>LR738712.1:114162970-114225781 GCA_902687465.1 Secale cereale | reverse complement strand
GGGGATGGGCGGATGGAGCAGTGCAGTGCGGGGGCAGGCAACGAGGATGGGGGAGAGAGTGGAGAGAGAGAGTGAGAGGTCGGCCATGGGAAGATGATAACATGGGTTTAGCAGTAGCGCGGGAAAGAGGCCGCGGTAGCACGATTTAGGGAACACGCTGCTGCTAAGTGGGACCGCAGAGCTGGGCCCGGGCTGGCCACAGTAGCAACGCGGGGGTACAGATCCCACACTACTACTAACGGGCTTAGTAGTAGCGTGAGCCGGTGACACGCGATGCTATTGTGGCCAGCCCGGGGGCTCTGTGGAGCCCACTTAGTAGTAGTGCATGTCAGGTGGGCCAGCGCTACTACCAAAGGTCAGCTTAGCGCCTAGCACAAGCCCCGTGTTGTTGTTATCTGTCTACCTATAGGGTTTTCCCTAGTAGTGCTCCCGCCAGCCCAAAACTCCCATGTTGAACGTCTTGGTTGTCTTCCCAAGCCGAGTTGTTTAAAAACATGTCTCACTTTTTTGGGGGGAAACACCAGCTAGTACGCGCATAATGAAAAGTTAATCTCAATGGGTCATGACAAAATGATCTTACCCTGAACGAATAGCAGAAGAAAATATATATCACTGAGATATCATTGAGTGGAGATGGAACAAGGTATCCCCATGGGCTATTAGCATATTCGAATATAGAACCCACTTGTTGACTTCCATAGGGCTCTCATTGGGTAGCATTTAGCAGATTGAACTGTGATTGTCCTCAAGGACCAAGATATGTTGGTCTCTTCACATTTTCGAGTATTTTCTATGCGGCTTTGATGGATACGCGAGTCAAGTTTAGGTCTAAAATATCATGACGTCTAAAATTATTGTTAATGATAAAGAGCTATTTCATTTGTTTCCTCGGTCAAGGAGTTATACTAACTAAGAATACCTTGGTTGAGCAAATGGCAGGGGCATAAACTTGTTGTAGCTTCCGTTGTGAACAAGAAATCAATCAACGTCTCTTTTTTCATTGTTATGTGGCACATATTGCATGGCATGATGTGTATTTTCCCTTTAATATCACCCAACCTCATAGTATTTTGGCATATTTTTGGGTCTTGGTTATGAGGTATTGAAAAATCTATAATCCCTCTTATTTTGATCGGGGCGGCAATTATGTTTTGGTCTACCTGTCTATGCAGAAATGACATCTTTGACAAGAAAAAGGTACATCTTTGGAAGCAGGTGCTACTTTCCTGTACCAATTGGTAGTGGCCAGTGGCGGAGCTAGGTTGGATATCCAGGGGGCCAAGCATAAATAATGAATGTTTGGGGGGGATAAAGGGTATATTTGTTCTAATCTAAGCACCCCTTGAAAAATTCCTTCCTAGATTTGATTAAGGCTGGGGAGCATGGCCCTTGCAGGCCATAACATAGCTGCGCCACTGGTAGTGGCTATGGGCGTTATTATAGAAAGTGTGACGAGTGGATGGATCTTGATACAAGTAAGCTCGAGTAGATTTACTAGTGAGTTTTTGTCTCGGTTTGAACAATGTGCCAGTGTAAAGTGTCTGAATGCTTAGAGCTGTCTTGTGTTGTATAATCATCTTACTTGGTCCATGTTATATGATCTTTCCCTCTTCTTCTTGTTGGCAGATCAAAATTTCACCTCCTTATAATCAAAATTATAGTAAGTATAGATATATGCATCTCCTGGTGCAGAGGCCGAGGACAATAAAGTTGTTGTTTTTAAAAATGCAAAGCTGGACACTGGTATACCCCTCCCTCCAGCCCCCAAAACTCCTATGGTGAAAGTCTTGGTTGTCTTCCATAGCCGATGCGGTTAAAAACATGTCTCCTTTGGGGGGGCAGCTAGTACTCGCATAAATGAAAAGTTAACCTTAATGGGTGAGGAAAAAATGATCTTACCCTAAACGAATAGTAGAGAAATTATATATCACCGATTTAGCATTGAGTGGACATGGAACAAGATATCCCCATGGGCTATTAGTATATTGGTCTACATGTAGTTAGAAAGCACATTATGTATCTATTCAGCAATTAGAGCAACTCCAACGCGCCGACCCAAACGAACGACACTTTTGTCCGATTTTTGACCGTTTGGGTCGGCATGGCGGACACCCATGTCCGCTTTCCTGTTTGGGTCGATGATACGTCTCCAACGTATCTATAATTTTTTATTGTTCCATGCTATTATATTATCTATCTTGGATGTTTTATATGCATTTATATGCTATTTTATATGATTTTTGGGACTAGCTTATTTACCCAGAGCCCAGTGTCAGTTTCTATTTTTTTTCTTGTTTTTGAGTTTCGCATAAAAGGAATATCAAACGGAACGAAACTTTTTGGAGATTTTTGTTGGACCAGAATAAGCCCCCGAAGCAAAAGAGTTGGGCTAGAAGAGCCACGAGCCATCCACAAGGGAGGAGGGCGCACCCCCTACCTTGTGGTTGACTTGTGGACCCCCCCTGACTTGTTCTCGACGCCAAAAATTCTTATAAATATCGAAACCCCCCAGAAATAAACCTAGATCAGGAGTTCCGCTGCCGCAAGCCTCTGTAGCCGCCAAAAACCAATCGAGGCCCTATTCCGGCACCCTGCCGGAGGTGGAAATCATCACCGGTGGTCATCTTCATCATCCCGACGATCTCCATGACGAGGAGGGAGTAGTTCACCCTTGGGGCTGAGGGTATGTACCAGTAGCTATGTGTTTGATCTCTCTCTCTCTTGTGTTCTTGATGTGGCATGATCTTGATGTACCGCGAGCTTTGCTATTATAGTTGGATCTTATGATGTTTCTACCCCTCTACCTCTTGTAATGGATTGAGTTTTCCCTTTGAAGTTATCTTGTCGGATTGAGTCTTTGAGGATTTGAGAACACTTGATGTATGTATTGCATGTGCTTATCTGTGGTGACAATGTGATATTCATGTGATCTACTTGATGTATGTTTTGGTGATCAACTTGCGGGTTCGGTGATCATGTGAACTTATGCATAGGGGTTGGCACACGTTTTCGTCTTGACTCTCCGGTAGAAACTTTTGGGCACTCTTTAAAGTTCTTTTTGTTGGTTTGAATAGATGAATCTGAGATTGTGTGATGCATATCGTATGATCAAACCCACGGATACTTGTGGTGACATTGGAGTATCTAGGTGACATTAGGGTTTTGGTTGATGTATTTTTTAGTATGAACTCTAGGGTTGTTTGTGACACTTATAGGAATAGCCCAATAGATTGATCAGAAAGAATAACTTTGAGGTGGTTTCGTACCCTACAATAATCTTTTCGTTTGTTCTCCGCTATTAGTGACTTTGGAGTGACTCTTTGTTGCATGTTGAGGGATTGTCATATGATCTAATTATGTTATCATTGTTGAGAGAACTTGCAATAGTGAAAGTATGAACCATGTGCCTTGTTTCTAAGCATTGCAATACCGTTTGTGCTCACTTTTATCATTAGTTACCTTGCTGTTTTTATATTTTCAGATTACAAAAACCTATATCTACCATCCATATTACACTTGTATCGCCATCTCTTCGCCAAACTAGTGCACATATACAATTTACCATTGTATTGGGTGTGTTGGGGACACAAGAGACTCTTTGTTATTTGGTTGCAGGGTTGTTTGAGAGAGACCATCTTCATCCTACGCCTCCCACGGATTGATAAACCTTAGGTCATCCACTTGAGGGAAAATTGCTACTGTCCTACAAAACTCTGTGCTTGGAGGCCCAACACGAGTCTACAAGAAGAAGGTTGTGTAGTAGACATCAGTCGGCACTTACTCCCAACGCTGGCTTGACCCATTTTTTGTCCGGCACGAAAAAAACTTTCCCGTAAACATTTTGAAAACTAAAAACGTTAATTAAACATTAATGTCGGCTATAAAGGCCGACGATCGTCCACGAGTCCACTATTACATTAAATAAAACTAAAAACTACTAGGAGGCGTGCTACCCTAGGTGTCCTCCTTGTCGTCGTTGGGGCCGGTGAGGTTGATGAGCGTCGGCGCCGGTCCATCCCACGGGAACGCCGTCGACCAGGCTCTAGCGACGTCGTCCGCCGCCGGTTGTGCTGGCCCACCGCGGGCAAGGCATTCCTCCGCCGCCGCCTCGTGGCGCTCGCCTCTGTGTCACGCTCCAGCTGCTCGAGGTACTCGCCCTCACGGTGCTCCTCGGACAGCCCTTGTTGCCACCATTGTTCGAGGTACGCCTTCTCTTGCGCCGGCGTAGCCCCAACCAGACCGGTGGCATGATGACCCACTCGTCCACCACCCAGGTCCAACCAGGCGGGGGAAGGGGTGGGGGGACATGCCCTTGCCCTTGCCAGAGAAGAAGCCCACCGCGATTGTAATGCCCAGTATGTGACTATGCCTCCCATGTGTCGAGGCACGACTTAAAGGCATAAGCACATACTAGAATGATCTCAAGTATGGTATCTTTGCACAACTCATGTAAAAGAGGGGATGAAAATGTAAAAGAGTAGTTGGCTTACAGTCACACAATGAAATACATTAACATACATCATCCGAATAACATCAGAGTCCGACTACGAACGAAGATCCAAATGAAAGATACCATAAATAAAGCAATACAAGGTCTGATCGCCCCTAGTAGAAGCCACTACTGATCGTCAGGATAAGACACATAGTAACGTCCACGCTCTTCGTCGAACTCCCAGTACAGCTCTGTCCCATCTCTTGTATAGTTCTCATCGGTACCTGCATCTAGTGTTGTGTAGAATCTGTGAGCCACGGAGGACTCAGCAATCCCGTTCCCGGGTAGCAATACTATCAAAGCCTTAGGTGTGGAAAAAGGCTTAAAACAAGGTTGTGGCAGCACTAGCACTAGCTTACGAGTTTAGAGCGAGAAGAGAGAATAAGTGCCAACGATCGTCAAAGTGATCACGAAGTGATCCTAACTACACACGTCAAATATAACCCCACCGTGTTCACTTTCTGAACCCCCTTCGGAAAGAGACCGTCATGGTTACTCACGCTGGTAGTGTATTATGAACATGGTGTCAAGTTGTCTACAACCGGATATTAACAAATTCCCATCTGCCACATAACTGCGGGCACGGCTTTCGAAAGATCAAACCCTGCAAGGGTGTCCCAACTTAGCCCATCACAAGCTCACGATCTACGGAGTCGCAACTCCAAGGTGGGAAGACCCGAGTATTCTCGGAATCCCGTGCTCAAGATATTCCGACAAAGGTAAAAGTAATCCAGCAAGACCTCCCGGCGTGCCGACACCCTGATAGTAGCCGCGCGTATCTCGTCTCAGGCAACGACCGGATGGGACAGCCTACAGGAAAATACCAAATACCTCGGGTTTCCCCGAGGCGGCCCTGCAGTCCGCCCAGTCGGACCAACACTCATGAGGAGCACTGACCCGGGGGTTGTTAATTAAGTCCACGGGATAGCTAGTCCCTATGAAATTTTTTAGTTATTAGGAAAATGTAAAACCAATGTTGGGCCTTGCTGGAAAATCTTTAGCGCTAAGCGGGTTATCGAGGGCGGCCCATAAACCCCAACCGTGTTAGGGACGCGAAATCAAGGAATCATAACACCGGTTTAACGGTTCCTAGGGTGGCATGAGTGGAACAAAACACCAAGCAAGGGGCTTAGCCTTCCACCCATTACCAATATATAGATGATTTAGTTTAACAGTTTATATATTGTGATATCCCAGCAATAACTTCATCATGAAGCAAGAATCTTCAAGTCTTCACCTGCAACTAACAATGCTATAAGAGGGGCTGAGCGATGCTTACGTAGCCAAACAACGGTTTGCTAGGTGGGTCGTTAGAGAGTTTCATGGCAACAATAGGAGGGCTGCAAACAGACATAGGCATCAAGGCAATATCTAAAGAGCGAGACATCTAGCATAGGCAAAGATAGTAGTGATATCTGGGTATGCTCGTCTTGCCTGTTGATTCCACGGAGGGATCGTAAGACGGCTCCTCGAACTCGGTCTCAGCTCCCGGCTCTACTTAACACAAGAACACAACACGGCACAATATCAAACACGGTGCAATGCACAATCAACATGATGCAAGTATGATGTGCGTATGCATGTGGAAGCACTTGAGCCTAAGGAGATGATGATGGATAAGGCCTCATCTTGTAAAACCAAGAAATCCACTGGATAGAGGGGAAGATTTCGGTTGAAACATCATATAAATATCACCGGAAACGGACGCACGGTTTGCAAATGGCAAGCAAAACAATATTGAAGCAAAACTGCAGTTTACAACAACATGGCATCTTTGGAGCAATAAATAATTATGCTACAGCACTCAAACATGGAGACAAAGGGCATGGATGTGAAGTAGACATGATACTTAACAAGCATGAACTTAGAACACACCCAAAAACCTACTGGAACACAATTAACCAAGCATGGCAAGTTGCAATAAATTTATCCAGACTTAGTCAAAATCTGGGAAGGCAAAAACATCCTCACGATGCTGCCTTCGGAAGCACAAAACAACAAGCATATCAACTCTACTAAGTATTTAAAGATCATGGACATGTAATAGACATCGCATACATCAAACAACTCCATTGGAGCAACTACATAGGAGGCATGGATCAATAACAACAAGCTTCACCAAATTGATCATGCTGATAAAACCTGACAGGTAAATCTATAGCAACTTGAGAGCAGTAAATAAATAAGCTACAACAGGACATTTATGCAAATAATGGCATGGATGGATAGAGCATAACATGGATAACAAGACATGATCATTTGACATACTAAAACATGCATGGATTTGAGTGAGGCATCAAGCAAACATAGCATCAGGTTTAACAGATTTCAGACTTGGCAGTTTTTTCACTAAGTATAAAAACAGCAACATTGGCATGGCATGTTTACAAGATTGTTTACGTCACCTCAAGGCATATCATGGAAAGTGGATTGCACCACAGCAAAGACCATATGAATGAGCTTCTAAACATATTGACATGTGACATGAAGACAAACACATCAATAGCAATGAGCAAGTCAAAATAGCATCTCACAACAAGTTTCAGCACTTAACAACCACATGCACTTTTGCAACAGAGATTAACATGGCAATATGACACCTAACAAGAATGCTACAGCAACCATCATGTAGAGCACTTCACAATGAACATTTTGACATATCATATGCTCCATTTGGACCAACATGCACAAAGTTATCAACACCACAAGCATGCAACAAAATTACAGATAACAGCAGTTCTAAACATATAGCACTCTTGCAACAATGATTAGGTCATCAAGATGAACTCAAACAAGCATGTCACAATGGAACAAAATGAAGAGCATCTCACAACGATCATTTTGACATATCATATGCACAATTTGGACATACACACAAAAAGTTACAGCCACATGAACATGCACATAAATTTACAACTTCCAGGGACTTAGCCACAAAAACCGAACCGAAAAGTGAGCGTTGGTTAGCTAAACGCCGCACGAGCGCTGGATAGCAGGCAGAGGAGACGGGCTGGCCAGAGGCTCACCTAGCGGGCCTGGCCCAAGTGAGGAAGAGGTGAGGCAGGCCGGCGGGGAGACGGGTCGGCCTACGTGGCGGCGGCGCTAGGAGCGTCGTCCTCCCGAGCGTGGCGGCGGGGCGGCTGGGAGCGTAGCTTCGGCGAGCATGGCGGCGGGGACACGCCGGAACGGAGCAGGTGGGACGGGATCCGGCGGATCCGGCTGGCGTCAAGCCAGATCTGGCCAGGGCGAGGCCGACGGCGAGGTGGTGAGGTCGGGGCGGTGAGGAAGAGCAGCCGGCAGCGGTGCTCGAGGGCGGCGGCGGCCTGGAGGGGGTCCGGCGGCGAGACGCGGTCGTCCGGCACGGCGGCGGCGGGCGCACCGGCGGCCGGGGCTGCGGACGAAGGCAGCGGAGGCGCGCGGAGGAGGAGACAGCGGCGGCTGGGCCCCGCGGGCCCGCGACGGGCTCGGCGGGCCTCGGCGGCACGCGGCGACGAAGAGCCTGGCGGCTGACACGTGGCGTGCCCTGGTTGGCTGAGGGGGGCGGAGCGGACGCGTCCGACCGGAACGGGCTTGTCCGGCGGCGCGGGGAGCTCGGATCTAGGGTTTTTACCCGAAAATGGACGTGGGCAAGAAGAAGAGGAAGATGAAGACGTCGAAGGCAAGAGGTCTGATACGTCTCCAACGTATCTATAATTTTTTATTGTTCCATGCTATTATTTATGAAGTCTTGGATGTTTAGTGGGCTTTATCATTCACTTTTATATCATTTTTGGGACTAACCTACTAACCCAAAGGCCCAGTCCAGATTGCTGTTTTTTTTGCCTATTTCAGGGTTTTGCAGAAAAAGAATATCAAACGGAGTCCAAGCGGAATGAAACCTTTGCGAGAGATATTTTTGGAGAAAATCACGCACACGGAGCTTGAGAACCATGTCACGGGATCAAGAGGTGGACCACGAGGGTGGGGGGCACGCCCCCCTTCCCAGGGCGCACCCCCCTGCCTCGTGACCCCCTCGAGCGTCCCCCGGTGCCCTCCTTCTTCCTATATAAGTCTACGTACCCCAAAACCTCCGTGAACACTGAGAGAAACCCTAATTCCACCGCCGTACCTTCTGTTCTCGTGAGATCTCAACTTGGAGCCTGTTCCGGAGCTCCGCCGGAGGGGGATCCATCACGGAGTTCTTCATCATCATCGCCCTCACCATGAGTTGTGAGTAGTTTACCACAGACCTTCGGGTCCATAGCTAGTATCTAGATGGCTTCTTCTCCCTCTCTGGATCATAATACAAAGTTCTCCTCCGTCTTCGAGGAGATCTATTCGATGTAATCTCTTTTTGAAGTGCGTTTGTCGAGATCCGATGAATTGTGAGTTTATGATCAAGGTTATCTATGAAAGATATTTGGTTCTTCTCTGAACTTTTTATGTGTGCTCATAATATCCTTGCAAGTCTCTTCGAATTATTGGTTTGGTTTGGCCTACTAGATCTATAGTTCTTGCAATGGGAGAAGTGCTTGGCTTTGGGTTCAATCTTGCGGTGTCCTTTCCCAATGACAGTAGGGGCAGCAAGGCACGTATTGTAGTGTTGCCATCAAGGATAAAAAGATGGGGTTTATATCATATTGCTTGAGTTTATCCCTCTACATCATGTCATCTTGCTTAAGGAATTACTCTTTTCTTATGAACTCAATACACTAGATGCATGCTGGATAGCGGTCGATGTGTGGAGTAAGAGTAGTAGATGCAGAATCGTTTCGGTCTACTTGTCTCGGACGTGATGCATATATACAATGATCATGCCTAGATAGTCTCATAATTATTCGCTTTTCTATCAATTGCTCGACAATAATTTGTTTACCCGCCGTAGAATATCGCTATCATGAGAGAAGCCACTAGAGAACACTATGGCCCCCGGGTCTATTCTCAACATGTCAATCTACATCTACTTTACTTTTATTGATTTTTATTTGCTGTTCTTATAAATCAAAAATACCAAAAATATAAATTATCATCTCTATCAGATCTCACTTTCGTAAGTGACCGTAAAGGGATTGACAACCCCTTATCGCGTTGTCTGCGAAGTTCTTATTTGTTTGTGCAGGTGCGAGGGACTCGCGCGTGGTCTCCTACTGGATTGATACCTTGGTTCTCAAAAACTGAGGGAAATACTTACGCTACTGTGTTGCATCTTCCTTTCCCCTTCGAGGGAATACAACGCAAGCTCGAGAAGTAGCAAGAAGAATTTTTGGCGCTGTTGCCGGGGAGGCTTACGCAAAAGTCATATACCAAGTACCTATCACAAACCCTTATCCTTCGCATTACATTTATTTGCCTCTCATTTTCCTCTCCCCCACTTCACCCTTGCCGTTTTATTCGCCCTTCTTTCGTCGTGTGTTTATCGTTCGCTTGCTTCCTGTTTGCTTGCGTGTGCTGCTTGCTTGCTTGTCATCATGTCTAGCACACCTATCATTATCACCACTCCCGAGAGTGAGGTACTCAACTTTAAACAAAGGGAGGAAGAAAACTTAAAGATGCATGTGTCACATCCCTAGATCAACCCTTGTGGTCTTTGCCTGATCATCATGTCATTATGTTTAAATTTTTGCTAAACTTGAATTGGGGAATGACCAAACCCTAGCACCAAATGAACTCAACTAGGTTCAAACTAAAATCTTTTCCAATGACCCAAAATGCCTTCATCAATGTTTGATAATTTTGGCAAGGCTTTGAGACCAAACCAAAATTAGTGAACATTTTTGTGGAATATTTTGGGCACTGATTTAAATTATACCATATTTGCATTTGGGCATTTAAATTTTATATATTATTTTAAATGTCCAAATATTCATGAACTGAAATGTTGGCTGTTGGAAATAATCCAAACAGTGGCCAGAAGCAGTCTCATGATTTTTGAAAATGCTCTCGCATTTTTATTAAAGCCAAAACAAATATCAAAAAAAGAAAACAGAAAGTGAAATAGAAAAGAGGAGAGAGAGAGAGAGAATTCACCTTTGGCCCAGCACTATTGCAGGCCGGCCCAGCCCACCCAATGCAGCTCCTGTCGTCTTCCCCACCGCGCCAGGAGGACGAGCGTGTGGCCGCCGCGCGCGCGCACACTCCCAGGCCACCTCCTGCCTGCCAGCCTACGTGGACGCCGCAGACGACCTCACCGCGACATCTGGATCGAGCAAACGTTGCTCTCTTTTCCTCTCGCTCTCTCCCTTCCCTTCTTTTCGCAGTGGCCGAAGCGCTCGCCGACGCGCCGAGGAGCACCACCGCAGCCACCGTGCACTCCTCGCCGCACTAGTGTGTCCTCTAGCTCTGCCTCGACGCCGTGAAGCTCCTAGAAGAAGATCATGCCCTCAGAGGCCTGGAGTCATTGCCCTCGAGCTCGCCACCGCCGCATCTGGCTGTCGGTGGTCGCCGTCGATTCGTGTGCTGGAGTTCGTCCCCGAGCCCTACCCTACCGCCTCCCTGTGAGCTCCCACTTCGACCCCCCCTCTCCCCCGGCCTCTCCGCGTTCTCTAGCTATGGCTGTTGGGGAACGTAGCATAATTCAAATAATTTCTACGCTTTCACCAAGATCCAAGTATGGAGACATCTAGCAACGAGCGAGTAAGAGTGCATCTACATACCGTTATGGAGATTGCGAGCGGAAGCTTTCGAAGAAGCGTGGATGAAGTAGTCGTACTCTTCGCGTTCTTCGTCACCGATGATCTAGCGCCAAACGGACGGCACCTCCGCGTTCAACACACGTACGGTGCAGCAACGTCGCCTCCTTCTTGATCCAGCAAGGGGGAAGGAGAAGTCGTCAGAGATCCGGCAGCACGACGGCGTGATGACGGATGCAGTGGAGATCGCAGCAGGGCTTCGTCGGGCGCCCTGCGTTGGAGTATGGAGGTGTGACGGGAGGGGGAGAGGCGCCAGGGCAAGGGTGCGGCAGCCCTCTCCCCTCCCACATATATATAGGGGCCAGGGGGGTGCGCCAGGGCCCCTGCAGATCTAATCTGCAGGGGGGGCGGCGGCCAGGGGGGAGTCCTTGCCCCCCAAGGCAAGTGGTGGCCCCCCTCCCCTTAGGGTTTTAACCCTAGGCGCATGGGGAGGTGGGCCACTAGTGGTGCGCCAGCCCAGAAGGGCTGGACACTTCCCCTTGCGGCCTAGGGGCCCCACCGGGATGGGTGGCCCCACCCGGTGGACCCCCGGGGACCCTCCGGTGGTCCCGGGACGCTCCCGGTGACCCCCGGAGATCACCCGATGGCCGAAACTGGACTTCCTATATATCAATCTTTACCTCCGGACCATTCCGGAACTCCTCGTGACGTCCGGGATCTCATCCGGGACTCCGAACAACTTTCGGGTTTCCACGTGCATTTATCTCTACGACCCTAGCGTTACCGAACCTTAAATGTGTAGACCCTACGGGTTCGGGAGACACGTAGACATGACCGAGACCACTCTCCGGTCAATAACCAACAGCGGGATCTGGATACCCATGTTGGTTCCCACGTGTTCCTCGATGATCTTCATCGGATGAACCACTGTGTCAAGGATTCACTCAATCCCATATGTTATTCCCTTTGTCCATCGGCACGGTACTTGCCCGAGATTCGATCGTCGGTATTCCCAATACCTTGTTCAATCTCGTCATGGCAAGTCTCTTTACTCGATCCATAATCCATCATCCCGTGACTAACTACTTAGTCACATTGAGCTCATTATGATGATGTCTTACCGAGTGGGCCCAGAGGTACCTCTCCGTCATACGGAGTGACAACATTCCAGTCTCGGTTCGTACCAACTCAACACACACTTTCGGAGATACCCGATGCGTACCTTTATAGCCACCCAGTTACGTTGTGACGGTTGGCACACCCAAAGTACTCCTACGGCATCCGGGAGTTGTACAACCTCATGGTCTAAGGAATAAATACTTGACACCGAAAAGCTTATGCTTTACGAACTATACGATCTCGTGTTATGCTCAAGTTTGCGTCTTGTCCATCACATCATTCTCCTAATGATGTGATCCCGTTATCACTGACATCCTATGTCCATGGTCAGGAAACCGTGACCATCTGTTGATCAACGAGCTGGTAACTAGAGGCCTACCAGGGACTCATTGTGGTCTATGTATTCACACATGTATCGCTGTTTCCGTACAATACAATTCAAGCATGAATAACAGACAATTATCATGAACAAGGAGATATAATAATAATGCTTTTATTATTGCCTCTAGGGCATATCTCCAACAGTCTCCCACTTGCACTAGAGTCAATAATCTAGTTACATTGTGATGAATCGAACACCCATAGAGTTCTGGTGTTGATCATGTTTTGCTCGTGAAAGAGGTTTAGTCAACGGGTCTGCGACATTCAGATCCGTATGCACTTTACAAATATCTATGTCTCCATCCTAAACATAATTCCGGATGGAGTTGAAACGGCGCTTGATGTGCTTGGTCTTCTTGTGAAACCTGGGCTCCTTGGTAATAGCAATAGCACCAGTGTTGTCACAGAAGAGAGTCATCAGGCTTGACGCGCTTGGAATGACTCCTAGGTCGGTGATGAACTCCTTCATCCAGACTCCTTCCTGCGCTGCTTCAGAAGCAGCTATGTACTCCGCTTCACATGTAGACGCTGTCACCACGCTCTGTTTGCAACTGCACCAACTGACTGCCCCTCCGTTCAAAATATACACGTATCCGGTTTGAGACTTAGAGTCATCCAGATCTGTGTCGAAGCTAGCATCGACGTAACCCTTTACGATGAGCTCTTCGTCACCTCCATAAACGAGAAACATATCCTTAGTCCTTTTCAGGTACTTCAGGATGTTCTTGACCGCTGTCCAGTGTTCCGTACCGGGATCACTTTGGTACCTTCCTACCAAACTTATGGCAAGGTTCACATCAGGTCTGGTACACAGCATGGCATACATGATAGAACCTATGGCCGAGGCATAGGGAATGACACTCATCTTTTCTCTATCTTCTGCCGTGGTCGGCGACTGAGCCTTGCTCAATCTCATACCTTGCAAAACAGGCAAGAATCCTTTCTTTGACTGATCCATATTGAACTTCTTCAATATTTTGTCAAGGTATGTACTTTGTGAAAGACCAATGAGGCGTCTCGATCTATCTCTATAGATTTTGATGCCTAATATGTAAGCAGCTTCTCCAAGGTCCTTCATTGAAAAACTTTTATTCAAGTAGGCCTTTACATTTTCCAAGAATTCTATATCATTTCCCATTAGCAATATGTCATCCACATATAATATGAGAAATGCCACAGAGCTCCCACTCACTTTCTTGTAAATATAGGCTTCTCCATAAGTCTGTATAAATCCAAACGCTTTGATCACCTCATCAAAGCGAATATTCCTACTCCGAGATGCTTGCACCAGCCCGTAAATCGAGCGCTGGAGCTTGCATACCTTGTTAGCGTTCTCTGGATCGACAAAACCTTCCGGTTGCATCATATACAACTCTTCCTTGAGGAAGCCATTAAGGAATGCTGTTTTGACGTCCATTTGCCATATCTCATAATCATAGAATGCGGCAATAGCTAACATGATTCTGACTGACTTCAGCATCGCTACGGGAGAGAAAGTCTCGTCGTAGTCAATCCCTTGAACTTGTCGATAACCCTTAGCGACAAGCCTTATAGATGGTCGCATTACCATCCGCGTCTGTCTTCTTCTTAAATATCCATTTGTTTTCTATGGCGTGCCTGTCATCAGGCAAGTCCACCAAAGTCCATACTTTGTTTTCATACATGGATTATATCTCGGATTTCATGGCTCCAAGCCATTTATTGGAATCTGGGCCCGCCATCGCTTCTTCATAGTTCGAAGGTTCACCGTTGTCTAACAACATGATTTCCAGGACAGGGTTGCCGTACCACTCTGGTGCGGAACGTGCCCTTGTGGACCTTCGAAGTTCAGTAGTAACTTGATCTGTTTCTTCATGATCATCATCATCAACTTCCTCCCTTGTCGGTGCAGGCACCTCAGGAACATTTTCCTGCGCTGCGCTACTTTCCGGTGCAGGAGGGGTGACTGTCACCTCATCAAGTTCCACTTTCCTCCCACTCACTTCTTTCGAGAGAAACTCTTTCTCCAGAAAGCATCCATTCTTGGCAACAAAGACTTTGCCTTCGGATCTGTGGTAGAAGGTGTACCCAATTGTTTCCTTTGGGTATCCTATGAAGACGCATTTCTCCGATTTGGGTTCGAGCTTTTCAGGTTGAAGTTTCTTGACATAAGCATCGCAACCCCAAACTTTTAGAAACGACAGCTTCGGTTTCTTGCCAAACCAAAGTTCATACGGAGTCGTCTCAACGGATTTCGACGGAGCCCTATTTAAAGTGAATGCGGCAGTCTCTAAAGCATAACCCCAAAAAGATAGCGGTAAATCGGTGAGGGACATCATAGATCGCACCATGTCCAACAGAGTACGATTTCGACGTTCGGACACACCGTTACGTTGAGGTGTTCCGGCGGTGTCAATTGTGAAACAATTCCACAGCTCCTAAGGTGTGTGCCAAATTCATGACTTAAATATTCACCCCCACGATCCGATCGCAAGAACTTTATTTTTCTGTCACATTGATTCTCAACCTCATTCTGAAATTCCTTGAACTTTTCAAAGGTCTCAGACTTGTGTTTCATCAAATAGATATACCCGTATCTACTCAAGTCATCCGTGAGGGTGAGAACATAACGGTAGCCTCCGCGAGCCTCGACACTCATTGGACCGCACACATCGGTATGTATGATTTCCAACAAGTTGGTTGCTCGCTCCATTGTTCCGGAGAACGGAGTCTTGGTCATCTTGCCCAAGAGGTATGGTTCGCACGTGTCAAATGATTCATAATCAAGAGACTCTAGAAGTCCATCTGAATGGAGCTTCTTCATACGTTTGACACCAATATGACCAAGGCGGCAATGCCACAAGTATGTGGGACTATCATTATCAACTTTACATCTTTTTGGCATCTACACTATGAATATGTGTATTACTACGTTCGAGATCCATCAAAAATAAACCATTGACCAGCGGGGCATGACCATAAAACATATCTCTCAAATAAATAGAACAACCATTATTCTCCGATTTGAAAGAGTAGCCATCTCGCATAAGACGAGATCCAGAAACAATGTTCATGCTCAAAGCTGGTACTAAATAACAATTATTGAGGTTTAAAACTAATCCCGAGGGTAGATGTAGAGGTAGCGTGCCGACGGCGATCACATCGACCTTGGAACCATTCCCGACGCGCATCGTCACCTCATCCTTCGCCAGTCTCCGTTTATTCCGCAGCTCCTGTTTTGAGTTACAAATGTGAGCAACTGCACCGGTATCGAATACCCAGGAGCTACTGCGAGTGCTGGTAAGGTACACATCAATAACATGTATATCATATATACCTTTGACGTTGCCGGCCTTCTTGTCTGCTAAGTATTTGGGGCAGTTCCGCTTCCAGTGACCCGTTCCCTTGCAATAAAAGCACTCTGTCTCAGGCTTGGGTCCATACTTTGGCTTCTTCCCGGCAACAGGCTTGCCAGGCGCGGCAACTCCCTTGCCGTCCTTCTTGAAGTTCTTCTTACCCTTGCCTTTCTTGAACTTAGTGGTTTTATTGACCATCAACACTTGATGTTCTTTCTTGATGTCCACCTCCGCTGATTTCAGCATCGAATACACCTCGGGAATGGACTTCTCCATCCCCTGCATATTGAAGTTCAACACGAAGCTCTTGAAGCTTGGTGGGAGCGACTGGAGGATTCTGTCAACGACCGCTTCATCTGGGAGATTCATTCCCAACTAAGACAAGCGGTTGTGCAATCCTGAAATCTTGAGGATGTGCTCACTGACAGAACTGTTCTCCTCCATCTTACAGCTGTAGAATGCGTCTGAGACATCATATCTCTCGACTCGGGCATGAGCTTGGAAAACCATTTTCAGCTCTTCGAACATCTCATATGCTCCGTGGTGCTCAAAACGTTTTTGGAGCCCCGATTCTAAACTGTAAAGCATGCCGCACTGAAACAGGGAGTAATCATCACTACGCGACTGCCAGACGTTCAAAACGTCTTGGGCCGCATCGGGAGCAGGTGCATCACCTAGCGGTGCTTCTAGGACATATGATCTCTTAGCAGCTATGAGGATAATCCTCAGGTTACGGACCCAATCCGTATAGTTGCTACCATCGTCTTTCAGCTTGGTTTTCTCTAGGAACGCGTTGAAGTTGAGGGAAACTTGAGCGTGGGCCATTTGATCTACAAGAGATATTGTAAAGAATTTAGACTAAGTTCATGATAATTAAGTTCATCTCAATCAAATTTTAATGAACTCCCACTCAGAATGACATCTCTCTAGTCATCCAAGTGATACACGATCCGAATCGAGTAGTCCGTGTCCGATCATCACGTGAGACGGACTAGTCATCAACGGTGAACATCTTCATGTTGATCGTATCTTCTATACGACTCGTGTTCGACCTTTCGGTCTTCCGTGTTCCGAGGCCATGTCTGTACATGCTAGGCTCGTCAAGTGAACCCTAAGTGTATCGCGTGTGTAAATCTGTCTTACACCCATTGTATGCGAATGTTAGAACCTATCACACACGATCATCACGTGGTGCTTAGGAGCAACGAGCTTTAGCAACGGTGCACAGTTAGGGGAAACACAATACTTGAAATTTTAGTGAGAGATCATCTTATTTACTACCGTCGTTCTAAGTAAACAAGATGCATAAACATGATAAACATCACATGCAATCAATTAAAGTGACATGATATGGCCAATATCATCTTGCTCCTTGGATCTCTATCTTCGGGGCACCATGATCATCTTGTCACCGGCTCGACACCATGATCTTCATCATCATGATCTCCATCATCGTGTCTTGAAGAAGTCGTCACGCCAACTATTACTTCTACTACTATAGCTAACGTTTAGCAATGAAGTAAAGTAATTACATGGCGTTATTCAGTGACACGCAGGTCATACAAAAATTAAGACAACTCCTATGGCTCCTGCCGGTTGTCAAGTTCATCGACATGCAAGTCGTGATTCCCTACTACAAAAACATGATCAATCTCATACATCACATATATCATTCATCACATCTTCGTTTTGGCCATACCACGTCACATAGCACATGCTGCAAAAACAAGTTAGACGTCCTCTAATTGTTGTTGCAAGTTTTACGTGGCTTCTATAGGATTTCTAGCAAGAACGTTTCTTACCTACGCCAAAACCACAACGTGATTTGACAACTTCTATTTACCCTTCATAAGGACCCTTTTCATCGAATCCGATCCGACTAAAGTAGGAGAGACAGACACCCGCCAGCCACCTTATGCATCTAGTGCATGTCTGTCGGTGGAACCAGTCTCACGTAAGCATACGTGTAAAGTCGGTCCGGGCCGCTTCATCCCACAATACCGCCGAATCAAGATTGACTAGTAACGGTAAGAAAGTTGAACAAAATCAAACGCCCACAACTGCTTTGTGTTCTACTCGTGCAAGATGCTACGCATAAAACCTGGCTCTGATACCACTGTTGGGGAACGTAGCATAATTCAAAAAAATTCTATGCTTTCACCAAGATCCAAGTATGAAGACATCTAGCAACGAGCGAGTAAGAGTGCATCTACATACCGTTATGGAGATTGCGAGCGGGAGCTTTCAAAGAAGCGTGGATGAAGTAGTCGTACTCTTCGCGTTCTTCGTCACCGATGATCTAGCGCCGAACGGACGGCACCTCCGCGTTCAACACACGTACGGTGCAGCAACGTCACCTCCTTCTTGATCCAGCAAGGGGGGAGGAGAAGTCGTCAGAGATCCGGCAGCACGACGACGTGATGACGGATGCGGTGGAGATCGCAGCACGGCTTCGCCGGGCGCCCTGCGTTGGAGTATGGAGGTGTGACGGGAGGGGGAGAGGCGCCAGGGCAAGGGTACGGCAGCCCTCTCCCCTCCCACATATATATAGGGGCCAGGGGGGTGCGCCAGGGCCCCTGCAGATCCAATCTGCAGGGGGGGCGGCGGCCAGGGGGGAGTCCTTGCCCCCCAAGGCAAGTGGTGGCCCCCCTCCCCTTAGGGTTTTAACCCTAGGCGCATGGGGAGGTGGGCCACTAGTGGTGCGCCAGCCCAGAAGGGCTGGACACTTCCCCTTGCGGCCTAGGGGCCCCACCGGGATGGGTGGCCCCACCCGGTGGACCCCCGGGGACCCTCCGGTGGTCCCGGGACGCTCCCGGTGACCCCCGGAGATCACCCGATGGCCGAAACTGGACTTCCTATATATCAATCTTTACCTCCGGACCATTCCGGAACTCCTCGTGACGTCCGGGATCTCATCCGGGACTCCAAACAACTTTCGGGTTTCCACGTGCATTTATCTCTACGACCCTAGCGTTACCGAACCTTAAATGTGTAGACCCTACGGGTTCGGGAGACACGTAGACATGACCGAGACCACTCTCCGGTCAATAACCAACAGCGGGATCTGGATACCCATGTTGGTCCCCACGTGTTCCTCGATGATCTTCATCGGATGAACCACTGTGTCAAGGATTCACTCAATCCCGTATGTTATTCCCTTTGTCCATCGGCACGGTACTTGCCCGAGATTCGATCGTCGGTATTCCCAATACCTTGTTCAATCTCGTCATGGCAAGTCTCTTTACTCGATCCGTAATCCATCATCCCATGACTAACTACTTAGTCACATTGAGCTCATTATGATGATGTCTTACCGAGTGGGCCTAGAGGTACCTCTCCGTCATACGGAGTGACAACATTCCAGTCTCGGTTCGTACCAACTCAACAGACACTTTCGGAGATACCTGATGCGTACCTTTATAGCCACCCAGTTACGTTGTGACGGTTGGCACACCCAAAGTACTCCTACGGCATCCGGGAGTTGTACAACCTCATGGTCTAAGGAATAAATACTTGACACCGAAAAGCTTATGCATTACGAACTATACGATCTCGTGTTATGCTCAAGTTTGGGTCTTGTCCATCACATCATTCTCCTAATGATGTGATCCCGTTATCACTGACATCCTATGTCCATGGTCAGGAAACCGTGACCATCTGTTGATCAACGAGCTGGTAACTAGAGGCCTACCAGGGACTCATTGTGGTCTATGTATTCACACATGTATCGCTGTTTCCGTACAATACAATTCAAGCATGAATAACAGACAATTATCATGAACAAGGAGATATAATAATAATGCTTTTATTATTGCCTCTAGGGCATATCTCCAACAATGGCTCCACCTCCGGCCGAAGCTGTGGTCTGCCGGCCATGTCGCCGTCGTGGCTGCAGTTGCCGAAGCACGCGTCCAAGCACTCCTTCGCGCTCAACGCACCTCCAGGAGCCCACAGCAACCACCATCTTCTCCCCTCGTGCACCATAGCATCGACTCCGTCGATGCCCGATCGCCGGCCGCCGCCGCGAGCTCATTTCCAACAAACTCCGGCCACCCCAGCAACTGCCGCTTGCCGCAACGGATGCGCGGGAACGCAAGCTTCACGTAGATAGTCTCCCGCGGTCATTTTGGTCGCCGGAGGGCGAGTTCCGAGCACAACCGCCGTCTCGGTCTCGTCGGCGGCGAGTCGCCGGCGGGTTTGACCTTCCTCGTTCACCAGTTTTGACCATGTGGGTCAATGACAGGTGGGGCCAGCCCTGTTAAATTAGTTTAGTTTAAACCTAAACTTAATTAGGCCTGAGAGACTGACATGTGGGCCACCCCTCCCCGCTAACACTTTTAGTTAGGATTAATTTAGCACTAACAGCCTCTGTTAACTGGTTGTGCCACTGACATGTGGGTCCCAGCCGTCAGGTTTGACCTCGACCGGCCCCTTTGACCTGCTGACGCTAGAGTGACGTCATGCTGATGCAGTAATTGTTTTCTGGGATTTTAAATAAATCATAAATGATTTATTTATTTCAGAAAATAGTTAAAACTTCAAAAAAATCACAGATTATAATCTATAACTCCAATGAAAATAATTTATATATGAAAAATGATCAGAAAAATTCAAGGAATCTGTTTATGGCATTTTTCATGCATGTTTGAACAAGTTAAACCTGCTGTTTAGGTCAAATCAATTAAATGACATTTAAATAACCACATGTGGAGTTTGAATTTGAATCTTGGATTCAAACAAACTTCATTTAAATTGTTGCTAGTTGCATTAGCTCAAACCACAGCATATTGCCATGTCACGATCATGCATCATATTGTTGCATTGCATTGATTGTGTTCCTTCTCTGTTGCCGGTATTTGTCCCCTCTCAGTAGACGACGTTCCGACGATGAGTTCGATGACACCGATGAAGAACTATTACTATCTTCAGAAGTGCCAGGCAAGCAAACCCCCCATTGAGCATTCCGATACAATCCCACTCTCTTGCTCCTGCTCTCCTTTACTTCATTAGCACAACAACGATTGAACTGCTTTTGCTGCGGTAGCTGAACCCCTTTCCTCTGCATGACCTATCATTGCCACAGTAAATAGTTGAAAACCCACTAGCATGAGTAGGAGTTGTTTGAGCCATGTTGTGCCTACTCATTCATGCTTTCTGGTTATGCCTGCTATTGCTTAGAGTTGTGTCAAGTATGATCCATTGGGGATGAATTGGGAAGTTATGAACATGTCCTACTGTTGAGAGCTAAGTGTGTGAACACGATTTGGTAAAGGTAGCGGTGAGAGGCCATGTAGGAGTACATGGTGGGTTGTCTCACTGGAACCGTCCTTAAGAACTGAGTTCTGTGTAAATTGTCCAATGACTAGCTACTACCATGCATTGGAATGCTTAAGTGCCCCTCCCGACTTATTAATCAACTTGATCTCTGTCCAGGAGTTGCAACTAGTTTCTGGTGTTTGTAGGTAGTGTTAGTAGTCTACCAAGTGGCACCCGGTACAGGTGGGCTTGGGACAGACTAGGCACCATGGCACGGTGTACCAAGCATAGATCCACCCGTCGAGGTGGGCTTGGGAACCCTACACACATCATTTGGGGCCGTGAGCGACACCCCGGCCGGATCTCCTTACGGATGGAACCCGAATAGGCGATAAACCTGGACTAGAGTCTTGTGTGGTTAGTCAGGTCGTGGCCGACACCCTCGCCAGGCTTCCGCTTGAAGGTTGCCGAGATACACGACGTGTACATGGCGGTAAGTGGCGAGAGAGTGTGTGAAGAAGTACACCCCTGCAGGGTTAACATGATCTATTCGAATAGCCTGGTCCGCGGTTATGTACTTCTTGGATGCTTACTTGGTACATAGACAAGTGAAATTGAATACTCTAAAATGCTCAAGACAAGTGTGAGTGATGTGGATGTCGTTCTCGTAGGGATATGGGAGCGGATCCATAGTGGTGTATTGATTGGTGAATATGTGGACTCGTGTGCGCCACCTCAAAAGAGTTACTTGCAGTTGTAGTTCAGGATAGCCACTGAGTCAAAGCTGGCTTGCTGCAGTCAAACTCCACCACCCCTTTGTTGATACTGATGCATATGTAGTTAGTTCTGATGTAAGTCTTGCTGAGTACCTTTGTAATCACGTTTGCTTAATTTATGTTTTTGCAGAGAGACTTCAGTCTCACTAGTAGTTCCGCGTGGACTTCGACGTTTGGCTTGTTACCTCCGCTACGATCTTGTGCCCTTGGAAGGGTCTTGTAGATAGTCAGGCTTCTCAGTCTTTTTCATTTGTAGTTGTCTGTACTCAGACATGTTATGCTTTTGTTGCATGTATGCTCTGTATGTTGGGTCATGTGACCCCTGTTTGTAATAAATGCTATGATGGCTCTTCTGGGCCTTATCTATATGAGTAAGTTGAGTTATGTTGTGATGCCATGTTGTACAGCACATACTTGCATGTTATGCGTACGTGTAATGTGTATTGCTATGTGTGGGATCCGACACCTAGTTGTTTACCCTTGGTAGCCTATCTTACAGGGAAATGTCTCCTAGTGCTTCCACTGAGCCTTGGTAGCTTGCTACTGCTTCGGAACACTTAGGCTGGCCGGCATGTGTCCTTCTTCGTTCCTGTGTCTGTCCCTTAGGGGAAATGTCACGCGTTGTTCCTTTAAGTCCTTGTAGCTTGCTACGACTTGGGTTCATACGTTGATGACTGACACGTTCGTTGCTGGGTCATGTATGCCTGTCTCTGTAATTTAGCGCCACTTTTGGTTTATAACTAGTCATGTCGGCCCGGGTTCTCTGTCATATGGATGCTAGCGACACTATCATATACATGTGCCAAAATGCGCAAACGGTCCCGGGCCAGGTAAGGTGGCACCCGTGGGAATACCGTGCGTGAGGCCGCAAAGTGATATGATGTGTTACATGCTAGACCTGTGTGACTTAGGATCGGGGTCCCGACAGCTTTGGTATCAGAGCCTGACAGACTGTAGGATTACCAAGCCAAAGTGGTCGCAGTTGTGTCTAGAAACTCTTTAGTTATATTAAGGGAATTGATTGTGGAAGGGAACGTAAGGCTCGTTTTACTCCTTTACCTTATGACCTTCTGATCTGAGTCATCCACTTCTCTTCTACGTGGGTTAAGGAACTAGGCTTTCTCTTCTGTTTATCAGGATCACGTTAATGGTGGATTCAACTCTCAGTTCAGTTCCTACTACTTCCGTGTGTTAACAGCTGGTCTCGGAACCTTGTTTTTGTGATGTTGAGTGGCTATGCCACCTTTTTTGCAGGATCTTTCAAAATATTTTTGAGCATTTACAGTCGTTATGTTATCCGAGTCATCCCAGGTCTCTAAACAATCTGATGCATTTGCAAATCATTCCTACCTGTTCTTAATGTCCTTTAGGCCATATTAACCACACTAGTCGGTGTGTTGAGGTACTCCGTTGCCTCGACATATAGGTTGGAACTATTACTATGACCTTAGGTGTCTTAGAGAATCACCCAGTAATCTAGCAATGTTTTATATACCCAGTGTGATGAATTCTGGCCATCATTCTAGAAAGCATCCCGTGATGCCCTTTAGTTAGTAGGAATTCTATTCCTGGGTTCTTGAATCCAAAATTCACCCTACTTACTTCATGTTGATAGTGTTTGCTAGTTTCTTTAGGATGTTAGCAACCTTGTGATAGTCCTTGAGATTCGTGGTATGTCATTCTTCCAATACCATGAACCGTTATGGCAGAAGTTCTTTTGAACCAAAAGACCACAACCAGAGTGCTCTTGATGAGTTCTCCATTCCACGTTGTGACTCTACCAAATTCTACCTTTCTGCATGGGTTATCCGGAAGAAATATGTTGAACTCGTTCGACATGCTAATCTATGCATCCACAACTCAGAAAGTTATATGCTCCTTGAGTTGTCTCCTTTTAGTTGTATCTCGGACTTCATCTATCAGTTGATAGTCAAGGGTATGTGTGTATTCGTGTGCATCAATGCCTATTATTCTTGTGGTCCGTCAAGCCATTCTATTCTGGAATGACTAGGAGAAACAAACTCCAGAACCTCATCCATTTCCAGGATTGGGTTAGAGCAGTTGTATTTCGGAGGTCAAAATGCCAATCCAGCTTTTGTTTTGTTCTAACTTGGAGTATTACCATCTTTATATCAAGAATGTCATGGGAATTGCACAACCTCCTATGAACTCCTAATACAGTGATACCTCTCGCCATCATCGTTCATTACTCGGTCTCCGTGTTATTGTAGCCGGAATACTGACAAGTGAATCATGATGTGTGAAATCAATACTCCTAGCAACCTCGTTGCTTGGTAGTTAATGGACGATAATCTCATTCTTAGCGTGTTGGTTACCGAATCATCATTCTAAGATTGATCGTGCTACCTAGTCCATTGTTCCTGGTGCACTTTTCGATCAATGAGTTAGGATTGCATAAATCCCTCACTCTTGTGATCGTATCATCTTGCCCTGAAAAGCAAGATTGATTGCGAGCTTAGTAACATATTGGTGATTCGTGATTTTACGGATATCTTCTCGGAAGTATCACCAGGTTGTTCCCTGGCCGTTATGTTGAGCTCGTGATCAAGTTGGTTTTCTTATAAACCACCCTTTCTCCAAGAATCTATGTTGGATACCCTGAACTGGTTGGTTAAGCTAAACAACAACTTGGAGAGTTGGAAGATAAAGGCTTGATCTATCATAGTTCCTTTCGAAGGGATATCTTTTGTGTGTGTGTGTGTGTGTGTTGAAGATAGATGATATCTTCTTCAATTGATCTTCGTGTTCAGTTTCTGGACCTATGGTCTTGTCCAAACTTTGACTTGAGTATGGGTTATCGTCAAGTCAAATCAGAACCAACGATATTCGTAACGTTGTCTTACTCGTGGTTGTTTCCTCAAGCATACACCATTATATCTTTGGGTCTGACTAATACTATCACATTGTTCACATAATGGTGGAAATCCAGTGATATGGAAATTCCGATGAGTTGCCGTTGAGGCCATCAGCAGGATCTTATCTCCTCCATGATTCATGTTGAACATTGAGATAGTGTTGAAAACTTTGTAAGCATTGCCTTCGTGTTCTGCTCATGAGGTATATGTTTTGGCGAAAGAAGTGACTTTCTCCAAGTTCACGTGCATTAGGTGTAAGTTGCCGCCATGAATTTGAGAAAGGTTTGTTTTGCTTCCCCTGGAATCATCCCAAATCAGTCATGCATATGTGCAAAGTATTCTATGGTTTGGTAGATTAATTACCTGCACCCCATACGTATCCCTAGCACACCAAGCCACTGATCGATTTGTTCAAGATAAAGGAGTCTGTTCTAAGGTGAATTCCTTGGACTTCCACGCGTGGAGACTTCGATGTCATTAATAATGGTTCCCAACCAGAACTCGGTAGTGTTTTATTATAAGACTACTACGTGGTCATGCTTGTCTGCGACAGCGTGTTCACATGTGTGTAGCAGAACCAGCTCGTGTTTTGGAGCTTACTATCGCAGTTCATTCCCCGAGAATCTCGCAACGTCATCTCATCGATTTGGGTTGCAAACTTTCATTTTTTTCTTTCTAGACTCGATGAGTCTGGAATATCCTGACACCAACCAGAACTGAATCTCAGGAAGATATGATGGTTGGAGCATTTTCCAAGAACTATAATATTGGTCTCTCGATAACCGGTAAAGTGGATGTCGTGGCCAACACACCCAGCCGGAAGACCTATTGTTGTAGAATCTTAATTGAAGAAGTTGGCCATCTCCCCATAAGGATTCCGTAGGATTTACTCCCTAGTTGTTCCTTTTGGATTCTTGTGCTCCCGAAGTCCGACCTTTACCTGATGTTCAAGATACCAAACATATCTATGAATGGATTCGCTAACACATCAAGGAGAACATTAGAAGCGGAGTGCTAAATGTCTCTCGATCGATCATCTAGATTTTGCTTCCTTGGCTCCGCTAAGGTAAAATCTGAGAAGGTGTTATCTTCCTTTGCATCTGCATCGTCCACCACTATTCATCATGGTAGTATGTTGTGTTGCCAGGATCCTTGACACGGATGTTGGTAAAACCTTGATGAATATGGAAATGCTCAAGTTCTTGAGAGCACACGCAAGCAAAATCATTCCTTGCGTTGTCTTCAACAAGGTAGTCCACATCATCCATGCTAGTCGGAGTATGTCGTTCTCTTGAACTCCGTCTAACGATCGTTTGTGATTGCCATAGGCTGGTATAGAGAATTTCAATGATCTCTATATCAAAAGTAATTCTTTTTGCCACCTAAGGGAATAACTCTACGAGTCACCTTCGCTAAGGTGCCCCGTCTGGTGACATCGATCACCATCTTCTTAGGTGTGGAATTATTGCCTACCAAGTGAATCTTCATCATTTGTTTCACTCCATTCCTCTGGATGTGTGTGCCGTGTCTCAGCTCAAGAGGTGTTCTTACGTCTCACTCCATGAGTTGATCTTGAGTTGCACGGTCTTTGTGAAGATCGAATTATGTACAGTTTCCATCTCTTCTGTCATCATATTTGGGTGAAGATCACGAAAGCAAAGATGCCAAGATCAACATCATGCAATGAATTAGCAACTTCGAGGAGGACAGTTGAATTGAGAAGTTTGTGCTAGCTTGTGTCCCCTCTATCTTCTTACCTCACGTCTTGAATCTCGGAACGAGATTCTTGTTTAGTGGGGTTGAGTTGTCACATCCCTAGATCAACCCCTGTGGTCTTTGCCTGATCATCATGTCATCATGTTTAAATTTTTTGCTAAACTTGAATTGGGGAATGACCAAACCCTAGCACCAAATGAACTCAACTAGGTTCAAACTTTCCAATGACCCAAAATGCCTTCATCAATGTTTGATAATTTTGGCAAGGCTTTGAGACCAAACCAAAATTAGTGAACATTTTTGTGGAATATTTTGGGCACTGATTTAATCATACCATATTTGCATTTGGGCATTTAAATTTTATATATTATTTTAAATGTCCAAATATTCATGAACTGAAATGTTGGATGTTGGAAATAATCCAAACAGTGGCGAGAAGCAGTCTCATGATTTTTGAAAATCCTCTGGCATTTTTATTAAAGCCAAAACAAATAGAAAAAATAGAAAAAAGAAAGAGAAATAGAAAAGAGGAGAGAGAGAGAGAGAGAGAGAGAGAGAGAGAGAGAATTCACCTTTGGCCCAGCATTGTTGCAGGCCGGCCCAGCCCACCCAGCGCAGCTCCTGTCGTCTTCCCCACCGCGCCAGGAGGACGAGCGTGTGGCCGCCGCACGCGCGCACACGCCCAGACCACCTCCTGCCTGCCAGCCTACGTGGACGCCGCAGACGACCTCACCGCGACGTCTGGATCGAGAAAACGTTGCTCTCTTTTCCCCTCGCTCTCTCCATTCCCTTCTTTTCGCAGTGGCCGAAGCGCTCACCGACGCGCCGAGGAGCACCACCGCAGCCACCGTGCACTCCTCGCCCCACTAGTGTGTCCTCTAGCTCCGCCTCGACGCCGTGAAGCTCCTAGAAGAAGATCATGCCCTCGGAGGCCCGGAGTCATCGCCCTCGAGCTCGCCACCGTCGCATCTGGCCGCCGGTGGTCGCCGTCAATTCGTGTGCTGGAGTTCGTCCCCGAGCCCTTTGAGCTACCCTACCGCCTCCCTGTGAGCTCCCACTTCGACTCCCCCTCTCCCCCGGCCTCTCCGCGTTCTCTAGATACGGCTCCACCTCCGGCCGAAGTTGTGGTCCGCCGGCCATGTCGCCGTCGTGGCTGCAGTTGCCGAAGCACGCGTCCAAGCACTCCTTCGCGCTCAGCACACCTCCAGGAGCCCACATCAACCACCATCTTCTCCCCTCGTGCACCATAGCATCGACTCCGTCGATGCCCGATCGCCGGCCGCCGCCGCGAGCTCGTTTCCGACAAACTCCGGCCACCCCAGCAACTGCCGCTTGTCGCAACGGATGCGCGAGAACGCGGGCTTCACGTAGATAGTCTCCGCGGTCATTTTGGTCGCTGGAGGGCGATTTCCGAGCACAATCGCCGTCTCGGTCTCTCCGGCGGCGACTCGCCGGCGGGTTTGACCTCCCTCGTTGACCAGTTTTGACCATGTGGGTCAATGACAGGTGGGGCCAGCCCCTGTTAAATTAGTTTAGTTTAAACCTAAACTTAATTAGGCCTGAGAGACTAACATGTGGGCCACCCCTCCCCGCTAACACTTTTAGTTAGGATTAATTTAGCACTAACAGCCTCTGTTAACTGGCTGTGCCACTGACATGTGGGTCCCAGCCGTCAGGTTTGACCTGGACCGCCCCCTTTGACCTGCTGACGCTAAAGTGACGTCATGCTGATGCAGTAATTGTTTTCTGGGATTTTAAATAAATCATAAATGATTTATTTATTTCAGAAAATAGTTAAAACTTCAAAAAAATCACAGAAAATAATCTATAACTCCAATGAAAATAATTTATATATGAAAAATGATCAGAAAAATTCAAGGAATCTGTTTATGGCATTTTCATGCATGTTTGAACAAGTTAAACCTGTTGTTCAGGTCAAATCAATTAAATGACATTTAAATAACCACATCTGGAGTTTGAATTTGAATCTTGGATTCAAACCAACTTCATTTAAATTGTTGCTAGTTGCATTAGCTCAAGCCACAGCATATTGCCATGTCATGATCATGCATCATATTGTTGCATTGCATTGATTGTGTTCCTTCTCTGTTGCCGGTATTTGTCCCCTCTCAGTAGACGACGTTCCGACGATGAGTTCGATGACACCGATGTTGAACTATTACTATCTTCAGAAGTGTCAGGCAAGCAAACCCCCCATTGAGCATTCCGATACAATCTCACTCTCTTGCTCCTGCTCTCCTTTACTGCATTAGGACAACAACGATTGAACTGCTTTTGTTGCGGTAGCTGAACCCCTTTCCTCTGCATGACCTGTCATTGCCACAGTAAATAGTTGAAAACCCACTAGCATGAGTAGGAGTTGTTTGAGCCATGTTGTGCCTACTCATTCATGCTTTCTGGTTATGTCTGCTATTGCTTAGAGTTGTGTCAGGTCTGATCCATCGGGGATGAATTGGGAAGTTATGAACATGTCCTACTTTGAGAGCTAAGTGTGTGAACACGATTTGGTAAAGGTAGCAGTGAGAGGCCATGTAGGAGTACATGGTGGGTTGTCTCACTGGAACCGTCCTTAAGAACTGAGTTATGTGTAAGTTGTCCAATGACTAGCTACTACCACGCATTGGAATGCTTAAGTGCCCCTCTCGACTTATTAATCAACTCGATCTCTGTCCAGGAGTTGCAACCAGTTTCTGGTGTTTGTAGGTAGTGTTACGGTGTACCAAGTGGCACCCGGTACAGGTGGGCTTGGGACAGACTAGGCACCATGGCATGGTGTACCAAGCATAGATCCATCCGTCGAGGTGGGCTTGGGAACCCTGCGCACATCATTTGGGGCCGTGAGCGACACCCCGGCCGGATCTCCTTACGGATGGAACCCGAATAGGCGATAAACCTGGACTAGAGTCTTGTGTGGTTAGTCAGGTCATGGCCGACACCCTCGCTAGGCTTCCGCTTGAAGGTTGCCGAGATACACGGTGTGTACATGGCGGTAAGTGGCGAGAGCGTGTGTGAAGAAGTACACCCCTGCAGGGGTTAACATGATCTATTCGAATAGCCTGGTCCGCGGTTATGGACTTCTTGGATGCTTACTTGGTACATAGACAAGTGAAAGTGAATACTCTAAAATGCTCAAGAAAAGTGTGAGTGCTGTGGATGGCGTTCTCGTAGGGATACGGGAGCGGATCCATAGTGGTGTATTGATTGGTGAATATGTGGACTCGTGTGCGCCACCTCAAAAGAGTTACTTGCAGTTGTAGTTCAGGATAGCAACTGAGTCAAAGCTGGCTTGCTGCAGTCAAACTCCACCATCCCTTTGTTAATACTAATGCATATGTAGTTAGTTCTGATGTAAGTCTTGCTGAGTACCTTTGTACTCACGTTTGCTTAATTTATGTTTTTGTAGAGAGACTTCAGTCTCACTAGTAGTTCCGCGTGGACTTCGACGTTTAGCTTGTTACCTCAGCTACGATCTTGTGTCCTTGGAAGGGTCTTGTAGATAGTCAGGCTTCTCAGTCTTTTTCATTTGTAGTTGTCTGTACTCAGACATGTTATGCTTCCGTTGCCTGTATGCTCTGTATGTTGGGTCATGTGACCCCTGTTTGTAATAAATCTATGATGGCTCTTCTGGGCCTTATCTATATGAGTATGTTGAGTTATGTTGTGATGCCATGTTGTACAGCACATACTTGCATGTTATGCGTACGTGTAATGTGTATTGCTATGTGTGGGATCCGACACCTAGTTGTTTACCCTTGGTAGCCTATCTTACAGGGAAATGTCTCCTGGTGCTTCCACTGAGCCTTGGTAGCTTGCTACTGCTTCAGAACACTTAGGCTGGCTGGCATGTGTCCTTCTTCGTTCCTGTGTCTGTCCCTTAGGGGAAATGTCACGCGTTGTTCCTTTAAGTCCTTGTAGCTTGCTACGACTTGGGTTCATACGTTGATGACCGACACGTTCGTTGCTGGGTCATGTATGCATGTCTCTGTAATTTAGCGCCACTTTTGGTTTATAACTAGTCATGTCGGCCCGGGTTCTCTGTCATATGGATGCTAGCGACACTATCATATACGTGTGCCAAAATGCGCAAACGGTCCCGGGCCAAGTAATGTGGCACCCGTGGGAATACTGTGCGTGAGGCCGCAAAGTGATATGATGTGTTACATGCTAGACCTGTGTGACTTAGGATCGGGGTTCCGACAGCCTGGTATAGAATTTGCAATGCTCAAAATAGATCTAATAGGAAGCTTTCCACTTCTATGCTTCTTCACAATTTTTATGTTGGCATAACTCCATGGAATAGATTTATCTTAGATACCATTACCGGAGGTAATTTTTTGGGTAGCCACACCGTTGATTCTTATAATGCTATGACTGAATTATTTGGCTCACCACCTCTTATGGTTAATGGGACTGTGTTAACTTTGGAGCATGTTATGCAAAGGTTAGAAATCATTGAAAACAAAGTTGCTACGGTAGAACTGGTAGAGAACTTGGATAGAAAAATTCATAATGAAATCACCCAATATTGATCCAAGGTAGGAGTTGTTCTGAAAAATCTTAAGGAAAAGGAGCCCATAGTTAAAGAAAAACTAGATCAGGATTCTACTAGAATCAATAAGCTTGAGGATGTTATCACTAATGTGGGTTCTGCTCTTTCCGCTATAAAAACTACTCCAAATACCTCTACTAAATTATCTAAGTTCATGTATGTCCCTAAAGACAAGGGTGAAACATCTAGAATTGCGGATCTCAAATCCATAAGTGTTCACCCTAATTTTCTTACTTTTGCAACAGACCCTTTTGACACTTTAGAATTTCTTGATTTCTTTCCCAAGAGTTTGATTATTCATAGGGACAAAGAAGTGCCCAAGAATCATAAGTGCTTAATCAAAGAATTGCCTTCCAAAGATGGCAATACCTAGATCTATCTTGTATCGTGCCTAGCTAGGGGCGTAAAAGGATAGCGCTTGTTGGGAGGCAACCCAACTTTATATTTTTTGTTTTTATTGCTGTTAGAGAATAAATATTGCATCTAGCGTCTTATTAGATGTGGTTTCATGTTTTTTTAGTGTTTGTGCCAAGTAGAACCTTTGGGAAGACTTGTGTGAAGTTTATGTGATCTTGCTGTAAAAAACAGAATCGTTAGCGCTCGCTAAAGTGGTCTTCAGATTTTACTGGAGCGTGATTTTTAGTTGATTCTTTTCTCAGATGATTGGTAGACAAATTCCGCAAATTTACCATTTTAGTTTGAATTTTTTGGAGTTCCAGAAGTAGGCGAAACCTGCAGATTACTACAGATTGTTCTGTTTTTTACAGATTCTGTTTTTCTTGTGCTGTTTGCTTATTTCAATGCATCTATGAGTAGCATTGGACGATATGAACCATATAGAAGTTGGAATACAGTAGGTTTAACACCAATATAAGCAAAGAATGAATTCATTGCTGCACCTTTGAGTAGTGGTTTGCTTTCTTATACTAACGGAGCTCACGAGAATTTTTGTCTAAGTTTGTGTTGTGAAGTTTTCAAGTTTTGAGTATTGCTTTGATGGACTATGGAACAAGGAGTAGCAAAGGCCTAAGCTTGGGGATTCCCATGGCACCCCAAGTAAATTCAAGATAATCAAAATCCTAAGCTTGGGGATGCCCCGGGAAGGCATCCCCTCTTTCGTCTTCATCCATCGGTAACTATATTTGGAGCTATATTTTTATTCGCAACATGATATGTGTTTTGCTTGGAGCGTCTTGTATAATTTGAGTCTTTGCTTGTTAGTTTGCCACAATCATCATTGCTGGACACACCTATTTGAGAGAGTTAAATATGGCCTAGAAATTGTTAGAACACTCTATGTGCTTCACTTATATCTTTTGAGTTGAATAGTTTTTGCTCTAGTGCTTCACTTATATCTTTTAGAGCACGGTGGTGGTAATATTTTGTAGAAATTGTTGAACTCTCATGCTTCACTTATATCCTTTTTAGAGTCTATTAAAACATCATGGTAATGTGTTTAGGCTAAAGAAACTAGTCTTCACATGATAGACATCCAATGTCAATGTAGTAAAAATTTCACACCAAGTGCATTGAATATGATGATATGTTGGATGCTTCATAATTGTTAAGAGATATGAGTATAGTGATATTAGAGTCATGCTAGTGTAGTTATTATGAAATTGAGAAATACTTGTGTTAAGGTTAGTGATTCCCGTAGCATGCACGTATGGTGAACCGCTATGTGACGAAGTTAGAGCATGAGGTATTTGTAGAGTGCCAACCTTTGTGTGGAGGTCGGGGCGCGCGATGGTTAAGTCCTACCAACCTCCGCCCTAGGAGCATGCGTTGATTGCTTTGTTTTGATGACTCGTAGATTTTTGCAATAAGTATATGAGTTCTTATGACTAATGTTGAGTCAATGGATTATACGCACTCTCACACTTCCACCATTGCTAGCCTCTCTTGTACCGTGCAACTTTCGCCGGTGCCATAATCCCACTATATATCCTTCCTCAAAACAGCCACCATATTGTTTCTCAAAACAGCCACCATACCTACCTATCAAGGTATTTCCATAGTCTTTCCGAGATATATTGCCATGCAACTTTCCACTGTTCCGTTCATATGACACGCATCATATTGTCATATTGCCATTGCATGATCATGTAGTTGACATCGTATTTGTGGCAAAGCCACCATGCATAATTTTTTATACATGTCACTCTTGTTTCATTGCACATACCAGTACACCGCCGAAGGCATTCATATAGAGTCATACTTTGTTGTTGTAGTATCGATTTGTAATATCGAGTTGTAATGAAAGTGTGATGATCATCATTATTAGAGCATTGTCCCATGGGAGGAAAGGCTAAATCTATAAAGTCCCTCCGCAAAAAGAAAAGAAAGGAAAAGGCCAAAGAAAAAAAAGAAAGGCCCCCAAAAAAGGACAATTGCTACTATCTTTTTTCCACATTTGTGCTTCAAAGTAGCACCATGTTCTTCATTGTAGAGAGTCTCATGTTTAGTCACTTTCATATACTAGTGGGAATTTTCATTATAGAACTTGGCTTGTATATTCCAACGATGGGCTTCCTCAAATGCCCTAGGTCTTCGTGAGCAACCAAGTTGGATGCACACCCACTAGTTTCTTTTGTTGAGCTTTCATTCATATTTAGCTCTAGTGCATCCGTTCCATGGCAATCCCTACTCACTCACATTGATATCTATTGATGGGCATATCCATAGCCCGTTGATATGCCTAGTCAATGTGAGACTATCTCCCTTCTTTTTGTATTCTCCACAACCACTCTATTCCACCCATAGTGCTATGTCCATGGCTCGACGCTCATGTATTGCGTGAAAGTTGAAAGGTTTGAAAAGATAGAGCATGAAAACAAGTGCTTGGCTGAAATCGGGGTTGTGCATGATATGAATATTTTGTGTGATAACGAGGGAGCATAGCCAAAACTATATGATTTTGTAGGGATAGCTTTCTTTAGCCATAGTATTTTGAGAAGACATGATTGCTTTGTTAGTATGCTTGAAGTATTATTATTTCTAATGTCAATATAGACTTTTATCTTGAATCTTTCAGATCTGAACATTCATGCCACAATTAAGAGAATTACATTGAAAAACTATATTGGTTAGCATTCCACATCAAAAAAAAATTCTTTATCATTTACCTACTCGAGGACGAGCAGGAATTAAGCTTGGGGATGCTTGATATGTCTCCAACGTATCTATAATTTTTTATTGTTCCATGCTATTATTTATGAAGTCTTGGATGTTTAATGGGCTTTATCATTCACTTTTATATCATTTTTGGGACTAACCTACTAACCCAAAGGCCCAGTCCAGATTGCTGTTTTTTGCTTGTTTCAGGGTTTTGCAGAAAAGAAAATATCAAACGGAGTCCAAGCAGAATGAAATCTTCGCGAGAGATATTTTTGGAGAAAATCACGCACACGGAGCTTGAGAACCACGTCAGGGGATCAAGAGGTGGCCCACGAGGGTGGGGCCGCGCCCCCTTCCTAGGGCGCGCCCCCCTGCCTCGTGGCCCCCTCAAGCGTCCCCCGGTGCCCTCCTTCTTCCTATATAAGTCTACGTACCCCAAAACCTCCGTGAACCGAGAGAAAAATCCTAATTCCACCGTCGTACCTTCTGTTCCCGTGAGATCTCATCTTGGAGCCTGTTCCGGAGCTCCACCGGAGGGGGATCCATCACGGAGTTCTTCATCATCATCATCATCATCGCCCTCACCATGAGTTGTGAGTAGTTTACCACAGACCTTCGGGTCCATAGCTAGTATCCAGATGGCTTCTTCTCTCTCTCTGGATCTCAATATAAAGTTCTCCTCGGTCTTCGAGGAGATCTATGTGTGGAGTAATAGTAGTAGATGCAGAATCGTTTCGGTCTACTTGTCTCGAACGTGATGCCTATATACAAATATCATGCCTAGATAGTCTCATAATTATTCGCTTTTCTATCAATTGCTCGACAGTAATTTGTTTACCCGCCGTAGAATATCGCTATCAACATATCAATCTACATCTACTTTACTTTTATTGCTTTTTATTTGCTGTTCTTATAAATCAAAAATACAAAAAATATAAATTATCATCTCTATCAGATCTCACTTTCATAAGTGACCATAAAGGGATTGACAACCCTTTATCGCGTTGGTTGCGAAGTTCTTATTTGTTTGTGCAGGTGCGAGGGACTCACGCGTGGTCTTCTACTGGATTGATACCTTGGTTCTCAAAAACTGAGGGAAATACTTACGCTACTGTGTTGCATCTCCCTTCCTCTTCGAGGGAATACAACGCAAGCTCGAGAAGTAGCAAGGTCCGACATTCTCAAGATTTGAGGACATTTTGTTGGTCAAATCTTGGTTGGCCACAATAATGGATCCAATATGCGGCACCGAGCAAAAGGGGAACACCTATTGGATGAAGATTTGGAAGGAGTACCACGAGCAAAAGGAGCATGTGCGGTCGCATCCTATCGTGTCCACACACAATCTGGCATCTCTCCAACATCGTTGGGGTGATTCAAGGGGAAGTGAACAAGTACGTCCGCTACTACTCGCAAGTGACCAAACGCCCTCAAAGTGGGATGGGAGTCGCAACTCTCGTAAGCTCGATTTCTTCATATTGTCGTCCATTTGCATGTGCTTTTTATGTTTGCATTCCCGTGGTCATACATATGTTGTTTGCTATAGGGCGGTGGTGGACAATTTATATCATGAGGTGGAGAAGAAGCCATTTGCATTTAGCCATTGTTGGGTCCTATAAAATGGCAAGCCGAAGTGGAATCAACTTATCGCCGGTCTCATGTCCGGCAAGAAGAGAAATGATAGCTCAAGCTCGAACCAATCAATTGGGTTGGACAATGAAGACGTCAATGTTGTCGTGACGAATGGAAAAGCCATCGTGCCGAAGGATAACCTGCAAGTCATGGGAAACAAGTGGGAGAAGGCCCGTGCCGCCCGTGATGCCGCGGCTACCAAAATGTCGTCCACATGGACGGGCATTTTTCGGTGAGGGAGAACAAGAAAGAGGAGACGTATAAGCTCATGTTGGATGCGCAAAAGGAAAGGATGGAATGAGACCGGAAGAGGGTGGAGAAGAAGCTCGACATTGAAAGGGAGAAGATCGAGTTGGAGAAGCAACAAGCGGCGATCAAATGGGAACTCGAGAAGGCCAAGACATTTGGCTACATAGAGCTTGAGAAGGAGAGGTTGTAACTCGCACGAGACGCGGAAGATGCGAGGATCATGTTGGCGGACGTGACCCTCTTGGATGAGCATGTGAAGAAGTGGCTTGCGGACAAGAAGATGGAGATCAACGACCGTAGGAAGTACGAGGCGGCAAGGACAGCTGCAGCCCGGATGCAGACGGAGGAAGCAACCCGGATGCAGGTGGAGCATGCAGTCCGGATGCAAGCAGAGCAGGACGCATTCCGCCTGGAGCACGACGCATTCCGCTCGGAGCAGGCGCCTGGCCAGTGATCCGAGGCCATCTGTCACACTCAGACATTGATTTCATTTTGCCACGTTCTGTTTGTTGAACTATGACATGCTTTGCTTTATTTCAAACTTTGGTATTTGGACAGTTTGTATCGTATGATCGATGTGCATGGATTTCATGGATTTAAGGATTCGAATTTGAGGTATATGGATACGCAGTGCAATATATGAGGGGCCGATGGAGGCCGGCCGCGGGCGTGCCCGAATACGCCCGCGTGTGTATAGGAGGGCATATTTGCTATGTCTAGTTGTAGGTGTTCTTATAGTTACTAATAAAGCATGGCTCGATTCGGTCTCATGCACGTGTTCAAGTCTCAAATCTCTTAAAGCGACGTTTGGGTAGGCAAATCAGGTCAACACCAACAACATAGTGTTAGCTGTTGCCATGGTCCAAGGATGCTACCAGCCACCCAGCGTTGGGTAATTGATTAACATTAATCCAGGTAGTCTAGCGAGGCTGATGATAAAAAATGTGACAGCTCTGTCTAGTACCTCTGGAGTTTACTGCATCTTATGACTATTATAATCTCAGTTAGCCGAGTTTGTATCATGAATGTGTAAAACACTGGACACTCTTTGGCATGTATCCAGTACTTTTTGTCACATCTTACAAGTTCCAAAAGACAAAATTGTACTAGTGCTGAAACAAGCTGGTCCCAAACTAAAGAATTTAAACCTCGCTGTAACCAGGTACTACAAATTTTTTTTTTTTGAGATAAAGGTACTACTACTAACTAAGGTGACTCGCCAGACCATCATGGAGTAGTGATTAAATAACCCAAGCATTATACACCGATACAGCATCATGAACACGAAAAGAAGAATCGATGCTTCTAAAATTAACTAGTAAGGAAGAAGCTTTCAAAAAAAAAAAAAACTAGTAAGGAAGAACATTGAGTTCCATGGTTAAAAGATGAGTTATATACTTCCTCCGTCAGGTTGCAAGGCTCATTGGGTTGTCTTTTAAGTCAAACTTTTAAAGTTTGACCGAGTTTATCGAGGAAAATATCAATATCTATGGTTCATGAGGTATTTCATATTTTATTTCATAGTTTATCAGGTGTTAAATATTTTTGTTTGTAAGCTCAAGCAAACTTTTTTTTACGTAGGATAAACCTAAAAAAAAGAGCTCACCTAACAATGGTGGTTGGATTTTTTTTTTGCAGATAGTCTTTGTGCATATAAACAAAGAACTGTCTCTCATGTTTCAAGATGGCAATGGTTAACCGTTACCCGCGTCCCTATGGGTAATTACTCTATTAGGGGATGGAGATGTGCCGGGTTTTTTGCCCACGGAGAAGATAGTGGGTCAAATATATTACACATCGCATAAGATGGGGATGGGGATGAGATAGCATTACCCATACCCGTTACCCACCTTACCCGTTAGTGCCTTACTTTTGGGCCCTAAAATTTGCAGACCTAAGTAATTCCTTATCATACCCACATATATCCCCACTAATCCCACCCCTTGGGCTCAACAAGCCCAAAGAAATCGCTAACCTAGCCACAACATATTGTTTATTGTGTTGAAACATTGTTTTTTCTACTTAAACGCTACTGGAGGCGATTGTTGATTGCATGCATAGGTTTCCCCATGGGGATGCAAAACCTGACGGGTATGGGGATGGAAAACATTTGTTCCCTACGGGCGGGTATGGGGACGGGGATGGGCATGGGGTGACTCTCGCAGGGACGGGGATGGGAGTCCAATACCCGCCTGGGTAATCCCCATTGCCAGCCTGACTCATGTTCCATAGAGCCCGATCTTTGCATAAATAAAACATAAAAACCTACATAAAGGTTCTAAAAAATTCCAAAACATATGTAAAAAAAAATAAAAATATGAATGTTAGAGTTGTGGGTTGTGTAATAAGACCAATTTTCTTGAGTCTGAAATAACAAATGTTATATAACTATAAACCTACATCCATTTTTTCATAGTCCACACATAAAATAGGTTGATAATAAAATTTATGGATACATAGCTCAAAACTACATACACTGATACACATAAAGCTTTTTTAGAATCATTTATAATTCAAAATATGGTTTTGACTTCCTTTTAGAATTGGGCTCACTAGTGCACGCTATTAGCATTTTCACCATATAAACCGCTTTAAAGTGGCATATTATCCGTGGCCAAATATTGACGTGTTTTATTCCATGAACAAAGTGAAGAAACTCACATAAATTTTTATTGGGATTGGGCAATGGCTCAAGATGATGACAACTCAATTATAACACCCTATAAGAAATGTGGTATCATATGATCTGACGGAGTGAACAAACTCGAAGAAGTAATTTAGTAACTGTTTTTACAATGGATGTCATCATCAAGTCGTGTTGGGACATTGGGAACCTCACAAATGCAAAATCCCCCATGATTAAAACCTAATATTTCAAGATTGAAAATGCGAGCACTAACAAAAGCTTACACAAAAATACAAGTCCTCCGTATGTTGACATCCCCGGACTATATATGCCCTTAATTTCTATGAGATTCATTCAGAATTTTTCTTAGAAGCCCCTTCAATTTAGTCCAATATCAACTGCCAAGTCATTTTTCGTTCTTCACAACACCCCTTTGTTTTGTTTATTCATGTTTCACTTAGGTTTTGTTAAGGTTTTGATTAACTTTTAGAAGTTTTGACATAAATGTGAGTGGAACTCAAACCATTATGAAACTACGTACAAATATATAGTATGAGATAATAGAACCATAGTGAAACTCACCGGAATCCATATGAAACATACATAAATATCAGTGGAATTCGAAAAACAAATATTAGTGGAACTTGAACCACCATGAAAGCCAAACACGTACCGGAACAATATGAAACCATGGAACCAAAACAAAACCCACAAAAAGCCATATGAAACAAGTATCCACGATTTTCTCTCTCTAAAAGTTTCATCAATATTTCATTCAAGATCCAAAACACAAACTTTTTTCTTCAAAAAATCCAATGGAAAACGTACCAAAACTATACGAAACCATGAAACCACATGGAAGTCACTGAAAGCCAAATCAAACTTGCATAAAAAACTGTTCAAAAAGTCTCGTCAATGTTTCATTACTGTTTCGAAACATGAAATTTTTTAATTTTCAAAAGCATATTCAACAATAGTCTAATTTAAAAATTCTCGTCAAGACACAAAAGGCATGTTATGATCTCCTCCCACTCCAAACTTCTGAAAATCTCGGCCCGAAGCCACCCCGAACGCAATAGCTTCATGAAGCTGAAATCCAGGAAGCCACGATGGGCTATATTGCATTTACCTGAAGCTATCGATTCCCGCCTCCAAGTTTTTGTGAATCTAAAGTTGGATTTAATTATGATTGTATGCCGCCGCAAGAAAAAACGATTCGTCACCTCATCCCTCGACCGAACCCGCAACTGAACCGCTCGCTCACATCTTCCCTCTCTCTTGTCTTCTCCCCTCAAACCCTCACGTCCGCCATTCCCCGCCGCCACGCCCGGCTGCCCCCGTCGTCGGCCGGATCCTCACCTCTGCATATAGATCCGACCGTCTGATACGTCTCCAACGTATCTATAATTCTTAGATTATTCCATGCTATTATGTTATCAACCTTGGATGTTTTGTATGCATTAATATGCTATTTTATATTGTTTTTGGGACTAACTTATTAACCCAGTGCCCAATGCCAGTTTCTGTATTTTCCTGGTTTTTGGCTTTCGCAGAAAAGGAATATCAAACGGAGTCCAAACGGAATGAAACTTCCTCATGATTTTTCTTGGACCAGAAGACACCTACGATACTCTGAGTGGGGGTCAAGGGACCCACGAGGCGACGGCAAGACATAGGGGCGGGCCCCTGGGCTTGTGGCCCCCTCAGGAGTCCCCTACACCGCCTCTTTGTCCTATGAATTCCCAAATATTCCAGAAACCCTATAGGAGACGCCAAAAATATTTTTCCACCGCCACAGGTTTCTGTTCCCGTGAGATCCCATCTTGGGGCCTTTTCTGGTACTCCGCCGGAGGGGGGTTCGATCACGGAGGGCATCTACATCAACCTTGCTACCCCTCCCCCCCCCGATGATGTGTGAGTAGTTTACCACAGACCTACGGGTCCATAGCGAGTACCTAGATGGATTCTTCTCTCTCTTTGATCTTCAATACAATGTTCTTCTCGATGTTCTTGGAGATCTATTCGATGTAATCTTCTTTTGTGGTTTGTTTGTTAAGATCCGATGATTTGTGGATTTATGATCAGATCATCTATGAATATTAATTGAGTCTTCTCTGAACTCTTTTATGCATGATTAAGATAGCTTTGTATTTCTCTCAGATCTATCGATTTGGTTTGGCCAACTAGATTGGTTTTTCTTGCAATGGGAGAGGTGCTTTGTGATGGGTTCAGCCTTGTTGTGTCCTCACCCAGTGACAAAAGGGGTAGCGAGGCACGTATTGTGTTGTTGCCATTAAGGATAACACAAGATGGGGTTTACATCATATTGCTTCAGTTTATCCCTCTACATCATGTCATATTGCTTAAGACATTACTCTGTTTTCATAACTTAATACTCTAGATGCATGCTGGATAGCGGTCGATGAGTGGAGTAATAGTAGTAGATGCAGGCAGGATTCGATCTACTTGTCATGGATGTGATGCCTATATTCATGATCATTGCCTTTGATGCCGTCATAACTTTGCGCTTTTCTATCGATGGCTTTACAGTAATTTGTTCACCCACCATATGCTTTCTTCGAGAGAGGAGCCTCTAGTGAAACCTATGGCCCTCGGGTATGATTTCCATCATATACTTTTAGATCTATAAAACCAAAAACCCAAAAATACCTTGCTGTATTTTTTTGTGTTTACTTTATTTTGACTTTTACTTTGATTTTAAATCTAACTCTATGAGATCTCACTCTTGCAAGTGACCGTGAAGGGATTGACAACCCCTTTTCGCGTTCTGTGCAAGTGTTTGTTAGTTAGTCAATCCAGTAGGAGACAACGCACAAGTCGCCGAATACCTGCACAAACAATCAACAACTTGCACGCAACACGATAAAGGGGTTGTCAACCCCTTCACGGTTACTTGCAAAAGTGAGATCTGATAGAGATAGATAAACGGTAAAGTAAATATTTTTGGTATTTTTGGTTTATAGATCGGAAAGTAAAATATTGCAAAAAGAGTAAATAGGAAACTAATATTTTAGATCGGAAACTTATATGATGGGAAATAGACCCGGGGGCATAGGTTTCACTAGAGGCTTCTCTCAAGATAGAAAATATTACGATGGGTGCACAAATTACTGTCGATAAATTGATAGAAGAGCGCATAATTATGACGATATCTAAGGCAATGATCATGAATATAGGCATCACGTCCGTGTCAAGTAGACCGACTCCTACCTGCATCTACTACTATTACTCCACACATCAACGGACTCTTGCCTACATCTAGAGTATTAAGTTCATAAAGAACAGAGTAACGCCTTAAGTAAGATGACGTGATGTGGAGGAATTAACTCAACCAATATGATGAAGACCCCATCTTTTTATCCTCGATGGCAACAATACAATATGTGCCTCGCTACCCCTTTTGTCACTGGTTAGGTCACCGCAAGATTGAACCCAAAGCAAAGCACTTCTCCCATTGCAAGAAAAACCAGTCTAGTTGGCCAAACCAAACCGATAGTTCAAAGAGTACTAAGATATCAAATCATGCATATAAGAATTCAGAGGAGATTCAAATAATATTCATAGATAAGCTGATCATAAATCCATCATTCATTAGATCTCGGCAAACATACCGCAAAATAAGATTACATCGGATAGATTTCCAAGAACATCGAGGAGAACATGGTATTGAGAATCAAAGAGAGAGAGAAGAAGCCATCTAGCTACTAGCTATGGACCCGTAGGTCTGTGGTAAACTACTCACGCTTCATTGGAAGGGCAATGGTGTTGATGTAGAAGCCCTCTATGGTCAAACCCCCCTCCGACAGAGTACCGAAAAAGGCCTCCAGATGGGATCTCGCAGATACAGAAGGTTACAACGGTGGAAAAGTGGTTTCCTCCTCCTCTATGATGTTTCTGGAATGTATGCGAATATATAGGCGGAAGAAATAGGTCGGTGGAGTCATGAGGGGCCCACAAGGGTGGGGGCGCACCCTACCCACCTGGGCGTGCCCTCCGTCCTTGTGGCCGGCTCGTGGCTTCCATGACTTGCACTCCAAGTCCTCTGGAAGTCTTCTGGTCCCAGAAAAATCATCGCGAAAGTTTTATTCCGTTTGGACTCCGTTTGATATTTCTTTTCTACGAAACTCAAAAACAAGGAAAAAAACAAGAACTGGCACTGGGCTCTAGGTTAATAGGTTAGTACCAAAAATAATATAAAATAACATAATAATGCATATAAAACATCCAAAACAGATAATATAATAGCATGGAACAATAAAAAAATATAGATATGTTGGAGACGTATGAGTACCTTGGTTCTCAACTAGGGAAAATACTTATCTCTACTTTGCTGCATCATCCTTTCCTCTTCAAGGGAATCAACGCAAGCTCAAGAAGTACCAGGGAGAATTCCTGGCGCATTGCCGAGGAGATTCTACATCAAGCCTACTAACTACTTGTCATAAACTCTCATCTCTTGCACTTACATTATTTGCCATTTGCCTCTCGTTCCCCACTTCTAAAACATTTTCAGAAAAACACAAAAATATTTGCCTTTTAATTATCTTCTTTCCGTTTTGCCTTATGTCTTACTTGGTTTGTTTGCTCGTTTGCTTGGCATAATTGTGTTTATTGGAATTTAGAAGTAAAGTTTTATGGATACTCATCCACTTGCTAATCTTTTTAAAAGATCCCATTATGATGAACCAATTGCTAGTGAGTTGAGTGCACTAGATTATCTTTATGAGGTTTTGCTTAAAATTTATGAATCTGAAAATTGTGATGAAGTGTTCAAATAAATTTATAAAGTGATTCACGATAGCTCCTTGAATGAAAAGCATGATTGCAATGATGTTATTATAAATTCTATGAATGTCGATTGTGCTAATGATATGCAAAACCCCAAGCTTGGAGATGCTTATTTTGCGATGTCCACTATTTATTGTAATGATCATCATAGGGGTGATGTTTCTTATGATCATGAAAATGTATTTAAGCCTCATGATGAATATGATATTGATAATAGTGTTTGCAATAATATTGAAAGTGGGTTTGGAAGAGTGTCAACTCTAGGTAACTATGGTTTTACCACTTTGGAGATTGATCAATCTTATGAATTTTCTATTAAAAGTGGGTTTGGAGAGTCCATGACTTTATTTGATGATAATCCCACTATTTTGGAAGAGTGTCAACTTTGCATGCATGCGGATCATGTAGAAAATATGTTATATTATGGCTATGAATTTCATTATGATCCTACATGCAATTTGATTATGTTATATTAAGGCAATTAAAAGGCAAATATTTTTATGTTTTTCTAAAAACGTTTTAGAAGTGGGGGAGATGAAAACGAGAGACAAATGGCAAGAAATGTAAGTACAAGAGATGAGAGTTTATGGCTAGTACTTGGTAGGCTTGATGTAGGACCTCCCCGGCAACGGCGCTAGAAATTCTTCTGCTACTTCTTGAGCTTGCGTTGATTTTTCTCTTGAAGAGGAAAGGGTGATGCAGCAAAGTAGAGATAAGTATTTCCCATAGTTGAGAACCAAGGTATCAATCCAGTAGGAGGCACAAGCAAGTCCCCAATCTATGCACCTGCACAAACTAACAAACACTTGCACACAACGCGAAAAAGGGGTTGTCAATCCCTTCACGGTCACTTGCAAGAGTGAGATCTGATATAGATAGATTTAAAATCAAAGTAAAAGTCAAAATAAAGTAAACACAAAAAAATTGCAGCTAGGTATTTTGGGTCTTTGGTTTTAAAGATCTGAAAGTATATGATGGAAAATAGACCCGAGGGCCATAGCTTTCACTAGAGGCTCCTCTCTCGAAGAAAGCATACGGTGGGCAAACAAATTACTGTTGAGTGCTACCTCTTGAGCTTGCGTTGTTTTTCCCTTGAAGAGGAAAGGGTGATGCAGCAAAGTAGCGTAAGTAATTTCCTCAATTTTTGAGAACCAAGGTATCAATCTAGTAGGAGACTACACGCATATCCCTAGTACTTGCACAAACAATTAAGAACCTTGCAACCAACGCGACAAAGGGGTTGTCAATCCCTTCACGACCACTTGCAAAAGTGAGATCTGAAAGAGATAATAAGATAAATATTTTTGGTATTTTTGTTGTATAGATTGAAAAGTAAAGATTGCAAAAAAGAACGGCGACAGAAATTGGCAAGGTGACGGGAAACTAGTATGATGGAAAATAGACCCGGGGGCCATAGGTTTCACTAGTGGCTTCTCTCAAGATAGCAAATCTTACGGTGGGTGAACAAATTACATTCAAGCAACTGATAGAAAAGCGCATAGTTATGAGAATATCTAGGCATGATCATGTATATAGGCATCACGTCCGCGACAAGTAGACCGAAATGATTCTGCATCTACTACTATTACTCCACACATCGACCACTATCCAGCATGCATCTAGAGTATTAAGTTCATAAGAATAGAGTAACGCATTAAGCTGGATGACATGATCTAGAGGGATAAACTCATGCAATATGACATAAACCCCATCTTTTTATCCTCGATGGCAACAATACAATACATGCCTTGCTGCCCCTACTGTCACTGGGAAAGGACACCTCAAGATTGAACCCAAAGCTACGCACTTCTCCCATTGCAAGAAAGATCAATCTAGTAGGCCAAACCAAACTGATAATTCGAAGAGACTTGCAAAGATATTAAATCATGCATATAAGAATTCAGAGAAGAACCAAATATTGTTCATAGATAATCTTGATCATAAACTCACAATTCATCGGATCTCGACAAACACACCACAAAAAGTATTACATCGGATAGATCTCCAAGAAGATCGAGGAGAACTTTGTATTGAGATACAAAGAGAGAGAAGAAGCCATCTAGCTAATAACTATGGACCCGAAGGTCTGTGGTAGACTACTCACACATCATCGGAGAGGCTATGGTATTGATGTAGAAGCCCTCCGTGATCGATTCCCCCTCCGGCGGAGCTCCGGAAAAGGCCCCAAGATGGGATCTCACGGGTACGGAAGGTTGCGGCGGTGGAAATAGGGTTTCATGGTGCTCTCATATGTTTTCAGGGTATATGAGTATATATAGGAGGAAGGGGTACGTCGGTGGAGCTACGAGGGGCCCACGAGGGTGGGGGTGCGCCTACCCCCCTTGGCGCGCCCTCCTACCTTGTGGCCACCTCGTGGCTTCCCAGACGTGTACTCCAAGTCTTCTGGATCGCGTTTGTTCCAAAAACGATCATCGCAAAGGTTTCATTCCGTTTGGACTCCGTTTGATATTCCTTTTCTGCGAAACACCGAAATAGGCAAAAAATAGCAATTTGCACTGGGCCTTTGTTTAGTAGGTTAGTCCCAAAAATAATATAAAAGTGCATATTAAAGCCCATTAAACATCCAAAACAGGTAATATAATAGCAAGGAACAATCAAAAATTATAGATACGTTGGAGACGTATCAAGCATCCCCAAGCTTAATTCATGCTCGTCCTCGAGTAGGTAAATGATAAAAACATAATTTTTATCTGGAATGCTAACTAACATAATTCTCAATGTAATTTTCTTTATTGTGGCATGAATGTTCAGATCCGAAAGATTCAAGACAAAAGTTTAATATTGACATCAGAGTACTAATACTTCAAGCATACTAACAAAGCAATTATGTCTTCTCAAAATAACATGGCCTAAGAAAGTTCATCCCTACAAAATCATATAGTTTGTCTATGTTCCATCTTCGTCACACAAAATACTCAAATCATGCACAACCTCGGTTTCAGCCAAGCATTTGTTTCATACTTTAATTTTTTCAAACTTTTTGAACTTTCACGCAATACATGAGCGTGAGCCATGGATATAGAACTATAGGTGGAATAGAATGATGGTTGTGGAGAAGACAAAAAGGTGGAAGATGGTCTCACATCAACTAGGCGTATCAATGGGCTATGGAGATGCCCATTAATAGATATCAATGTGAGTGACTAGGGATTGCCATGCAACGGATGCACTAAAGCTATAAATGTATGAAAGCTCAACAAAAGAAGCTAAGTGGGTGTGCATCCAACTTGCTTTCTCATGAAGACCTAGGGCATTTGAGGAAGCCCATTGTCGGAATATACAAGCCAAATTATATAACAAAAATTTCCACTAGTATATGAAAGTGACAAAACAAGAGACTCTCTATCATGAGGATCATGGTGCTACTTTGAAGCACAAGTGTGGAAAAGGATAGTAGCATTGTCCCCCTTTTTTTCTTTCCTCCTTTTTTTTCTCTTTTTTTGGGCCTTCCCTTTTTTTGGCCTTTCTCTTTTTTTTTTCTCGGGACAATGCTCTAATAATGATGATCATCACACTTCTATTTAATTACAACTCAAAGATTACAACTCGATACTAGAACAAAGTATGACTCTATATGGATGCCTCCGATGGTGTACCGAGATGTGCAATGAATCAAGAGTGACATGTACGAAAAATTATGCATGGTGGCCTTGCCACAAATACGATGTGAACTGCATGATTATGCAAGGCAATATGACAATGATGGAGCATGTCATAATAAACGGAACGGTGGAAAGTTGCATGGCAATATATCTCGGAATGGCCATGGAAATGCCATAATAGGTAATGCCATAATAGGTAGGTATGGTGGCTGTTTTGAGGAAGATATATGGTGGGTGTATGGTATCGGTGAAAGTTGCGCAGTACAAGAGAGGCTAGCAATGGCGGAAGGGTGAGAGTGCGTATAATCCATGGACTCAACATTAGTCATAAAGAACTCACATACTTATTGCAAAAATCTACAAGTCATCAAAACAAAGTACTACACGCATGCTCCTAGGGGAAGGGTTGGTAGGAGTTAACCATCGCGCGATCCCGACCTCCACACAAAGGATGACAATCAAAGAAATACCTCATGCTTCAAATTTGTCACACAACGGTTACCATACGTGCATGCTACGGGACTTGCAAACCTCAACACAAGTATTTCTCAAATTCACAACTACTCTACTAGCATGAATCCAATATCACCATCCTCATATCTCAAAACAATCGTCAAGCATCAAACTTCTCATAGTATTCAATGCACTTTATATGAAAAGTTTTTATTATACCCATCTTGGATGCCTATCATATTTGGACTACTTTTATAGCCAAAGCAAATTACCATGCTGTTCTAAAGGTATCTCAAAATAATATAATTGAAGCATGAGAGATCAATAATTTCTATAAAATAAAACCACCACCGTGCTCTAAAAAGATATAAGTGAAGCACTAGAGCAAAATTATCTAGCTCAAAAGATATAAGTGAAGCACATAGAGTATTCTAATAAATTTCGATTCATGTGTGTCTCTCCCAAAGGGTGTGTACAGAAAGGATGATTGTGGTAAAATAAAAAGCAAAGACTCAAATCATACAAGACGCTCCAAGCAAAACACATATCATGTGGTGAATAAAAATATAGTCTCAAGTAAAGTTACCGATAGACGAAGACGAAAGAGGGGATGCCTTCCCGGGGCATCCCCAAGCTTAGGCTTTTGGTTGTCCTTGAATTTTACCTTGGGGTGCCTTGGACATCCCCAGGCTTAGGTTCTTGCCACTCTTTATTCCATAGTCCATCAAATCCTTACCCAAAAACTTGAAAACTTCACAACACAAAACCTAACAGAAAATCTCGTGAGCTCCGTTAGTATAAGAAAACAAACCACCACTTTAAGGTACTGTATTGAACTCATTCCTTATTTATATTGGTGTTAAACCTACTGTATTCCAACTTCTCTATGGTTCATACCCCCCGATACTACTCATAGATTCATCAAAATAAGCAAACAACACACGGAAAGCAGAATCTGTCAAAAACAGATCAGTCTGTAGAAATCTGTAACTTTCGAATACTTCTGTAACTCTAAAAATTCTTAAATAAATTGGTGGACGTGAGGAATTTGTATATTAATCATATTTAAGAAGAAGCAACTTAAAATCACTCTCTAGTAAAAAATGGCAGCTATTCTCGTGAGCACAAAAGTTTCTGTGTTTGACAGCAAGATCACAAATACTTCACCCAAGTCTTCCCAAAGGTTCTACTTGGCACAAACACTAATTAAAACACAAAACCACATCTAACCAGAAGCTAGATGAACTATTTATTACTAAACAGAAGTAAAAGCAAGGAAAATAAAATTGGGTTGCCTCCCAACAAGCGCTATCATTTAACGCCCCTAGCTAGGCACGAAGCAAGAATAGATCTAGGTATTGCCATCTTTGGTAGGCAATCCATAAGTGGCTCTCATAATAGATTCATAAGGTAATTTGATTTTATTTCTAGGAAAGTGTTCCATGCCTTTCCTTAACAGAAATTGGAATCTAATATTTCCTTCTTTCATATCAATAATTGCACCAATCGTTCTAAGGAAAGGTCTACCAAGAATAATAAGACATGTAGGATTGCAATCTATATCAAGAATGATGAAATCTACGGGCACGTAATTCCTATTTGCAACAATAAGAACATCATTAATCCTTCCCATAGGTTTCTTAATGGTATAATCCGCAAGATGCAAATTTAAAGAACAATCATCAAGTTCATGGAAACCTAACACATCACACGAAGTTATTGGAATCATGGAAACACTAGCACCAAAATCACAAAAAACATAGAATTCATGATCTTTAATCTTAATTTTAATAGTAGGTTCTCACTCATCATAAAGTTTTCTAGGGATATAAACTTCTAATTCAAGTTTTTCTTCATAAGATTGCATTAAAGCATCAACGGTGTGTTTGGTAAAAGCTTTATTTTGACTATAAGCATGAGGAGAATTTAACACGGATTGCAACAAGGAAATACAATCTATCAAAGAGCAATTATCATAATTAAATTCCTTGAAATCCAAAATAGTGGGTTCATTTCTATGTAAAGTTTTGACCTCTTTAGTCCCACCTTTAACAATTTTTGCATCAAGACCTAAAAACTTCGAATCATTGGAACGCCTTTTTAACTAAAGTTGACTCATCTCCAGTCCCATATTTATCAAGATTCATATTAGAAAATAAGGATTTAATAGGAGACACATCAATCACTTTTAGATCTTCATCTTTGTTATCATGATCTTTCAGTTTAGCGGCCATCTTATTAACTAAGGTGGCTTGCTTATCTGAAATTTGGGCTATTAAGTTCTCAAGATGAGCGAACTGAGATTTCAAACCATAAAATTCTTTAGACATATCATCAAGCTCTTTACTCATGTACTCCATAAAACTTTTCTATTCTTGAAGCTCGTTTCTGAAGAAATTATTATGCTCAAATTGCAAAGACATAAAGCTTCTAACATTGTTTTCAATCTCTTCCAACCTTCTAAGGTGAGGACTAACGCTATTAGGTAGAGCCATTGTGACAAACAAGCAATCCAACACACAAGAAAACAAGAAGCAAGCAAAAAAGAGGCAAACGGAAAAAGGGCGAATAAAACGGCAAAGGTGAAGTGGGGGAGAGGAAAACGAGAGGCAAATGGCAAATAATGTAATGCAAGGGATAAGAGTTTGTGATGGGTACTTGGTATGTCTTGACTTGTGCGTAGATCTCCCCGGCAACGGCGCCATAAATTATTCTTGCTACCTCTTGAGCTTGCGTTGTTTTCCCCTTGAAGAGGAAAGGGTGATGTAGCAAAGTAGAGTAAGTATTTCCCTCAGTTTTTGAGAACCAAGGTATCAATCCAGTAGGAGACTACACACAAATCTCTAGTACCTGCACAAACAATTAAGAACCTTGCAACCAACGCGATAAAGGTGTTGTCAATCCCTTCACGACCACTTGCAAAAGTGAGATCCGATAGAGATAATAAGATAAATATTTTTGGTATTTTTGTTGTATAGATTGAAAAGTAAAGATTGCAAAAAAGAACGACGACAGAATTTGGCAAGGTGACGGGAAACTAATATGATGGAAAATAGACCCGGCGGCCATAGGTTTCACTAGTGGCTTCTCTCAAGATAACAAATCTTACGGTGGGTGAACAAATTATTGTCGAGCAATTGATATAAAAGTGCATAGTTATGAGAATATCTAGGCATGATCATGTATATAGGCATCACGTCCGCGACAAGTAGACCGAAACGATTCTGCATCTACTACTATTACTCCACACATCGACCGCTATCCAGCATGCATCTAGAGTATTAAGTTCATAAGAACAGAGTAACACATTAAGCAAGATGACATGATGTAGAGGGATAAAGTCATGCAATATGACATAAACCCCATCTTTTTATCCTCGATGGCAACAATACAATATGTGCCTTGCTGCCCCTACTGTCATTGGGAAAGGACACCGCAAGATTGAACCCAAAGCTAAGCACTTCTCCCATTGCAAGAAAGATCAATCTAGTAGGCCAAACCAAACTGATAATTCGAAGAGACTTGCAAAGATATTAAATCATGCATATAAGAATTCAGAGAAGAACCAAATATTGTTCATAGATAATCTTGATCATAAACCCACAATTCATCGGATATCGAAAAACACACCGCAAAAAGTATTACATCGGATAGATCTCCAAGAAGATCGAGGAGAACTTTGTATTGAGATCCAAAGAGAGAGAAGAAGCCATCTAGCTAATAACTATGGATCTGAAGGTCTGTGGTAGACTACTCACACATCATCGGAGAGGCTATGGTGTTGATGTATGATGTCTACTACACAACCTTCTTCTTGTAGACATTGTTGGGCCTCCAAGTGCAGAGGTTTGTAGGACAGTAGCAAATTTCCCTCAAGTGGATGACCTAAGGTTTATCAATCTGTGGGAGGCATAGGATGAAGATGGTCTCTCTCAAACAACCGTGCAACCAAATAACAAAGAGTCTCTTGTGTCCCCAACACACCCAATACAATGGTAAATTGTATAGGTGCACTAGTTTGGTGAAGAGATGGTGATACAAGTGCAATATGGATGGTAGATATATGTTTTTGTAATATGAAAATATAAAAATAGCAAGGTAACTAATGATAAAAGTGAGCACAAACGGTATTGCAATGCTTTGAAACAAGGCCTAGGGTTCATTCTTTCACTAGTGGAAGTTCTCTCAACAAGGATAACATAATTGAATCATATAACTATCCCTAAACATGCAACAAAGAGTCACTCCAAAGTCACTAATAGCGGAGAACAAATGAAGAGATTATTGTAGGGTACAAAACCACCTCAAAGTTATTCTTTCTGATTGATCTATTCTAGAGTTCGTAGTAAAATAACACGAAGCTATTCTTTCCGTTCGATCTATCCTAGAGTTCATACTAGAATAACACCTTAAGACACACATCAACCAAAACCCTAATGTCACCTAGATACTCCATTGTCATCTCAAGTATTCGTGGGCATGATTATACAATATGCATCACACAATCTCAGATTCATCTATTCAACCAACACAAAGAACTTCAAAGAGTGCCCCAAAGTTTCTATCGGAGAGTCAAGATGAAAAAGTGTGCCAACCCCTATGCATAGATTCCCAAGGTCACGGAACCCGCAAGTTGATCACCAAAACATACATCAAGGGTATCAATAGAATACCCCATTGTCACAACGGGTATCCACGCAAGACATACATCAAGTGGTCTCAAATCCTTAAAGACTCAATCCAATAAGATAACTTCAAAGGGAAAACTCAATTCATCACAAGAAGGTGGAGGGGGACAAACATCATAAGATCCAACTATAATAGCAAAGCTCGCGATACATCAAGATCGTGCCATCTCAAGACCGAGAGAGAGAGAGAGAGAGAGAGAGAGAGAGAGAGAGAGAGAGATCAAACACATATCTACTGGTACATACCCTCAGCCCCAAGGGTGAACTACTGCCTCCTCGTCATGGAGAGCGCTGGGATGATGAAGATGGCCACCGAAAAGGGATCCCCCCCCTCCGACAGGGTGCCGGAACGGGTCTAGATTGGTTTTCGGTGGCTATAGAGGCTTGCAGCGGTGGAACTCCCAATCTAGGTTATTTTCTGGAGGTTTGGGTATATATAAGAGGTGTTGGAGTCGGGAACAAGTCAGGGGGGGTCTCCGAGGCGGCCACGAGATAGGGGGCACGCCCAGGGGTGTAGGGCGCGCCCCCACCCTCATGGTGGCCTCGGGACTCCTCTGGTCCATCTCTGGTACTCTGTGGGCTTCTTCTGGTCGAAAAACAACCTCCGTGGAGTTTCAGGTCAATTGGACTCCGTTTGGTATTCCTTTTCTGCGATACTCAAAAACAAGAAAAAAACAGAAACTGGCATTGGGCTCTGGGTTAATAGGTTAGTCCAAAAAATCATATAAAAGTGTATATTAAAGCCCATTAAACATTCAAAACAGATAATATAATAGCATGGAACAATAAAAAATTATAGATACGCTGGAGACGTATCAACGTAGAAGCCCTCCGTGATCGATTCCCCCTCCGGCGGAGCTTCGGAAAAGGCCCCAAGATGGGATCTCACGGGTACAGAAGGTTACGGCGGTGTAAATAGGGTTTCGTGGTGCACTCAGATGTTTTCAGGGTATACGAGTATATATAGGAGGAAGGGGTACGTCGGTTGAGCTACGAGGGGCCCACGAGGGTGGGGGCGTGCCTACCCCCTGGGCGCGCCCTCCTGCCTCGTGGCCACCTCGTGGCTTCCCAGACGTGTACTACAAGTCTTCTGGATTGCGTTTGTTCCAAAAATGATTCTCGCGAAGGTTTCATTCCGTTTGGACTCCGTTTGATATTCCTTTTCTGCGAAACACTGAAATAGGCAAAAAAAAGCAATTTGCACTGGGTATTTGCTTAGTAGGTTAGTCCCAAAAATAATATAAAAGTGCATATTAAAGCCCATTAAACATCCAAAACATATAATATAATAGCGTGGAACAATAAAAAATTATAGATACGTTGGAGACGTATCATTGAGCAATTGATAGAAAAGCGCAAAGTTATGACGACATCCAAGACAATGATTATGAATATAGGCATCACTTCCATGACAAGTAGATCGACTCCCGCCTGCATCTACTACTATTACTCCACTCATCGACCGCTATCCAGCATGCATCTAGAGTATTAAGTTATGAAAACAGAGTAATGCCTTAAGCAATATGACATGATGTAGAGGGATAAACTTAAGCAATATGATGTAAACCCCATCTTGTGTTATCCTTAATGGCAACAACACAATACATGCCTCGCTAGCCCTTTTGTCACTGGGTGAGGACACCGCAAGGCTGAATCCATCACAAAGCACCTCTCCCATTGCAAGAAAAACCAATCTAGTTGGCCAAACAAAATTGATAGATCGAAGAGAAATACAAAGCTACCTTAATCATGCATAAAAGAGTTCAAAGAAGACTCACATAATATTCATAGATGATCTGGTCATAAATCCACAATTCATCGAATCTCAACAAATGCACCGCAAAAAAAGATTACATCGAATAGATCTCCAAGAACATCGATGAGAACATTGTATTGAAGATCAAAGAGAGAGAAGAAGACATCTAGCTACTATTTATGGACCCGTGGGTATGTGGTAAACTACTCACACATTATCGTAAGGGCAGCAAGGTTGATGTAGATGCCCTCCGTGATCGAATCCCCCTCCGGCGGAGTACCAGAAAAGGCCCCAAGATGGGATCTCACGGGAATAGAGACCTGCGACGGTGGAGAAGTATTTTCGTGGATGCCTCTAGGGTTTCCGAAATATTTGGGAATTTATAGGCCAAAGATTAGGGTCGGAGGACTCCCGAGGGGCCCACAAGCTCTCAAGGCGCCCCTAGGGCGCCCCCCCGATGCTTGTGGCCTCCTCGGGACTCTTCTGACTTCATCTCCAAGTCTTCTGGATGTCTTCTGGTCCAAGAAAAGTCATCGCGAAAGTTTTATTCCGTTTGGACTCCGTTTGATATTCCTTTGGTGAAAAACTCAAAAACAAGGAAAAAATAGAAAGTGGCAATAGGCTGGTTAATAAGTTAGTCCCAAAAATAATATAAAATAGCATATTAATGCATATAAAACATCCAAAGTTGATAATATAATAACATGGAACAATAACAAATTATAGATACGTTGGAGACGTATCACATGTGAACTCCGTTTTCAATGAACTCGAGCTTGTCAAGAAGATGACCAAAAGCTCCAAATCTCACAAGGATAAAACCAAACAAGAACCAAGAAAGATGATGCAAGGATGCAATGGTTTGAGCTCTCTACGGACGATACGATCAAGCTAGTCACTTGAGAGCCCCCCTTGATAGTACGACAATCGATCATATAACTCGGTCTCCCAACTACCACCATGAGACAGGTAAAGTACAAAACCTATCAAGGGCAAACTTTTGCCTTGCGCATAATCCACTTGAGCTAGATGATGACGATCTTGTCCTCCTCAAGATGGACCACCCTTTTTGATTGCGTTGGCTCGATGATGACTAGTAGATTGCTCCCCCATACTCCACTATGGGTGAGCCACTCTTCGGCGCATCTTCACAAGTCCATTGTCACCACAATGGACGGCAAGCTTCAAGCATGATCTTTTCGTGATGCTCCACTTGAACTTGCACACCGCAAACTTGATGACGACCACCACTTGATGTCATCCTCTCCATGGGTTGTATGTTATCTTCCTCTTGACGCAAGCCCATGGAAACAAACCTAACCCCACATAGAACTCTCGCATAGACCATGGGTTAGTACACAAAGCATAATGCACAATGCTTACCATACCTTGAGTCCACCTGATCCCTCTAGGTACATCTTCTACGCTTTGTGTGTTGATCAACTTGATTCACTCTTTGATTTAGTCTTGATCAACCTTGAATCATGACCAAGCTTTAGATAATTCCTTGAGTAGCACCTTGGTCAACACATAAACTCCTTGAAACCAACACATGGACTTCAAGAAATTCCTATGGACAAAACCTTCAAATATAAATCAAGGCAACCATTAGTCCATAGAGAATGTCATCAATTACCAAAACCAAACATGGGGGCACCACATATTCTTCCAGAGTCACCTGTAGTTTCAATTTTTTTGCACTTTGATCCTCGAGGTCTGGGTAATTGACAGTTTGACATGCTATTTTACTAATTTTTTTCACATTCCACATTTGGAAAATGATTGTATTTTTGTGGTAAACCTTTGCTTCTCTGTGTCTAAACCATCTCATACTTTTTAGTGTTTGGATGGTCATTCCTTGCTTTCAGAAAAAATAGATGATCATTCCATAAAACCAAATTGGAGAAAATGGCTTGCTAAAAATCACGATAGAAAAGTGAACACATGCTTATTCTTATTACCTTCTCAAAATTCCATAATGGTGGGTGTTTTAGCCTGAACCAAATTGCCATACATAACACTAAAGGTCGAGCTTTTTCCTACTAGATTGAGCTTTTTCCCTGACATTCCAATAAAAAAGCATGTTTTAAAATGTGAAAGTTATCATGAAAGTACTAAAAAGACCCGTTCAATCCAGGAGCCTAGAAAAACCCACCTACCACCACATACTATGTCTCCTGGCTGAATGAAGCAAAATTTCATGATATTGAAAGTGCAGTTGAGGAACCCAAACATATAAAAGTGAATATACAGAATATTGGAAAAAATGATATGAATTGGTAGTATTAAAAATGTGTAATATGTATTATATCTAGAGGTACTCCTAGATGGCATTCTATACATGTGTAAGTAGATATCGGTAACTACAATCTTTGTTATGGAACACTATATATAGCAACCAATAATTTGATGCCTTAATTGGATCCTACATACACTTAAATAAGTGGACGACAGTGCGAAAAATTATGCGCGATGTTGTAACCGCTATCGTGTCAATCAAATCCCATAATGATTGAGAGCACACTACTACATAAGTGATTACACAGTGAAAGTTGGTGGCGTCCGTAAAAACTACTCCCTCCGTCCCATAATATAAGAATGATTTTCAAACTAACATAGCTTGAAAAACATTCTTATATTATGGGACGAAGGGAGTAACAAGTATGATGTTCTATGAACGTTTGCGCCATATATTTCACGATGCCCAAAACAACCTTAGCAACAAAACTTCCAACAATAATGACAAGAGGAATCAAGTTCTCTAAGTCAATTGATTAGGACTCCTAACTAAACAAAACATAACACAAAATAGGTGTTTCCACGAGGGCCCCGACGCACAAAACTCCGCTCCCCTTAAAATTCTTACCTTGTTCCTCCGCCTTGCTTTTCCCTCCCGCTTCCGACTCCTCCCCCACCGCTCCCCATGTCGGCGGCGTAGGCGCACACGGCGGAGCCGGCGGCGGGGTGCAGAGTCACGCGAGGGTCGTAGGCGCTCGTGAGGAGATGGCGGCGCCCTCCTCTTCAGCCGGGCTCGGGGGCATGTCGTCGGACAACGCCAAGGGCCTGGCCCTCGCGGTGTCGTCCAGCGCCTTCATCGGCGCCAGCTTCATCGTCAAGAAGATGGGGCTCAGGAGGGCTGCAGATTCCGGCGTCCGCGCGGGTGAGTTGCGCCACCCAGTGGCTGAGGCCCCACTGCTGCCTTGCTTGCTTCCTCTGGCCTCTGGATCTCGCCGGTGTAGGTTGGTTGGTCAGCGAGGGGGTCGATTGGGGCGCCTGATTTGTAGTGGTGGGTAGCGGAATCGAGCGGAGCTTGGTTTTGGTTGCTGTTCTTTGCTTGGTTGGTGGGAGGGATCTGCGGCCTGTGGTAATAAAAAAACAAAAAGGAGCACCGCGGTTTATTCTTCTCCGGTAGATTGGCAGCCGAGAGCAGTTGAATCGAATAGATTCCTCGGAACAATGGAGCTTGCTTATCATTGCAACTTCTCCGGAACTTTTCTTGCTCTCGTGGGTCAGAACAGAGGAGTGGAGTTGACGCTGGAAAAAAGGGTAAATGCGGACAGGGGGGCGCGTTCTTCGCGGTAGATTTGGCCGCGTGGGAAGTCCAGTTGAGTCCAGATCGAAGACTCGCCTCTTTCCGTTGCAATTGGATGGCTTGATTCTCTTCTCTTTCTGTGGTGTGTAAAAGGCTGCAATCATTTGGTTTCGTCGTTGACAGTTCTCGCTGCTTCGCTGTGCTGTTTTGGTCCGAAAGCTTAGATGAAAATGCAGTCCATGATCAAATTTATTTTGTTTTGTTTTACCTTTTGCGATGACATTGGTTTCATGTCTCGAGTTCGTCTTGTTGAAATTGGGATGAGTGAATCTCGGGAAGTGGATTTTTTGGGGGAGTGGGGCTGGGATGGCCTTCCGCGGTCGTCCTCCTTATGGATGAAGTCCATTATCGGTGGCTCGTTGGGAGTGAATGCTGTTTTAGAGAGAAACTTTTGGTTGCAATATGTCTTGTCACGAGCTTTCAGGTCAAATGATCTGATGGTGTCACTGGTCTTTACCTGGATTTTTGTTTTCTTGGAATGATTCAACTCAAATTTGGCGTTGTTACTTGCATAGAGCTTCCTCAATCTTGAATAGATCTGCGCTAGATGAGATCTTTTGCACGATTGAAGTGGTTTTGGCGCATTCTGTTAAAGAGACAATGACTCAAACATACCCTTTTCGAATATGATAAGGGAACCAGTAAATCTCAGAGCAGCCTGTGTTTTATATCGTCTTGTTGATCAGTGTGGCTATTTAGTTTGCTGGGTACTCAGGTTAAAACGATCAATTTCCCAGCTTACTATTTGGAATACAACTTGAATAGTTTTGTTATTCCTTGCAACAAAGTTTGCTGGTGATTTCAGTTTAGTAACCATGAAGTTTGATCAATGCGCCATTGCACCTATATTCTTCGTATCATAAATTATTTAATCATACTTTCTACAAATTTTAGTGCTGAATATAATAAGGTTATTTATTTACATGAAACAGGTTATGGAGGGTATTCTTACTTAGTGGAGCCACTTTGGTGGATAGGCATGATTTCTAGTAAGTTGCTTTCCATTCTTTCTAAACGCTATGCTACTTTTTGTAATCTTTAATATATTCCTTTATTTGCTTTATCACATATTTGGGACCAGTGTTTTCCGTCCAATCGTAGCATGTCTTGTCTGATCATTTTCCCACTGTTATGAGATTTTTGGTGGTTCTCACAGTCACCTCACGTAGGTCGTGATGTTCATTTCCTCAGGGACGCAGATACACATGAAGATGCTTTAGTGTTTAAGAGTTTGAGATTGATATTGGTAACTTATAATAGGAGAACCTAACAATTTGTCACGAGGCAGATGTTAGTGCAGGAAAAACAACATGTTTTTGATAAGGTTTGGCTAGATGTAGCATATTTGGACACAATACTGGACCGTGAAAGTGGCTAGAGAGCAAATGAATTCTTGTCATCGGCATGTGATACTTCAGTACGAACATCCTTTAATGCTGTTTGCTGTTCTTAGGGAATAGAGATCCATTTTTTCCTTCAAAATATCTATTGAATCTTATTGGAGTGGAACTTGACAGAGTTGGACTTCAGGGTTTTATAAGTTTGCTAAGTGTCTTTTTATGCTAGCAAAGTTGCCGCCTCATTTTTTTAGGAAAATGTTACTAATACTTTTGACCAAAAGAAACTTGACTAATGTTTGCTCACATGGTCTAATATGAACAGTGATTGTTGGCGAAATAGCTAATTTTGCTGCTTATGCATTTGCTCCTGCTATTCTTGTCACTCCTCTTGGAGCACTCAGTATAATCATCAGGTACAGTCATAGGAGTTCCATAGAAAACTCTTAATAATGTGCTTTAGCTTGCTGCTTATTAAACTGAAATAACAGTCCATTCTAAATGTTTGCAGTGCTGCACTTGCTCATTCCATTCTACAGGAGAAACTGCACACATTTGGTATACTTGGTTGTGTTCTCTGTGTAGTCGGATCGATCACAATTGCACTTCATGCTCCACAGGAGCGTGATATTGATTCTGTAAGGGAAGTTTGGGATCTTGCAACTGAGCCAGGTATTTACAACTGAAAGATAGTGATGACAATGCCATTATTAACTTAATTTATATTTCACACGCTAGATGGATTCAATATTGTTTTCTTTGTTATTTCAGCTTTTCTTTCATATGCGACTATAGTAGTGGTGGCAGCCTTGGTTCTTATATATTTTGTTGTCCCTCAACATGGACAAACAAACATCATGGTGTACATTGGAGTCTGTTCTCTTCTAGGATCTCTCACAGTATGCCTTTTCCCCAAACAGATAACTCTTGCCTACAGCATATTTCATCTTGAGAATTCTTTATGGGATTTTCACTGAATCCCATTTTTCATCTGATAGTGAGAATTTAACAGGTTATGAGTGTAAAGGCTCTTGGAATTGCATTGAAGTTAACATTCTCAGGAGTGAACCAATTATTCTATCCTCAGACCTGGGCTTTTGCTCTAATTGTTGCTACCTGCGTAAGCACCCAGATAAACTATCTAAACAAGGTAAATGTTTCAGTTTCTGTATTATTATTGATGCCATAGAGTTGTGCATTAGTGCATCAAGCTGGATAGGGAACTTGAGGGAGCAAAAGTGTTTTCTGTTACACGCAAACTCAACAGTGCATAAACATGACAGCCATCACATCACCCACGAGAATATCGATGCCTATTTCTGGCATTTCTCCGCACGATTTCACATGCACATTTGGTGCCAACGGGGCATCACCTTACCATTTGCCTATCATATGGAAGGCCTTCTCGCTAATTGCGTGAATATTTTTTCTTGTAGTTTTAGCTTTGGTTATCTCTATCTCTCATCCTGTTGATTTACAGTAGAATATGTAGTACCGTTTGGTCCTTCAAAGAAAAGGTCATTACCTTCTGCAAGTGATTCTCCTCAATATGTAATAAAGTTTTTAGTACATGAGATGGAACTGGGCTTCAGGTTAATAAGGAATGTTCTAACAACTCTCTAGTGCATGCTGCGTTTTGGCATTATATGTTTTCTATTGGCACTCCAATTTCTTTCTGTTGAGCCACTAACATAAGCAAATCACGTTTGTTGCTAACAACATTTTATTTCATCTGTAAATTGCAGGCACTGGACACCTTTAATACAGCAGTTGTCTCACCAATATATTATGTGATGTTTACCTCACTGACAATTATAGCCAGTGTGATAATGTTCAAGGTAACATTTTGCATCGTTTTCATTGTACCCTTATTGCCAACTGAACTTCCTTAAAGTAAAATGTTGTAAACATTGCTGCTGGACTATGGCGCGATTCTACTTTTATGTCTTGCTCTTCTTATAAGTTGCGCCTAAGCGGCCCGGTAGAGGTTTACCTGAAAATAGCTCTCACGAGTCACAATGATAAGGACATCTGAGCATATAGTGCCACTGAAATTGTAGTTTAGGATTATTGCCTTTTCCTGAATGCAAGGCACATGGCCATTGTAATTGGACCACTATGATATTTAACTGTGCATATTTATGGATGTTGTTGGGGTGCTTTTAGTTCCAGTTGCATACTCGTTAGGCCATTACCAAGCAATGTTGTGGTTCTTATTTATGTCTGATGACTTGTGCTTTTTATCTTGATCAACATACCTTATATTTTCATTGATGCTGTTACTCTCATAGAAAGATAGCTACACCATGCCAGAATTTTCTCCTTAGCTCGTAGCTCATTGACATGCAGGACTGGGATCGGCAAAATCCAACACAGATTGTCACGGAAATGTGTGGTTTTGTGACCATCCTTTCTGGAACATTCCTCCTTCACAAGACGAAGGACATGAATGACAGTATGTCACGAGTTTAGCCATTTTATGCATCTTTATTAGAAACAGAATCTCACTGTGTCTAATGAGATTTTGTTCTGAATAGGTACTGGGCCGACTTTATCTACACGGCGCTCAAAGCATGCTAGCCAGACTGCGTTTGCCATTGAGGTTCTTCCACTAAAATATCAAGATTGTGTGGATGAGGAGACCTTGCCATTATCACTTCCCAAGGCTGATAATCACTACCTAATGCAAGAGCTTCCTCTTAGATACAAAGACTTGAACATTGCCTGATGGATATTCATTTGCCTAAGCAAAGTTTGCCGTGCACAGTTTCAGGCAGGATTGGTTGATGAGGAACTGAACTTGGAGGTTTAATCCCATCTTTGCTGTTGGATAGAATGAGATTATGGAAATTATAAGTTGATAGTATTATCCTTGCTCCTTCCTGGATGATGATGTCACCTTTTATAAGGAGAAAACGAGGGATGATGTCAAACATGAGGTCAGCCTAGGGATGGTTACTTGGGAATACCAACCAGTTCTGGAAAACCGGATGAAGTGTACTTACATACAGTGGCATCATTTATTATACCTTTTTTTTTTCATTTTTAGACAGTCAAGCAGTTATGCTGCAATTTGAGCTTATCTGATTTCTAGGAAGATGTTATATAGGAAAGTCAAACCTCATTTTTTTTCATTTGTACCTATCTCATAAATTGCTGCCTAGTTAGGTGCCAATTGTTATCTGTGTAATTATCAATTCATATATTTTTTTGGTAGACAATCGGCAAACCTAATTTGCATGTCTTCATAAATATTTCTTGAGGATTGATCACCGTGTCATGCCATTTTTCTTCTCCTTGTGTTGAAAATGTAATTCAGTTAATTTGATTAAAGCAGCAAGCTGTGCATGAGAGAAAAATGAAACCAAACAAAGAAGTGTTCTTACACAGGAGTGAGACTATAGTCCTTAGAGAGTGTAATTTGAGATATATGTAGGCTTAATTCTGAAATGCAAGAAGTATAATGTCACAAGAGGTGAAAATTACAGATTGGTAGATATCAATGTTCAAGAAAGCGTTTTTAGGCATCGCTTAAGCGCTGAGCGCAGATTGGTAGATATCAATGTTCAAGAAAGCGTTTTTAGGCATCGCTTAAGCGCTGAGCAACAGCTAAATGCTTCGCTTCTGGCCTAGACGCAACTTTTAGCGTTGAGCGAAAAAAACATGATTTAGCGACCGGTTAAGTGCTAAGCGCAGGGTGAGCGTCTGTTGCGCGCGCTTAAGAGACAAAAAAGCAAAGAAGGCGGGCCCACAAGTCAGGAGGGGAGCTAAAATAGCCCATAGGCAGGAGGGGAAGGGGG
>LR738712.1:114108615-114162880 GCA_902687465.1 Secale cereale | reverse complement strand
GTTGGGTGGGTAAGTCCTGGCCCATAAGAGACCTGTTCGGCTAGGGTTACTTGGTTTCCAAGAGGGAAAAGAAGAGATCATTGTGGTGGCTGCTTCTGCTCTGCATCGAGCGGCGGCTCCTCTGGCGTTCTTCCTCCTCCTCAACAGCTACTGGATCTGGACGCCGACAACTCCTCCTCCTGGACGTCCACTACTACCAGTTCAGGTGAGGATCTCATCCTCTCCTCTCCTCTGGTCCACAGATCCATAGATCCTCCACTCATTTTCTTTAGTTCTTATTCTTCCTCATCCATAGGCAGGCATGCAACACTGCAGCAGTTTGCTTGTATGTCCAATTCATCAACTATTTGTTTCATATTGCTTCCATTAATCCATAGGTCTAGTTCTAGTATGGAGTCATGAGGAGATGATGCTAGTGTAGCAGCAACAACATCAGAAGAGAGAGCAAAGATTTTGAAGAGGAATTCCGACGATATGGGTTGTGCCTATGATCAGCTGGTTGATCCTAACAACCTTCAGAGAGTGAGGTGCAATTTTTGCAGTCAGATTTTCACAGGAGGTATTTACCGGCTGAAGCAACACATTGCGGCAAACTCAAATGCGGCGAGGACCTACCTGCGGTGCCCACAAGAAGCTAAAGAAGCTTGCTTAAAAGCAGGCAGCAAAGAAGCAAAAGAAGTATGAACACGAGAAGGATGTGAGAGATGCTGTTGTTATTGATGCATCATCCACTCCTCAAGGTCAAGCTCGAGATGATGATGAACTCACTTGTATTGGTAGCTCACAACCTCATGTGTTAGGGTTAGGTCCTATAAATAAGTGGACATGTACCATTGACCCAAGTAACCAGGAGAAGCAACACTCGAGAACATGAAGATTAACAATGCAACATGGGAGGAGAGATCACTTCGAGCACATGAAGACATTGCAAGATGGGTGTATACTCATGGTAAGAGCTTCCTTCCTTGTTTTTTCCAGTTGAATTGTCAATTGCAATTGGTTAACTATAGATTGTTTGCTGCCCTTCTATCCTAAGACGTGTCTATCTTATATGCAATGCAGCAATACTGTTCAATGCAATTGACAACGATGAGTTCATGCAGATGGTTCAAGCCATTGGTCAATTTGGCCCAGATCTAGATCCACTTAGTCAATATGATCTCCGGGAGACTTTGTTGAAGTCTGAGTATGCAAGAACTAAGAGTGAACTCAAGGACCGAGAGGTTGAGAAGGGCAAGCATGGTTGCTCTCTCGTGACTGATGCTTGGATTGACATGAAGAGGAGAAGCATTATGAATCTGGTCACACATTGCTTGGAAGGTGTTAGCTTCATCAAGTCAAAGGAAACATCAGACACACCGCATAGAAGTGAGATGATCTTCAATCTAGTTGACAAGACAATTGAAGAATTAGGTGACGAGCATGTGGTGCAGGTTGTGACCGACAATGCTTTGAACAACATGGGAGCTAAGGATCTCTTGAAAGTGAAGAGGCCGAAGATATTTTGGAGCTCGTGTGCAACTCCCACTGTCAATTTGATTCTCCAAGGGATTGGCAACTTAGCTAAGTTCAAGAAGATAATTGATCAAGCCAAGGCTTTCACAATATTTGTGTATGTGCACCATCACACCTTAGAGTGCATGAGATCCTTCACCAAGAAGAGAGAAAGCATAAGGCCAGGAGTAACCAGATTTGCTTCCCAATTCCTCACTATGCAAAGCCTTGCAGACAAGGCTGATTGACTAAGAAAGGTGGTTGTATCCTCTAAGTGGGACAAGATCAAGGATGTGCACTCAAAGAAAGGCAATGATGCTACAACCATAATTCTCAACAAGCCCTTCTGGAAGGGTGTGAATCTTTGCATCAAGGTGTTCGAGCCATTGGTGAAGGTCCTCTGGTTGGTTGATGGTGATGCACGACCCTCAATGGGCTTTGTGTATGGAGAGATTGTGAAGGAAAATAAAGAAATCAAAGAGGCCTTTGGTGATGTCGAGGCGCACTACAAAGATGTGTTAGTTATAGTTGAAAAGAAGATGAAAGATAGGCTTGATGCCCCACTGCAGTTGACTGCATGTTTGCTGAATCCACACTATAGCTATGCAGAGGACAACATATTTGATTATGTTGACATCAATACAACCTTTTATTCTTCTGTGGAGACATTCTATCATGGTGATGAAAACATGCAAGACAATGTTGTGAACTATGAAATAGGCAAGTTCCAAAACAGAGACGGATCCTTTGCAAAGAAGCTTTCTAGGACTTGCCAAAACTTTGACTTGCAAAACTTTCACTTAGTTGCATATTTTGTCCAGTGATCAAGTTCCTATAGTATTATTTAGTTCATGACTATAAAATTCATCTTCCCAGTGGCTTGGTGGAGAATGTATGGAGGTGAGACACCAGGGCTGAACGACATGGCTACGAAGATCCTTTCTTTGACCTCAAGTTCCTCCGGCTGTGAGATAAATTGGAGTTGTTTTGAGTCGCTTAGTATCAAAAAAATGAATTTGTTTCAATGGCTGGTCAAGTTCCTATTACCTAGTTCCCGACTAGTACCATTGGCACTTGTAGATACATACCAAGAGGAGAAATCAACTTACAATAGATCGCCTCAATCAGCTTGTGTACATATAATTCAACTCAAGGTTGTTATGCAGGAAGAAAAAGATCAAGCAGAAGAAGAACATTGATGTTCTCCTAAGTACTGATGTATCCGAAACACAAGGCTTCTTGTTTGAGGGGGAGATGATCATGCTTTCATGGTGTTTCCAGATGGAGATGAGGGAGCAGATTGTATGCCGCATTGGAGTATGATTGGAGATGCTATGGGAACCATTGAACAACTTGAGCTTCGTCGAAGTGCGAGAGTTAGAGATCTCCATGATGGAGAGTTTGAGTCAGACAAAGAAGAACTAGAGGAGACGGATTCAGAGGAGGACATAGAGTACGAAGATGATGAAGATGAAGTGGTGACTGGACACACTTATGTGGATGATGACTGATCCATGAAGTCATTAACTGCTGCTTGAGCAGCTGCTGTTTGGCCGCTACTACTGCTGCTGTTTGGCTACTACTGATGCTTTGCTGTAGGTGCCATTTATCTTATATATGCTCATTCAGTCACTCTAAGACAATATTATGCTTATGCATTTATGCTTGCTGTGTGAACCACCGAACCTTATCCTCATGTGTTATTTGGCTATTTGTTATGGTGTGTGAACCACTTAACCTCAACCTTATATACTATTTCAAATTTTCAGTTACCTATGTGCTATATTTCCTGTTTTCTTGAGCATATTATTCAAAAACAGCCAAATTCCGGTCATTAAAAAAACGCTTAATGCTAGTTAAGCTGCGCTTAAGCGGACATTGCTCTAGGTTGTGGCCTTCCACTCCACTTACGCTTACCACTTTTTTGAACATTCGTAGGTATGATTATGTAATTGGTATGAACAACATAATTATGTATCGTTAGGTACTAATGCAGCAATAGGTCAAATATGAGTACAAGCTCTAACTTGAAATATGTATAAAATGAGCGAAAATTGCTTTTGGAGCTCAACCTCCATGCATGCCGGTTTTTGAAAAATTAAAAAAATTCAACAAAAGTCATATTTTTACATTTCAAAAAATTCTATTAAAATACAGACACACATGGAGGCATAACACACATGTGTGTAAATTTTCAGGACGATGCAAAAAAGACAAATCTGTGGCTTTTCAACACATGATACTATTCACCCTAAAAGTCCATGAATTTGTTCGTTTTACACAGGTCGCATCTCAAGGCATTTCATTCTGAAATTTTACACACACACATCACATCCTTGTGTACCTGTACAATTTTTTTCAGATTTTTCTGAAACCAAAAATAATTTTAATTTTTTCAAAAAACCCGGTCTTCATGGAGGCACCAGTAGAAAAATGGCCTAATGTGAAGCACATTAGTCATGGTTTGTAACTGAACCGGCACTAATGTGACCATTAGTGCCGGTTCGAACGGCTAGGCGGGCGGCGCTCATTAGTACCGGTTCGTGGCGAACCTTTAGTACCGGTTCATGTCACAAACCAGTACTAAAGAGGTTGTGGCAGGCCGTTGTCATTCTGGGGCCCCACCTGCCACTATAGTACCGGTTTGTGGCATGAACCGGTACTAGAGTTTTTTAGTTGATTCTTTTTGCAGCGGTTTTTTAGTCCCACCTCCTTCCGCTAAGAGGGTTTTTACCACCTTAAATATGTTACTTCTCAAACTATCACAACCACTTGGTCTTCATTGAACTCTATGTGTAGAATTTGTGGCTGCAATATGAGTCTTCTACGGTTTCTAAACCAGTGAGGACCCATATTGACAATTCATATTGTACACAAAAAGATCATTGATGATCAATGTATTTTTGATGATCAATCTGTTACAGAGGCATTTCATTTTTTTAAACTTATTTGAACTCCAGACTTTTTGTGTTTTCAAAATGCACCATTCAAATCCACATCATCAATTATCAACCCTTTCTGAATTCATTTGGTATTTTTCATGCATTTACTGATTTTTTTAGAGCTAAATGACCCTGAAATTGAAAAACACTTCAAATGAACTCTGAAAAGGTTGAAAGTTGGCATGGTATCATCAATTGACCCACATAGCATGTGCAAAAAAGTAGAGAGGGTTACGGCAAGTGGGAGACTGAAGGAAATATGCCCTAGAGGCAATAATAAAGTTGTTATTTTGTATTTCCTTATATCATGATAAATGTTTATTATTCATGCTAGAATTGTATTAACCCGAAACTTAGTACATGTGTGAATACATAGACGAAACAGAGTGTGCCTAGTATGCCTCTACTAGACTAGCTCGTTAATCAAAGATGGTTATGTTTCTCAACCATAAACATGAGTTGTCATTTGATCAACGGGATTACATCATTAGGAGAATGATGTGATGGACAAGACCCATCCGTTAGCTTAGCAACTTGACCGTTTAGTTTTACTGCTATTGCTTTCTTCATGACTTATACATGTTCATATGAATATGAGATTATGCAACTCCCGAATACCGGAGGAACACCTTGTGTGCTATCAAACGTCACAACGTAACTGGGTGATTATGAAGATGCTCTACAGGTGTCTCCGAAGGTGTTTGTGGTGTTGGCATAGATCAAGAATATGATTTGTCACTCTGAGTGTGGGAGAGGTATCTTTGGGCCCTCTCGGTAATACACATCATAATAAGCCTTGCAAGCAAATGACTAATGACTTAGTCACGAGATGATGTATTACGGAACGAGTAAAGAGACTTGCCGGTGATGAGATTGAATTAGGTATGATGATACCGATGATCGAATCTCGGGCAAGTAACATACCGATGACAAAGGGAACAACATATGTTGTTATGCGGTTTGACCGATAAAGATCTTCGTCGAATATGTAGGAACCAATATGAGCATCTAGGTTCCGCTATTGGTTATTGACCAGAGATGAGTCTCGGTCATGTCTACCTAGTTCTCGAACCCGTAGGGTCCGCACGCTTAATGTTCGATGACGATCGATATTATGAGTTTATTGATGCACCGAAGGTAGTTCGGAGTCCCGGATGTGATCATGCACATGACGAGGAGTATTGAAATGGTTGAGACATAAAGATTGATATATTAGACGACTATATTCGGACACCGGAAGTGTTCCGGATGAGTTTCGGATTAAACCGGAGTGCCGGAGGGTATCTGTATCCCCGGCGTAACTAATGGGCCACTTGAGCCCTTAGTGGAGAGAGATAGGGCCGACCAGGACTGGGCCGCGCCCCCCTCCCCCTTGGTCCGAATAGGACAAGGAAAGGGGGGGGGCGCCCCCTTCCTTCTTCCTCTCCCTCTCCTTTCTTCCCGCTCCTTCCCTCTTGGTGGACTCCTACTAGGAATAGGATTCCTATTCCTAGTAGGAGTGGCCCTCCTGAGCGCGCCTATAGGGGCCGGCCGGCCCTCCCCCTTGCTCCTTTATATACAGGGGCAGGGGGCACCCTAGGACACTCAAACAACATCAGTTTTAGTCGTGTGCGGTGCCCCCCTCCATAGTTACACACCTCGGTCATATCGTTGGAGTGCTTAGGCGAAGCCCTGCGCCGGTAACTTCATCATCACCGTCACCACGCCGTCGTGCTAATGAAACTCTCCCGTGACGCTCAACTGGATCAAGAGCTCGTGGGACATCATCGAGCTGAACGTGTGCTGAACGCGGAGGTGTCGTACATTCGGTGCTTGGATCTGTTGGATAGCGAAGACGTTCGACTACATCAACCGCGTCACTAGACGCTTCCGCTTTCGGTCTACGAGGGTACGTAGACACACTCTCCCCGCTCGTTGCTATGCTTCTCCTAGATAGATCTTGCGTGATCGTAGGATCATTTTTTGAAATACTACGTTCCCCAACAGTGGCATCATGAGCCAGGTCTATGCGTAGATGATATGCACGAGTAGAACACAATGCGTTGTGGGCGATAACAGTCATACTGCTTACCACCATGTCATACTTTGATTCGGCGGTATTGTGAGATGAAGCGGCCCGGACCGACATTACGCGTACGCTTACGCGAGACTGGTTTCACCATTGCGAGCACTCATTGCTTAAAGGTGACCGGCAGGTGTCTTTCTCGCTCACACTTTAGTTGAATCGAGTGTGGCTACACCCGGTCCTTGTGAAGGTTAAAACAGCACACTTGAAAAAAAATCGTTGTGGTTTTTGTATGCGTAGGTAAGAACGGTTCTTGCTAAGCCCGTAGCAGCCACGTAAAACTTGCAACAACAAAGTAGAGGACGTCTAACTTGTTTTGGCAGGGCATGTTGTGATGTGATATGGTCAATACGTGATGAGTTATACGTTATTGTATGAGATGATCATGTTTTGCAAATTATCGGCAACCGACAGGAGCCTTATGGTTGCCTCTTTAATGTATGAATTGCGAAGGCCGTGTAATTGCTTTACTTTATCACTATGAGTTAGCGATAGTAGTAGTAGCAATAGTTGGCGAGACGACCACGACGCTATGATGAAGATCATGGTGTCAAGCCGGTGACAATGGAGATCATGACGATGCTTTGGAGATGGAGATCAAAAGCACAAGATGATGATGGTCATATCATGTCACATATTTTGATTGCATGTGATGTTTATCTTATTATGCTTCTTATTTTGCTTAGTACGGCGGTAGCATTATAAGATGGCCCCTTACGAAAATTTCAAGGTACAAGTGTTCTCCCTGAGTATGCACCATTGCGAAAGTTCGTCGTGCCGAGACACCACGTGATGATCAGGTGTGATAAGCTCTACGTTCAAATACAACGGGCGTAAGACAGTTTTGCACATGCAGAATACTCGGGTTAAACTTGATGAGCCTAACATGTACAGTCATGGCCTCGGAAAACTGGAGACCGAAAGGTCGAGCGTGAATCATATAGTGGATATGATCAACATAAGATGTTCACCATTGAAAACTACTCCATCTCACATGATGACCGGACATGGTTTAGTTGATTTGGATCACATGATCATTTAGATGACTATAGGGATGTCTATCTAAGTGGGAGTTCTTTAGTAATATGATTAATTGAACTTTAATTTATCATGAACTTAGTCCTGATAGTTTTTGCATATCTATGTTGCTGTAGATCAATGGCCCGTGCTACCGTTCCCTTGAATTTTAATGCGTTCCTACATAAAGCTAAGTTGAAAGATGATGGTAGCAACTACACGGACTGGGTCCGTAACTTGAGGATTATCCTCATTGCTGCACAGAAGAATTATGTCCTGGAAGGACCACTAGGTGACAGGCCCGCTGCAGGAGCAACTCTGGATGTTATGAACGTCTGGCAAGCTTGTTCTGATGACTACTTGATAGTTCAGTGTGCCATGCTTTACGGCTTAGAATCGGGACTTCAAAGATGTTTTGAACGTCATGGAGCAGATGAGATGTTCTAAGAGTTGCAGTTATTATTTCAAGCAAATGCCCGAATTGAGAGATATTAAGTCTCCAATAAGTTCTCTAGCTGCAAGATGGAGGAGAATAGTTCTATCAGTGAACACTTGCTCAGAATGTCTGGGTACTACAATCATATGACTCAACTTGGTTGCAAAGTTGATGAAGATAGTGTTAGTGATAGAGTTCTTCAATCACTACCACCAAGCTATAAATGCTTCGTGATGAACTATAATATGCAAGGGATGCAGAAGACAATTCTCGAGCTCTTTGCTATGCTCAAAGTTGCGGAGGAAGAAATCAAAAAGGAGCATCAAGTGTTGATGGTTAACAAGACCACTAGTTTCAAGAAAAAGGGCAAGGGAAAGAAGGGGAACTTCAAGAAGAATAGCAAGATAGTTGCTACTCCCACGAAGAAACCCAAGTCTGGAGCTAAGCCTGAAACTGAGTGCTTCTACTGCAAAGGGACTGGATAGTGGAAGCGGAACTACCCAAAGTATTTGGCGGATAAGAAGGATGGCAGGTGAACAAAGGTATATTTGATATACATGTTATTGATGTGTACCTTACTAATGCTCGTAGTAGCACCTGGGTATTTGATTCTGGTTCAGTTGTTAATATTTGTAATTCGAAACAGGGGCTACAGATTAAACAAAGATTAGCTAAGGACGAGGTGACGATGCGCGTGGGAAATGATTCCAAAGTCGATGTGATCGCCGTTGGCAAGCTACCTCTACATCTACCTTAGGGATTAGTTTTAGACCTAAATATTTGTTATTAGGTGCCAGCGTTGAGCATGAACATTATATCTGGATCTTGTTTGTTGCGAGATGGTTATTCATTTAAATAAGAGAATAATGGTTGTTCTATTTTTATGAGTAATATCTTTTATGGTCATGCACCCTTGAAGAGTGGTCTATTCTTATTATATCTTGATCGTAGTGATACACATATTCATAATATTGAAGCCAAAAGATGCAAAGTTGATAATGATAGTGCAACTTATTTGTGGCACTGCCGTTTAGGTCATATTGGTGTAAAGCGCATGAACAAACTCCATGCAGATGGACTTTTGGAATCACTTGATTATGAATCACTTGGTGCTTGTGAACCATGCCTCATGGGCAAGATGACTAATACTCTGTTCTCCGGAACAATGGAGCGAGCAACAGATTTGGTGGAAATCATACATACTGATGTATGTGGACCGATGAGTGTTGAGGTGATACGTCCATTTTGCATCATTCTTTTATATTGATGTTTATTGCATTATGGGTTGTTATTACACATTATGTCATGATACTTATGCCTTTTCTCTCTTATTTTACAAGGTTTACATGAAGAGGGAGAATGCTGGTAGCTGGAATTCTTGGCTGGGAAAGGAGCAAATATTGGAGACCTATTCTGCACAACTCAAAAAGCCTTGAAACTCAACAAAAGTCAGTTTTGGAATATATAAAAAATATCGGGCGAAGAAAGCACCAGATGGGGGCCACCCATCGTCCACGAGGGTGGGGTGCGTGCCCTACCCCCTGGGTGCGCCCCGTGCCTCGTGGGCCACCTGGCAGCCCCCCGATGCCCATCTTCTGGTATAAGGTGTCTTCTGCCCTGGAAAAAATCAGAAGGAAGCTTTAGAGATGAAACTCCGCCGTCTCGAGACGGAACCTTGGCGGAGCCAATCTAGGGCTCCGGCGAAGATGTTCTGCCGGGGAAACATCCCTCCGGGAGGGGGAAATCGTCAACGCTGTCATCACCATCGATCCTCTCATTGGGAGGGGGTCAATCTCCATCAAAATATTCACCAGCACCATCTCCTCTCAAACCCTAGTTCATCTCTTGTATCCAATCTTTGTATCAAAACCTCAGATTGGTACCTGTGGGTTGCTAGTAGTGTTGATTATTCCTTGTAGTTGATGCTAGTTGGTTTATCCGGTGGAAGATCATATGTTCAGATCCTTTATGCATATTAATATCCCTCTGATTATGCACATGAATATGATTTGTGAGTAGTTACGTTTGTTCCTGAGGACATGTGAGAAGTCTTGCTATAAGTAGTCATGTGAATTTGGTATTCATTCGATATTTTGATGAGATGTATGTTGTCTTTCCTCTAGTGGTGTTATGTGAACGTCGACTACATGACACTTCACTATTGTTTGGGCCTAGAGGAAGGCATTGGGAAGTATATTTAGATGATGGGTTGCTAGAGTGACATAAGCTTAAACCCTAGTTTATGCGTTGCTTCGTAAGGGGCTGATTTGGATCCATATGTTTCATGCTATGGTTAGGTTTACCTTAATACTTCTTTTGTAGTTGCAGATGCTTGCAATAGAGGTTAATCATAAGTGGGATGCTTGTCCAAGTAAGGGCAGTACCCAAGCACTGGTCCAGCCACATACCAAATTATCAAAGTAACGGACGCGAATCATATGAGCGTGATGAAAACTAGCTTGACGATAATTCCCATGTGTCCTCGGGAGCGCTTTCCTTTACATAAGAGTTTGTCCAGGCTTGTCCTTTGATACAAAAAGGATTGGGCCTTATTGCTGCACCTTATTTACTTTTATTACTTGTTACCCTTTACAAATTACCTTATCACAAAACTATCTGTTACCGATAATTTCAGTGCTTGTAGAGAATACCTTACTAAAAACTGCCTATCATTTCCTTCTGCTCCTCGTTGGGTTCGACACTCTTACTTATCGAAAGGACTACGATAGATCCCCTACACTTGTGGGTCATCAAGACTCTTTTCTGGCGCCGTTGCCTGGGAGTGAAGCGCCTTTGGTAAGTGGAATTTGGTAAGGAAAAATTTATATAGTGTGCTGAAATTTACTATCACTTGTTACTATGGAACATAATCCTTTGAGGGGCTTGTTCGGAGTATCTTCACCCCGACCAGTAGAGCAAAGAGTTGCTCCTCAACCTACTGAAAATGTTTACTTTGAAATTCCTTCGGGTATGATAGAGAAACAACTAGCTAATCTCTTTACAGGAGATGGAACATTGCATCCCGATTTGCACCTAATCTATGTGGATGAAGTTTGTGGATTATTTAAGCTTGCAGGTATGCCCGAAGATGTGATCAAGAAGAAGGTCTTCCCTTTATTTTTGAAGGGAAAGTCATTGACATGGTTTAGGCTATGCGATGATATTGGATCCTGGAACTACAACCGATTGAAATTGGAATTTCATTAGAAGTTCTATCCTATGCATCAGGTTCATCGTGATCGTAATTATATATATAATTTTTGGCCTCGCGAAGGAGAAAGTATCGCTCAAGCTTGGGGGAGGCTTAAGTCAATGTTATATTCATGCCCCAATCATGAGCTTTCAAGAGAAATTATTATTCAAAATTTGTATGCTCGGCTTTCTCTCGATAATCGCTCCATGCTCGATACTTCTTGCACTGGTTCTTTTTTGATGAAGACTATTGAATTCAAATGGGATTTATTGGAAAGAACTAAACACAACTCTGAAGATTGGGATCTCGACGAAGGTAAGGAGTCAGGTATAACACCTAAGTTTGATTATGTTAAATCTTTTATGGATACCGATGTTTTCCGTGAATTCAGCACTAAATATGGGCTTGACACTGAGATATTAGCTTCTTTATGTGAATCATTTGCTACTCATGTTGATCTCCCTAAGGAGAAGTGGTTTAAATATCCTCCTCCCATTAACGTAAAAGTAGTTGAACCTGTTAGAGTTGAAGAAAAGACTATCACTTATAATGTTGATCCTATTGTTCCTACTGCTTATATTGAGAAACCACCCTTCCCTGCTAGAATAAAGGATCATGCTAAAGCTTCAGCTGTGGTTCGTAAGAGTAATACTAGAACACCTACACCTTCTAAGAAAATTAAAGTTGAACCTAGTGTTGCTATGGTTAAGGATCTCTTGGTCGATAATATTGATGGGCATCTTATTTACTTCTGTGATGAAGCTGCTAGAATTGCTAGGCCCGATACTAAAAATAAACATAGACCTGTTGTAGGCATGCCTGTTATTTCTGTTAAAATAGGAGATCGTTGCTATCATGGCTTATGTGACATGGGTGCTAGTGCTAGTGCAATACCTCATTCCTTATACAAAGAAATTATGCACGATATTGCACCTGCTGAGCTATAAGGTATTGATGTTACAATTAAGCTCGCCAATAGATACACTATTTCACCAGTTGGGATTGTCAGAGATGTTGAAGTCTTATGTGGGAAAGTTAAATACCCTACCGATTTTCTTGTTCTCGGTTCCCCACAAGATGATTTTTGCCCCATTATATTTGGTAGACCCTTCTTGAATACTGTTAATGCTAAGATAGACTGCAAAAATGATATTTGCCCCATTATATTTGGTAGACCCTTTCATGGATGATTTCTTCGTTTGTGGAACTTCCTTTGATGATTGCTTGAGCAACCTTGATCGAGTTTTGCAGAGATGTGAAGAAACTAATCTTGTCTTGAATTGGGAAAAGTGCCACTTTATGGTTAATGAAGGTATTGTCTTGGGGCATAAAATTTCTAAAAGAGGTATCGAAGTTGATAAAGCTAAAGTTGATGCTATTGAAAAGATGCCGTGTCCCAAGGACATCAAAGGTATAAGAAGTTTCCTTGGTCATGCCGGGTTTTATAGGAGGTTCATTAAGGACTTCTCAAAAATCTCTAGGCCTCTGACTTGAAGGAAATATGCCCTAGAGGCAATAATAAAGTTGTTATTTATATTTCCTTATATCATGATAAATGTTTATTATTCATGCTAGAATTGTATTAACCGGAAACTTAGTACATGTGTGAATACATAGACAAAACAGAGTGTCCCTAGTATGCCTCTACTAGACTAGCTCATTGATCAAAGATGGTTATGTTTCCTAACCATAGACATGAGTTGTCATTTGATCAACGGGATCACATCATTAGGAGAATGATGTGATGGACAAGACCCATCCGTTAGCATAGCACTATGATCGTTTAGTTTTACTGCTATTGCTTTCTTCATGACTTATACATGTTCCTATGACTATGAGATTATGCAACTCCCGAATACCGTAGGAACACCTTGTGTGCTATCAAACGTCACAACGTAACTGGGTGATCATAAAGATGCTCTATAGGTGTCTCCGAAAGTATTCGTGGTGTTGGCATAGATCAAGATTAGGATTTGTCACTCCGAGTGTCGGAGAGGTATCTCTGGGCCCTCTCGGTAACACACATCACAATAAGCCTTGCAAGCAAAAGACTAATGAGTTAGTCACAAGATGATGTGTTACGGAACGAGTAAAGAGACTTGCCGGTAACGAGATTGAACTAGGTATGGAGATGCCGACGATCGAATCTCGGGCAAGTAACATACCGATGACAAAAGGAACAACGTATGTTGTTATGCGGTTTTGACCGATAAAAGATCTTCGTAGAATATGTAGGAGCCAATATGAACATCCAGGTTCCGCTATTGGTTATTGACCGGAGATGAGTCTCGGTCATGTCTACATAGTTCTCGAACCCGTAGGGTCCGCACGCTTAACGTTTGATGACGATCGGTATTATGAGTTTATGAGTTTTGATGTACCGAAGGTAGTTCGGAGTCCCGGATGAGATCACGGACATGACGAGGAGTCTCGAAATGTCCGAGACATAAAGATTGATATATTGGACGACTATATTCGGACACCGGAAGTGTTCCGGAAAAGTTTCGGATTTAACGGGATTGCCGGAGGGGGTTACCGGAACCCCCTACGAAGGGGGATGGTCCATAGTGGGACTTATGGAAAAGAGAGAGGCAGCCCATAGGGCTGGCCGGCGCCCCACCTAGGGTTCCTAGTTGGACTAGGATTGGGGGGGGGCGCCACCTCTTCCTCTTTTCCTTTCCCTCTCTTCCTTCTTTGGTAGTTCCTACTAGGAATAGGATTGCAATCCTATTCCTTGTAGGATTGCACCCCTAGCCGCACCATAGAAGGGCCGGCCGGCCTCCCCCCTTGCTCCTTTATATACGGGGGCAGGGGGGCACCCAAAGACACACAAGTTGAATTGTTCCAGCCGTGTGCGGTGCCCCCCTCCACAGAAACACACCTCGGTCATACCGTCGCGGTGCTTAGGCGAAGCCCTGCGCCGGCGAATACATCATATCCGTCACCACGCCGTCGTGCTGACGAAACTCTCCCGTGAAACTCAACTGGATCAAGAGCTCGTGGGACGTCATCAAGCTGAACGTGTGCTGAACGCGGAGGTGCCGTACGTTCGGTGCTTGATCGGCTGAATCGCGAAGAAGTTCGACTACATCAACCACGTCACTTGACGCTTCCGCTTCCGGTCTACGAGGGTACGTAGACACACTCTTCCCTCTCGTTGCTATGCATCTGGTAGATAGATCTTGCGTGATCGTAGGAAAATTTTAAAATACTACGTTCCCCAACAGTGGCATCATGAGCCAGGTCTATGCGTAGATGATATGCACGAGTAGAACACAATGAGTTGTGGGCGATACTAGTCATACTGCTTACCAGCATGTCATACTTTGCTTCGGCGGTATTGTGAGATGAAGCGGCCCGGACCGACATTACGCGTACGCTTACGCGAGACTGGTTTCACCGTTACGAGCACTCGTTACTTAAAGGTGACTGGCGGGTGTCTGTCTCTCTCACTTTAGCTGAATCAGGTGTGGCTACGCCCGGTCCTTGTGAAGGTTAAAACAACACATACTTGACGAAACATCGTTGTGGTTTTGTATGCGTAGGTAAGAACGGTTTTGCTAAGCCCGTAGCAGCCACGTAAAACTTGCAACAACAAAGTAGAGGACGTCTAACTTGTTTTTGCAGGGCATGTTGTGATGTGGTATGGTCAAGACATGATGAGTTATACGGTTTTGTATGAGATGATCATGTTTTGTAAAGTTATCGGCAACTGGCAGGAGCCATATGGTTGTCGCTTTATTGTATGAAATGCAATCGCCATGTAATTGCTTTACTTTATCACTAAGCGGTAGCGATAGTCGTAGAAGCAATAGTTGGCGAGACGACAACGATACTACGATGGAGATCAAGGTGTCACGCCGGTGACGAAAGTGATCATGAAGGTGCTTTGAAGATGGAGATCAAAAGCACAAGATGATGATGGCCATATCATGTCACATATTTTGATTGCATGTGAGGTTTATCTTATTATGCTTCTTATTTTGCTTAGAACGACGGTAGCATTATAAGATGATCCCTTACTAAATTTCAAGGTATAAGTGTTCTCCCTGAGTATGCACCGTTGCGAAAGTTTGTCGTGCCGAGACACCACGTGATGATCGGGTTTGATAAGCTCTACGTTCAAATACAACGGGTGTAAGCCAGTTTTGCACGCGCAGAATACTTGGGTTAAACTTGACGAGCCTAGCATATGCAGATATGGCCTCGGAACACTGGAGACCGAAAGGTCGAGCGTGAATCATATAGTAGATATGATCAACATAAGATGTTCACCATTGAAACTACTCCATCTCACGTGATGATCGGACATGGTTTAGTTGATTTGGATCACGTGATCATTTAGATGACTAGAGGGATGTCTATCTAAGTGGGAGTTCTTAAGTAATATGATTAATTGAAATTTAATTTATCATGAACTTAGTCCTGGTAGTATTATCATATCTATGTTGTAGATCAATAGCTCGCGATGTTGCTCCACGTTTATTTTTTTATATGTTCCTAGAGAAAACCAAGTTGAAAGATGTTAGTAGCAATGATGCGGAATTGTTCCGTGATCTGAGGATTATCCTCATTGCTGCACAGAGAAATATGTCCTTGATGCACCGCTAGGTGACAGACCTATTGCAGGAGCAGATGTAGACGTTATGAACGTTTTGACAAAAGCTCGGTATGATGACTACTTGATAGTTTAGTGCACCATGCTTTACGGCTTAGAACCGGGACTTCAAAAACGTTTTGAACGCCACAGAGCATATAAGATGTTCCAAGAGTTGAAATTAGTATTTCATACTCATGCCCGTGTCGAGAGGTATAAGACCTCTGACAGTACTTTGCCTGCAAGATGGAGGAGAATAGCTCAACTAGTGAGCATGTTCTCAGATTGTCTGGGTACTACAATTACTTGAATCAAGTGGGAGTTAATCTTCCAGATAAGATAGTAATTGACAAAGTTCTCTAGTCAGTATCAGCAAGTTAGTAGAACTTCGTGATGAACTATAATATGCAAGGGATGACGAAGGTAATTCCCGAGCTCTTCGCGATCCTGAAATCGGCGAAGGTAGAAATCAAGAAAGAGCATCAAGTGTTGATGGTTAATAAGACCACTTGTTTCAAGTAAAGGGCAAAGGGATAGAAGGGGAACTTCAAGAAGAATGACAAGCAAGTTGTCACTCCCATGAAGAAACCCAAAGCTAAACTCAAGCCTGAAACTAAGTGCTTCTACTGCAAAGGAAATGGTCACTGGAAGTGGAACTGCCCTAGATACTTGGCGGATAAGAAGGATGGCAAAGTGAACAAAGGTATATTTGATATACAGATTATTGATGTGTATTTTACTAGTGTTCATAGAAACCCCTCGGTATTTGATACTGGTTCAGTTGCTAAAGAGTAGTAACTCGAAATGGGAGTTGCATAATGAACAGAAACTAGTTAAAGGATGAAGTGACGATGTGTATTGGAAGTAGTTCCAAGATTGATATGATCATCATCGCACACTCCCTATACTTTTGGGATTAGTGTTGAACCTAAATAAGTGTTATTTGATGTTTGTGTTGAGCATGAATATGATTTGATCATGTTTATTGCAATACGGTTATTCATGTAAGTTAGAGAATAATTGTTGTTCTGTTTACATGAATAAAACCTTCTATGGTCATACACCCAATGAAATTGGTTTGTTGGATCTCGATCGTGTGATACACATATTCATAATATTGAAGCCAAAAGATGCAAGGTTAATAATGATAGTGCAACTTATTTGTGGCACTGCCGTTTAGGTCATATTGGTGTAAAGCGCATGAAGAAACTCCATAGTGATGGACTTTTGGAATCACTTGATTATGAATCACTTGGTGCTTGCGAACCATGCCTCATGGGCAAGATGACTAAAACTCCGTTCTCCGGAACCGTGGAGCGAGCAATAGAGTAGTTGGAAATCATACATACTGATGTATGCAGACCAATGAGTGTTGAAGCTCGCGGCCGGTATCATTATTTTCTGACCTTCACTGATGATTTGAGCAGATATGGGTATATCTACTTAATGAAGCACAAATCTGAAACATTTGAAAAGTTCAAAGAATTTCAGAGTGAAGTGGAGAATCATCGTAACAAGAAAATAAGAGTTTCTACAATATGATCGTAGAGGTAAAATATTTGAGTTAGCGAGTTTGGCCTTCAGTAAAAACAAATGTGAAATAGTTTCACTACTCACGCCACCTGGAACACCACAGTGTAATGGTGTGTCCGAACGTCATAACCGTACTTTATTAGATATGGTGCGATCGATGATGTCTCTTACTGATCTACCACTATCGCTTTTGGGGTTATGCATTAGAGACAGCTACATTCACGTTAAATAGGGCACCATCTAAATCCGTGGAGATGACACCGTATGAACTGTGGTTTGACGAGAAACCTAAGTTGTCATTTCTTTAAGTTTGGGACTGCGATGCTTATGTGAAAAAGTTTCAACATGATAAGCTCGAACCCAAATCGGAGAAGTAAATCTTCATAGGATACCCAAAAGAAACTGTTGGGTACACCTTCTATCACAGATCCGAAGGCAAGGTCTTTGTTGCTAAGAGTGGATCCTTTCTAGAGAAGGAGTTTCTCTCGAAAGAAGTGAGTGGGAGGAAAGTAGAACTTGATGAGGTAATTGTACCTTCTCCCGAATTGGAAGGTAGTACATCACAGAAACTAGTTCCAGTGATTCCTACACCAATTAGTGAGGAAGCTAATGATGATGATCATGAAACTTCAGATCAAGTTTCTGCTGAACTTCGTAGATCAACCAGAGTATGTTTCGCACCAGAGTGGTACGGCAACCCAGTTCTGGAAGTCATGTTACTAGACCATGATGAACCTACGAACTATGAGGAAGCGATGATGAGCCCAGATTCCGCAAAATGGCTTGAGGCCATGAAATCTGAGATGGAATCCATGTATGAGAACAAAGTATGGACTTTGGTTGACTTGCCCGATGATCGGCAAGCCATCGAAAATAAATGGATCTTCAAGAGGAAGACCGACACAAACGGTAATGTTACTGTTTACAAAGCTCGACTCGTTGCGAAAGGGTTTCGACAAGTTCAAGGAGTTGACTACGATGAGACTTTCTCACCTGTAGCGATGCTTAAGTCTGTCCGAATCATGTTAGCAATTGCCGCATTTTATGATTATGAAATCTGGCAAATGGATGTCAAAACTGCATTCCTGAATGGATATCTCAAAGAAGAGTTGTATATGATGCAACCAGAAGGTTTTGTCGATCCAAAAGGTGCTAACAAAATGTGCAAGCTCCAGCGATCCATCTATGGACTGGTGCAAGCATCTCGGAGTTGGAATATACGCTTTGATAAGTTGATCAAAGCATATAGATTTATACAGACTTGCGGTGAAGCCTGTATTTACAAGAAGTGAGTGGGAGCACTACAACCTTTCTGATAAGTATATGTGAATGACATATTGTCGATCGGAAATGATGTAGAATTTTCTGGAAAGCATAAAGGAGTGTTTGAAAGGAGTTTTTCAAAGAAAGACCTTGGTGAAGCTGCTTACATATTGGGCATCAAGATCTATAGAGATAAATCAAGATGCTTGATAAGACTTTTGATGAGTACATACCTTGATAAGATTTTGAAGTAGTTCAAAATGGATCAGTCAAAGAAGGAGTTCTTGCCTGACTTGTAAGGTGTGAAGTTGAGTAAGACTCAAAGCCAGACCACGACAGAAAAATATAGAGAGAATGAAAGTCATTCCCTATGCCTCAGCCATAGGTTCTATAAAGTATGGCATGCTGTGTACAAAACACGTTGTGTACCTTGCCATGAGTTTGACAGGGAGGTACAATAGTGATCCAGGAGTAGATCACTGTACAACGGTCAAAATTATCCTTAGTAATTGGATGACTAAGGAAATGTTTCTTGATTATGGAGGTGATAAAGAGTTCGTCGTAAAGGGTTACGCCGATGCAAGCTTTGACACTAAATCCAGATGACTCTAAGTATCAATCTGGATGCGTATTGAAAGTGGGAGCAATTAGCTAGAGTAGCTCCATGCAGAGCATTGTAGACATAGAAATTTGCGAAATACATACAGATCTGAATGTGACAGACCCATTGACTAAACTTCTCTCACAAGCAAAACATGATCACACCTTATTACTCTTGGGGTATTAATCACATAGCGATGTGAACTAGATTATTGACTCTAGTAAACCCTTTGGGTGTTGATCACATGGTGATGTGAACTATGGGTGTTATTCACATAACGATGTGAACTATCGGTATTAAATCACATGGCGATGTGAGCTAGATTATTGACTCTAGTGCAAGTGGGAGACTGAAGGAAATATGCCCTAGAGGCAATAATAAAGTTGTTATTTATATTTCCTTATATCATGATAAATGTTTATTATTCATGCTAGAATTGTATTAACCGGAAACTTAGTACATGTGTGAATACATAGACAAAACAGAGTGTCCCTAGTATGCCTCTACTAGACTAGCTCATTAATCAAAGATGGTTATGTTTCCTAAACATAGACATGAGTTGTCATTTGATCAACGGGATCACATCATTAGGAGAATGATGTGATGGACAAGACCCATCCGTTAGCATAGCACTATGATCGTTTAGTTTTACTGCTATTGCTTTCTTCATGACTTATACATGTTCCTATGACTATGAGATTATGCAACTCCCGAATACCGTAGGAACACCTTGTGTGCTATCAAACGTCACAATGTAACTGGGTGATCATAAAGATGCTCTATAGGTGTCTCCGAAAGTATTCGTGGTGTTGGCATAGATCAAGATTAGGATTTGTCACTCCGAGTGTCGGAGAGGTATCTCTGGGCCCTCTCGGTAACACACATCACAATAAGCCTTGCAAGGAAAAGACTAACGAGTTAGTCACAAGATGATGTGTTACGGAATGAGTAAAGAGACTTGCCGGTAACGAGATTGAACTAGGTATGGAGATACCGACGATCGAATCTCGGGCAAGTAACATACCGATGACAAAAGGAACAACGTATGTTGTTATGCGGTTTTGACCGATAAAAGATCTTCGTAGAATATGTAGGAGCCAATATGAACATCCAGGTTCCGCTATTGGTTATTGACCGGAGATGAGTCTCGGTCATGTCTACATAGTTCTCGAACCCGTAGGGTCCGCACGCTTAACGTTTGATGACGATCGGTATTATGAGTTTATGAGTTTTGATGTACCGAAGGTAGTTCGGAGTCCCGGATGAGATCACGGACATGACGAGGAGTCTCGGAATGTCCGAGACATAAAGATTGATATATTGGACGGCTATATTCGGACACCGGATGTGTTCCGGAAAAGTTTCGGATTTAACGGGATTGCCGGAGGGGGTTACCGGAACCCCCTACGAAGGGGGATGGTCCATAGTGGGCCTTATGGAAAAGAGAGAGGCAGCCCATAGGGCTGGCCGGCGCCCCACCTAGGGTTCCTAGTTGGACTAGGATTGGGGGGGGGGGCGCCACCTCTTCCTCTTTTCCTTTCCCTCTCTTCCTTCTTTGGTAGTTCCTACTAGGAATAGGATTGCAATCCTATTCCTAGTAGGATTGCACCCCTAGCCGCACCATAGGAGGGCCGGCCGGCCTCCCCCCTTGCTCCTTTATATACATGGGCAGGGGGGCACCCTAGAACACCCAAGTTGATCTCTCCAGCCGTGTGCGGTGCCCCCCTCCACAGAAACACACCTCGGTCTTACCGTTGGAGTGCTTAGGCGAAGCCCTGCGCCGTCTATGACGCAAGATCTATCTACCAGATGCATAGCAACGAGGGGGAGAGTGTGTCTACGTACCCTTGTAGACCGAAAGCGGAAGCGTCAAGTGACGCTGTTGATGTAGTCGAACTTCTTCGCGATCCAACTGATCAAGCACCGAACGTACATCACCTTCGCGTTTAGCACACGTTCAGCTTGATGACGTCCCACGAGCTCTTGATCCAGTTGAGCTTCACGGGAGAGTTTCGTCAGCACGACGGCGTGGTGACACATATGATGAAGTTACCGGCGCAGGGCTTCGCCTAAGCACTCCAACGGTATGACCGAGGTGTGTTTCTGTGGAGGGGGGCACCGCACACGGCTGGAGAGATCAACTTCGGTGTTCTAGGGTGCCCCCCTACCCATGTATGAAAAGGAGCAAGGGGGGAGGCCGGCCGACCCTCCTATGGTGCGCCAAGAGGAGCAATCCTACTAGGAATAGGATTGCAATCCTATTCCTAGTAGGAATCACAAGAGAGAGACGGGGGAAGGAAAGAGAGGGAGAGAAGGAGAGGGAAAGAGGGGGCCGCACCCCCTCCCCTAGTCCAATTCGGACTGCCCCTTGGGAGGGGTCGCACCACCTCCTGGCTGCTGCCCTCTTTCTTCCCTAAGGCCCAACTTTCCCCCGGGGGGTTCCGGTAACCCCCCCCGGCACTCCGGTTAATTCCGAAACTTTCCAGAACACTTCCGGTGTCCGAATATAGTCGTCCAACATATTAATATTTACGTCTCAGACATTCCGAGACTCCTCGTCATGTCCGTGATCTTATTCGGGACTCCGAACTACCTTCAATACATCAAAACTCATAAACTCATAATACCGATCGTCATCAAACGTTAAGCGTGCGGACCCTACGGGTTCGAGAACTATGTAGACATGACCGAGACTCATCTCCGGTCAATAACCAATAGTGGAACCTGGATGTTCATATTGGCTCCTACATATTCTACGAAGATCTTTATCGGTCAAACCGCATAACAACATACGTTGTTCCCATTGTCATCGATATGTTACTTGCCCGAGATTCGATCGTCGGTATCTCAATACCTAGTTCAATCTCGTTACCGGCAAGTCTCTTTACTCGTTCCGTAATACATCATCCCATGACTAACTCATTAGTCATTTGCTTGCAAGGCTTATTATGATGTGTATTACCGAGAGGGCCCAGAGATATCTTTCCGACACTCGGAGTGACAAATCCTATTCTTGATCTATGCCAACACCACAAACACTTTCGGAGACACCTGTAGAGCATCTTTATAATCACCCAGTTACGTTGTGACGTATGATAGCACACAAGGTGTTCCTCCGGTATTCGGGAGTTGCATAATCTCATAGTCATAGGAACATGTATAAGTCATGAAGAAAGCAATAGCAGTAAAACTAAACGATCATAGTGCTAAGCTAACGGATGGGTCTTATCCACCACATCATTCTCCTAATGATGTGATCCCTTTGATCAAATGAGAACTCATGTCTATGGCTAGGAAACATAACCATCTTTGATCAATGAGCTAGTCTAGTAGAGGCATACTAGGGACATACTGTTTTGCCTATGTATTCACACATGTACTAAGTTTCCGGTTAATACAATTCTAGCATGAATAAAAGACATTTATCATGATATAAGGAAATACAAATAACATCTTTATTATTGCCTCTAGGGCATATTTCCTTCAGGAACACCTTGTGTGCTATCAAACGTCACAACGTCACTGGGTGATTATAAAGATGCTCTACAGGTGTCTCCGAAGGTGTTTGTGGTGTTGGCATAGATCAAGAATAGGATTTGTTACTCCGAGTGTCGGAGAGGTATCTCTGGGCCCTCTCGGTAATACATATCATAATAAGCCCTGCAAGCAAATGACTAATGTGCTAATCACGAGATGATGTATTACGGAACGAGTAAAGAGACTTGCCGGTGACGAGATTGAACTAGGTATGATGATACCGATGATCGAATCTCGGGCAAGTAATATACCGATGACAAAGGGAACAACGTATGTTGTTATGCGGTTTGACTGATAAAGATCTTCGTAGAATATGTAGGAACCAATATGAGCATCTAGGTTCCGCTATTGGTTATTGTCCGGAGATGAGTCTCGGTCATGTCTACATAGTTCTCGAACCCGTAGGGTCCGCACGCTTAACGTTCGATGACGATCGGTATTAGGAGTTTATGTGTTTTGATGCACCAAAGGTAGTTCGGAGTCCCGGATGTGATCACGCACATGACGAGGAGTCTCGAAATGGTCGAGACATAAAGATTGATATATTGGACGACTATATTCGGACACCAGCAGTGTTCCACATGAGTTTCGGGTTAAACCGGAGTGCCGGAGGGGTATCGATACCCCCGGGGGGAACTAATGGGCCACTTAGGCCCTTAGTGGAGAGAGAGAGGGCCGGCCAGGGCTGGGCCGCACGCACCTCCCCCTTGGTCCGAATAGGACAAGGAAGGGGGGGGGGCCCCCTTCCTTCTCCCTCTCCCTCTCCTTTCTTCCCCTCCTTCCCTCTTGGTGGACTCCTACTAGGAATAGGATTCCTATTCCTAGTAGGAGTGGCCCTCTTGGGCGCGCCTATAGGGGCCGGCAGACCCTCCCCCTTGCTCCTTTACATACGGGGGCAGGGGGCACCCTAGGACACAAGAAACATCAGTTTTAGCCGTGTGTGGTGTCCCCTCCACAGTTACACACCTCGGCCATATCATTGAAGTGCTTAGGCGAATCCCTGCGCCGGTAACTTCATCATCACCGTCACCATGCTGTATGGCTGACGAAACTCTCCCGTGACGCTCAACTGGATCAAGAGCTCGTGGGACGTCATCGGGCTGAACGTGTGCTGAACGCGGAGGTGCCTTAGGTTCGGTGCTTGGATCGGTTGGATCGCAAAGACGTTCGACTACATCAACCGCGTCACTAGACGCTTCCGCTTTCGGTCTACGAGGGTACGTAGACGCACTCTCCCCGCTCATAGCTATGCTTCTCCTAGATAGATCTTGCGTGATCGTAGGTTTTTTTTGAAATACTACGTTCCCATGCACTTCATGTACAAAATGGACAATCTTTTCGAAGTATCATGGTTTTGGACGAAAACTCATGTGTTATAGAGGCATCTCATTTTTGAACTGATTTGAACTCTAGACTTTTTGCGTGTTCAAAATGCACTATTCAAAGCCACATCATCAATTATCAACCCTTTCTGAATTCATTTGGTATTTTTTTTCGTGCATTTACTGAATTTTGATAGAGCTAAATGACCCTGAAATTGAAAAACACTTCAAATGAACTCCGAAAAGGTTGAAAGTTGGCATGGTATCATAATTTGACCCACATAGCATGTGCAAAAAAGTAGAGAGGGTTACGGCAAGAACTGGATGCACTTTGTGTACAAAATGGACAATCTCTTTCGAAGTATGAGGGTTTCGAACGAAATCTCATCTGTTACAGAGGCATTTCATTTTTTGAACTGATTTGAACTCCAGACTTTTTGCGTGTTCAAAATGCACCATTCAAAGCCAGATCATCAATTATCAACCCTTCGTGAATTCATTTGGTATTTTTCATGCATTTACTGAATTTTTTTAGAGCTGCATGACCCTGAAATTGAAAAACACTTCAAATGAACTCTGAAAAGGTTGAAAGTTGGCATGGTATCATTATTTGACCCACATAGCATGTGCAAAAAAGTAGAGAGGGTTGCGGCAAAAACTGGATGCACTTCGTGTACAAAATGGACAATCTCTTTAGAAGTATCAGGGTTTCGGACAAAAACTCATATGTTACAGAGGAATTTCATTTTTTGAACCGATTTAAACTCCAGACTTTTTGCATGTTCAAAATGCACCATTCATAGACACATCATCAATTATCAACCCTTTCTGAATTCATTTGGTATTTTTCATGCATTTACTGATTTTTTTAGAGCTAAATGACCCTGAAATTGTAAAACACTTCAAATGAACTCTTAAAAGGTTGAAAGTTGGCATGGTATCATCATTTGACCCATATAGCATGTGCAAAAAACTAGAGAGGGTTACGGCAAAAGCTGGATGCACTTCATGTACAAAATGGACAATCTCTTTCGAAGTATCAGGGTTTCGGATGAAAACTCATGTGTTACAGAGGCATTTCATTTTTTTGAACTGATTTGAACTCCAGACTTTTCGCATGTTCAAAATGCACCATTCAAAGCCACATCAGAAAAAATAATAACTGAAAAATCTATTATTAAAGGAAAGTTATTCACAACTAGTGATTCACACAATTTTCAAATAATTTCAAATTTAAACTATTCAAATTTGAAAACTACTCGCACTAACAGAAAGTTTGTAATTGTTTTTACCTAAAGCAATAATATTCACACAAAAACTCTAAATACTGCAAAAACAACTCGGAAATAAATAAAAGAAAATAAATAAAGCATAAAAGGGAAAAAAACTACATAAAAAAATTGGGCCCTGCCGAGTGAGCGTGCTAGGCCTTGGGCCTAGAATGCAGGCCTGTCAGGCCTAGTAGGCTCACATAGCAGCATGGCAAAGTTAGGCCCAGAAGCCTGCTATAGAAAAGTGTTCAATACAGCCCCCGCACCGGGGCTTTTAAACAGGTGCGGCCGCTCTTCGCTAGACGAGGTGGGAGTAAACATCCACATCGCACCTGCGCCAGCGCACACCTTTAGTCCCGCGTCTTGGCTCCAACCGGTACTAAAGGGGGGGGGGGTCGTTAGTGTCGGGTGGAGCCACGGCCCGGTACTAAAGGGTGGTCTTCCTGCCGCTTGGCCATGCCAAATGTGACCTTTAGTACCGGTTGATGGCTCCAACCGGTACTAAAGGCCCCTCCTATATAAGCAGCACTTACGAATTTCGTCAGTTTTCTTCCCTTCTTCCTATGCTTCTTCTCCTCTGCCCCGTCGCCGCCACCCCCGTCGCTGTCCCCTTCGATGCCCCCGTCGCCGCCCCCGTCCCTGTCGCCGCCCGTCGCCGTCCCCATCGCCGCCCGTCGCCGTCCCCGTCGCTGGCCGTTGCCGTGCCGTCCCCGTCGCCGCCCATCGCAATCCCCGTCGTCACCGGCTGTCACCGTCCCCGCACGCTGCCGCCGTCAATCACCGCCCTCCTGGTCGCCCCGTGCATCGCCGCCTCGCCGTCCTCGTACGTCTCCGTACACACACACACACACACCCACTCACACACACACATTTTTTATACTTATTTTCTGTTTTTAGATTAATGTCAAAGTATAGATATATAGAAATGTTTCCTGTTTTTAGATTAATGTCAAAGTATATAGATATCTAATATGTCAAATGTTAGATGAATTAGATGAATAGCTATATATATAGAAATGTTAGATGCAATAGTTTTTTTTGTTTTAGTTATAGAAATGTTAGATGAATTTTAGATATAGAAATGTTAGTTAGACGAATATTGACATTTTCTTTCACTAGATGATTAGATGTAATTCTGACATTAGATATATAAAAATATTAGATGAATTAGATATATAAATGTTAGATGCATGTTTTTTCAAAGTTTTTTATACTTTTAGTATTAGAAATGTTATATGAATTTTAGATATATAAATATTAATTAGATATATAAATGTTAATTAGAAATGTTATATTTTTAGCTATGGCGGACAATACCGGCAGAGAAGGAGAACATGCCGTGTTCGAGATCATATGCTCCTCTCGCCAGCCAGATGATCAGAATAAAGAAGATGACAACTCCCAATATCTGAACAATACCGGGGAGGGTGATGAAATGATATTCGATGAAGACGACCGAATTGATGAAGTGCAGAACTATGATTCTGATGACGAAGAAAATATTTATCTTGAAATAACAGAGACTGGTGAGATATATTTATATAAGCACGCATCTGGTGATCATCACATGTTTTAAATGATTTGAAGATATATTAACGAATCAATCTTTCTTCTTTATTTCAGCCCTCCGGATCTAGCAAATCTTCTACAGGCAGCAAGACAGTGCGAGGCCCGGCCAAAAAGTTGAAGGAGGGCGTAAAGTACAACATAGATGCCATCAAACCTAATGGCGAACCATGCGAGCCTAAGAACATTGCAAACATGTTCGTTCATTAGTGAGGAGTTCTTGTGAAGGACCAACTCCCGATCTCCATTCAAGAATGGAAAGAGCTAGCAAAGCCATGTCCAGATCTTACTTTTGTCGACGAAAGAGCAAAAAATTGGCTTTGGGAATCTCTCATGGAACATTTCACCCTACCGGATCATTTCACAAAGAAACATTTGCAGAAAGTCAAGGAAGCTGCTCTTAGGAAGATGGCAATTGCATTCAATGACCACAAGAAAAAAAAATAGGCCAAGTACCTCGAAGGAGGAAAGAAGACTCCAGAATTCAAGGGAACATCAGATAAGCAAAGAGACCACTCGCCCGCTTTCGTGAAATTCAAGGAATTATAATTATCTAAGGAACGGTCAAAAACAAACAAAGCCAATGCCGCAAGAAAGGAGCATTTCCATAGGCTGGGGCTAGGTGGCTATGCGATGGCCCGACCTAAGTGGGATAGGTCTAAGCAAGAGATGCTGGATGCAGAGGTCACTCCAGTTACATTGAGCTAGCCACCCAGGGTCAGGACTTGGTTCCATGCGCATGGGGGGCGTTGGACCCGAAGACAGGCAAGGTTTCGAAGAAGGCAAGTCTTAAAGGAGCCAAAGACAAGTTACTTGTTGCAATAGAAGAGGCTCGAACGGGGGTGTTCATGCCTAATAGAGAGAACGACGAGCTTACGCGCGCTCTCATGGAGTTGTCACGACAGATGTCCTAAGGAAAGGACTTAACTGTGAAGCCACAACGACGTGGTTAGCTTAAAGGGGTTAAAACGGGACAAGAGACACGGGAAGTTTATACTGGTTCGGCCCCTTGCGGTGAGGGTAAAACCTAATCCAGTTTGAGGTGGAATTGCTGGGGTGTCGATTGCTAGGGAGCGAATACGCTTGCCTGGCTCTCGATTTGTTGTTTCTTACCCTAAGCCGCTGCCGGGTCGTCCCCTTATATACACGGGTTGACGCCCTGCGGCCTACGGAGTCCTGGCCGGCACATACAATCGTGTCCGGCTCGGTGACTCATTGTTACAAGCCTTACAATACAAGTTAACATACATGGCGGTTTATACTTACATGCCTTAAGCCGCTCTGGGCTTTGTGCCCTTTATGAATTACTCTCATTAACCCGCCATCTTCAACATGCTTTTGGGCTTGGCCCATGAACCGCCATTGGGTAACCCGGCCACTCCTGGGCGGGTCATATCAAATATTTATATCCCCAACATTAGGCCCCAGGTTGATTTGAACTTGTTCATGTCAATATTTCTTCATCTTCTCACGAGAAATCATGACCCGTCATGACGTCAGCCCTTGAAATTGTGGTAACCCGCCATGACGTCACTTGCTACTTATTTTTGAACTGCCCAGATCTTAACAAATCTCCGCATTTTATTGGGATTCCGATAATCCAGGCGCCTGCACTGTTACTCATCTGTTTTTCTGTCTCCTTGATTCTTGTGCGTGACCTTTATCCATCCAGCTTATAAATAGGGCAAGGAGTTCCTTTCCATTCTCTCCCTTTGCCTCTTCCTCTTCATCTCCTTCCTTGCGACGCTCCTGCACCTGAGCTCCACCGACGCTGTCGTCCTCTGCCTCGTCCTCAACAGCGGCCGTCGCACCAACCTGACGCGACCAGATCTCTTCCGCGTGCCGCCGCCGTTCACTCGCCCAGGTGTGTTGTTCTCTTTCTCCCCCCCTTAGATCCATTAGGGTTCCCGCAAAACTCGCCAGAGTTCATCTCCTTCTTCTTCTACAACTATGGTTTTTCTCTTGAACTTGATATTCCTCCGCGCGATGATGTTCATAATATCTCTTTGCAAATACTGTAATGTCTCATCTATGCGAAAAAATCGATTCATCTCCATGAACTACGTCATACTGATCTTAGGTCTACCTGTTCGTCATTTTAGTTTTATTTTTTGAACTGCTGTAGATCCAAAGTTGCAGCTTCAATCTGTGAAAACTGTTTATCCCCACACTTAGTAGAATCCGCTTTCCTAAGTATCCGCGCTTGTCATGGCGGCTTAACTCTCTGGTTTACAACCACTCTTATGTCATTAGGCCCCATTTAAGCCTCCATGCTAAACTTATACTGTAACCTGACCTTCCGGTTTAATGAATCAATTTTGAACCGACAATATTTTTTCTTTCTTTAGGCTTCTTTGTTCACAATGCCGCCGAAGACAGTCACCACGTGCAACTGGGTCCCTTTTGTTGTTACTGAGGCTACACTTGCTGACTTTGTCAAAATTGGGTACCCGCCGAAAAAATCAATCATGCATTACCGTGCCCTTAAGCTAGGAGAAGAGAAACCTCATCCAAAGGACGATGAGGTTATTGCTTTTTCTGATCACATGAACTGGGGTTTTTCACCACCCCGCTCTAAATTCTTCCAGGACGTTCTGCACTTTTTCCAGCTCCATCCACAAGACATCGGACCCAATTCCGTGTCAAATATCTGCAACTTCCATGTCTTCAGTGAAGTGTATCTTCAGGAGGAACCCAGCCTCGAGCCCTTCAGAGAGTTTTTTTATTTAAACCGCCAGAATGAGTTCACCAACGGACCCAGTTTGGAACTTGGAGCCGTCTCAATTCAAAGAAGAAGAGATTCTATTTTTCCTTATGCCTGTCTGCCGAGTCACCCCAAAGACTGGAATCAGACCTGGTTTTACTGCAAAGACATCTCCCCGGCTGATGAGAATCCATTGACGGGTTATCGTGTCCAGCGTTTAGACACCAAGCATCCTCTTGCTGAGAATATTACTGCCGCATAACACAAGAAAATTGCTCCCACTCTTGCAAAGGTCAAAGCCCTACTAGGTAATGGGCTAACCGGAATTGATTTGGTCCGGTGCTGGATCGCCTGGCAAATCATTCCATTGAGCCGTAGGACCGGCTTAATGTGCAACTATACTGGTGAGACCACGGATCCATTAAGTCACAACCCCGAGGACTTGACTGAGGATGTAATCACATACATGACCAAGACCCTCTTAAATGAAAGCCTAGGAGACTGCAGTAAAGTGGGCCTGAGCCCATTCTACAAACTTAACCCGGCACCAGAGGTGAATCTTAACTTTAACTGTCCTTTCTTTATCGTTCTCACTCTCCTGTCAACTCAAACTTGCTGCCCCTCACAGGTTAAGTCAGCTTTCCGGAAGAAAACCTATGATCACGAAGCAGCTAATAAGGCCAGAATTGTCAAGAAAGCCGCCAAGAAGGCCGTGATGAAGACAAAAAAGAAAACCAGCACTTCTGAATTGTTGGAAATGAACTATAACTCTGAGTCGAAGGTAGCTCTTCACTCTCTTGGCTCCTATTTCAATTATCTTATTGACACTGATTATTCCTAGGATGACACGGAGGCCAGCCAGGCTGTTGATGAAGAGGTAATTACTATTTCCTCAGGCTCAGAATCTTTGCCGAGACAGAAAATCCGACGAGTAACCTGGAAAGTAAGATTTTCACACCCTTTAGCTTATTTGGATGCTCACTTTCTTTTGAAGCAATAGCAACACGAGAAACGATGTCAGACCCGGAACACCGGAGACGATGAACTGTCCTCCGGCTTACCGACCACTCCGGTTCATCAAAAACGTCGAAATGAGGTCTTTCCGTACTCAAACTCTCTTTACCCACTGGCGGGTCTTATTTGTCAACCACTGAACTCTTCTGGTTCAAACTATCAGGAGACATCTCGCTCTTCGTCTCGTGATTCATCTCAAACTCAGCTGCCGGCTTTCAAGACTGCCCCTGGGTAATGACTGTTCCTTGTTATGCTCTTCCTTGTCTTTTTATAAATTCGTACTGATTTTCCTTATCTTGTGTAGTAGCCAAGCCAAAACTAGTAAGAGGGCAAAAACAACTAAGCCGGCGTCTGATCCAAAAACCGTTGAACCGGCACAGCCAATCGTGGCGACAGATGTTCAGATGCCAACGGAGGAATCTACTCATGATGCTCCTCCTAAAATTCCTGATGCCTCTCTTGATCCTGCCAACATCATCTCTGCAACTGTTGAACCACCGGCCCTGTCTGAACCGGCAGAGAAACAAACTGAAGAGGTCACAATCACTGGCACCGTCTTTAGAGAACCGGGCAATGCAACTGTTCTGGCCAAACACACTGCCAAACAAGAATTTGTTGAGAAACGGAGAGTAAGATTCGATATGGCCCAATATGCACAACTGAGCAGCAGCGAAGTGCTTTCCGGATATCTCAGTCAAGTCCACAGCAGCCGTGACCTTGAAATTGACATGGTGAAGCAAATGCATAAGAAGTTTGAGGTATGAACCTTAACCAAATTATATACATCCTTCCAGCCCCCAAGTCTATTGGATATGATAGAATTGAATATGCTGTAGACTTAGAATATCATGTATAAGAATTGAATCCTTAATAGGAAATCTGTCTTTGATGAACATTGCATGTGTAGCCCCCAAGGGCCGGCTTAATCAGCATGAATGAGTCGGTCCTACTCTACATTGTATATAACTTGCCTGTATACCCCTCATAAGCCGGCGGTCAATGATTATATTGCCACCGGGTTAGCATAAATGAATGATAAGAAAGAAGCAATATGCATTAGCCCCCAAGTGCCAAGTACTCTTACTTGCAAAGTGCTTGGGACTTTATTGATATGAACCGGGACATAAAAAGCACTTCAACATCCATTAGCCCCCAAGTGCCAAGTGTTGTTGCTTGCAAAATGCTTGGGACTTAAATTCTTGTAAACCAGAAAATAATTTGTTTCATAACCCTTAGTTTATATAGGATACCACTACCGAATTGCAAGTGCAATTAGATGATGCAAAGAGCCGGCTTAAGCATCAAGAATCCGAGACCCAGAAGGCTGAATCAAAATTTCAATTTAGTCTGACTGAAACGAATAAGCTGAAGGCTGAATTTGAAATGGAGAAGTCTGCTTGGGCTGAAGAGAGAACCGCCTTGATATAGAGAGCCGAAAAAGCAGAAGCAACCCTTGAAAAGGTGACAGCTGAACTCACTGGATTAAAGCATCATGTGTCTCAAATGACTTCAGCTATCTTCGGTAAGCCGCCATGTTGCAAATTGATTTTTTCCTTAGGCAACATAAACCGTCACTAACCAATTTATGACTCATGTAGGTAGCAGGAGCAGTAATCTTGCCAGAGAGCCGCTTGTAAAACTTAAAGCTATTTACACCCTTGTAGAACAGTTATACATTGGAGCTCAGCGCGCCTTGGTTACCGTCTCTCCGTCTAACCAGGCACCAAGGTTTTTTGTGGATATTTTAAGAAGACTTTCTATTCTTCCTGTCAAAATTGATGAAATGAAGCGGTCGTCTATGAGAGCCGGTGCCGTAACAGCTTTGAGCCGGGCTAAGGCATGGCTTCCAGAGTTAGACCCAGCCGACTTAGCCACTGGTTATACAAGCCTAAAGGAAGATGGCACGGCTTTTGATCAAAAGGACTTTGCTGCCTGCATCAAGAATATCCGCCCTTTATCCAGCCTGATTGTTAATGAAATGGACTTGTCTAAATATCAGCCGACTTACAGTATTAAGAAATAGAAGATGCCCACTCCGTCTTACAAAGTGATGGAGCTAATTCCTCCCATCAGTAAGCATACTTTCGCCCCTGAAATTGATCCATCTGAACTTATTGATGAAGAGGCTGAATTTGAAGCTTTGGCTGGCTTCAATTGGTTGGCACAGAACTTTCAGATAGAGGAGGACAAAGAACCAGAGAAGGGTAATCCGGAGACTTCAAAGCAGCAAGGCCAAGAAGAGTGAACTGTCTGGGCGGTTTATATATTTGATCCCATAGAAAAACACTTATTTTGAATCGCTCTCCGAGTCTTGTAATAGGGTAGTAAAACTTGAGTCTATCGTGCCATCGTGCACGGTTCTGCCTCTGCATAATATTATTGATCCGCCAGGTGCCGAAACACCACTTGTATGGTTGTGACAGTATTGACTTGTGTACACCAATGTAAACCGTATCCTGCACATAAACAGAGAACAAATGCCCTGGCGGTTTACCGTCGGGCAGGTCATTATGCCCAACCAGTGCCACTGGGGACACGTGTCCATAACCAGGGCCGGCTTAATTACCATGGAAAATAATCATACCTGGAAGATATGTTAAAACTGCCGGCTTTATCACTCTTCATGAAGTTAAAGTCTTGTAAAGCTATTGCTTGAGAAGTAAGATTGTTACTTGCTGGCGGCTTAAAGCCGTTCATTGGGTTGGGTTGCAGAGACCCGGGGAGGCTTCAAATATGAGCCATAAGTAGAGGCGGCTTGGCCGAACTTGCAAAGAACGCAGTTCAAACGAATAACTCACAAATAACCAAAGAAAACAGAGAAAAAAGAGATCAAAAAACATCCGAGGCTTTTGCAGGCTGCCAAGCCAAAGGTTCTTCTTCAATGAAACTAGCCTGTTGGCCACTGGAAGGTACGTGCGTGCTGTGAGCCGGCTCTCACAATACCCAATCGACATTCGAACCTAGACAAGTACATGTCTTTTCTTTAAAGATAGACTCGTCTAGAGTACGCGGGGTCAGAGTTGCATCTTGCATCACATGACGAATTATCCAAGTTTCAAGGAAGGTGACATTTTGAGCCTAGATCTATCCTGACTATCTGTAGGCCGTGCTCTCGCATGACAGCTGGCATTTGAACCTTAGCAAGCTCAGGTCTTGGTTGAATATGCCATATAAGACTGGTTGCCAAGAGTTCGCCGGGTCAATCAGGATGACTTGATGGAGTTGAAGCAGCTGTGTACAGGTAGGATGACCCACAGGTTATGTCCTGTTTGGTCGAATACGCCTATGTTTGAACATAACCCGGTCAAATGGGTAGTAACAATGTGTTCTCTTTGGTCGAATACGCCTATGTTCGAACAGGAAGCCCCCAAGTGACATACTTGCGAATTATTCTCATCGAGGACCTATGTTTGGGCTGTGACATGCATCCAACTCTCTTTGGTCCCTGCAATTTGGACGTCAAGCCTTTTGAATAAACATGCAGGATGATGACAAGGACTCAGCTTTGAATAAGGGAAAAACGACAGAGGCCCCGAATTATCAGGGATGCCGGCTTTATTATATTGTTCTAATATTTACATCATCGAACTATATACATCATGAGAGCCAGAGGCTTAAGTACAGTAAGGCCAGAGATGAGAAATATTCCATGCCCAGTTAGTCTCCTCTTCTGATGTGCGTGAATCCTTGTGTTCTCGAACATCAATCAGGTAGTATGATCCGTTGTGCAGATTCTTGCTGACGACAAAAGGTCCCTCCCAAGGCGGTGAAAGCTTATGCATATCCGTTTGATCTTGGATGAGCCGGAGCACTAAGTCGCCTTCTTGGAAGGTTCTAGTTTTGACCCACCGGCTGTGATATCGTTGTAAATCCTGTTGATAGATCGCTGAACGAGCCACCGCGAGATCACGCTCTTCATCCAACAAATCCAATGCATCCTGACGTGCCTTCTCATTATCAGTTTCAACGTAAGCCGCCACTCAAGGCGAGTCATGATGGATATCACTGGGAAGAACCGCCTCAGCTCCATAGACCATGAAGAAGGGTGTGTAACCTGTAGATCTGTTGGGTGTTGTATTGATGCTCCATAACATAGAAGGTAACTCTTCCACCCAACAACCCAGCGTCCTCTTCAAAGGAACCATAAGCCGGGGCTTGATCCCTCGTAGAATCTCTTGATTAGCTCGTTCCGCTTGACTATTAAACTGGGGGTGAGCCACAGAAGAAACATCAAGTCGAATATGCTCACGTTGACAAAATTCCCTCATAGCACCCTTAGACAGATTGGTGCCATTATATTTTACGATACTGTGGGGAAAACCAAAATGGAAAATCACCTTTTTGATGAATTGAACCGCTGTTTTAGCATCACACCTACTAACTGGCTCTGCCTCAATCCACTTGGTAAACTTGTCCACCGCTACCAAAAGGTTATCCTTGGTCCTCTTGAACCATATCAAGCCCCCAAGTCGCAAACAACCATGTTATTGGGATCATCCTCAACTCTTGAGCCGGCACATGAGCACGCCGTGAAAATTTCTGACAACCGTCACATCTGCTGACCAAGTCTTCAGCATCAGCAAGAGCTGTCAACCAATAGAACCAGTGACGGGAAGCTTTGGCCACAAGAGATTTAGAGCCGACGTGATGACCACAATCTCCTTCATGGATCTCTCGCAGGATCTCACGGCCTTCCTCAGGAGAGACACAATGTTGACCGCCCCTGTAACACTGCGATGGTGCAATTCTCCCTTGATAATTGTCATTGACTTAGACCGCCGGGTTATCTGTCTGGCCAAGATTTCATCCTCAGGTAACTCACCCCGGGTCATGTAAGCCAAGTACGGAACCGTCTAGTCAGGTATAACATGAAAAGACGCTACCAACTGTGCCTCAAGGTCAGGAATAGCAAGGTCCTCCTCTGTAGGCAACTTGACAGACGGGTTAACCAAAACATCCAAGAAAGTGTTGGGCGGTACCGGCTTATGCTGAGATCCTAACCCGCTTAAGGTATCCGCCGCCTCGTTCTTCCTCTGATCAATATGCTCAACTTGGTAACCCTTGAGTGACCCGCAATAACATCAACCTCTCGTCTATAAGCCGCCAGGAGCGGATCCTTGGAGTCCCAAGTACCAGAAACCTGTTGAGCTACCAGATCTGAATCACCAAAGCACCTCACCCAGCTTAAATTCATCTCCTTAGCCATCCGAAGACCATGGAGCAAGGCCTCATACTCAGCTACATTATTAGTACAAGGGAACATTAACCGGAGAACATAAGAGAAGTTATCACCTCGCGAGGAAGTTAGGACAACTCCAGCCCCCGAGCCTTCCAATTTCCTCGACCCATCAAAGTGAATTGTCCAATATGTGTTATCCAGCTTTTCCTCACGCGTCTGCAATTCTGTCTAGTCATTGATAAAATCCATGAGCGCTTGTGATTTGATGGCCGTTCGAGGTACATAGTTTAACCCATGAGGCCCAAGCTCAATGGCCCACTTGGCTACTCGACCTATGGCTTCTCTGTTTTGGATGATATCCCCTAAGGGAGCAGAACTCACCACCGTAATAGGATGACCCAGGAAATATTGCTTGAGCTTCCGGCTTGGCATGAATACCCCATATACCAGCTTCTACCAATGCGGATACCTCTGCTTGGACTCGATGAGCACCTCGCTGATATAATAAACCGGCCTTTGAACCGGATACTCCTTGCCAGCCTCTTTCCTTTCCACAACAATGGCTACACTGATAGCCTTGCTATTTGCAGCAACGTATAATAACAAAGGCTCCTTGTCAATTGGAGCTGCAAGAACCGGCGACTCAACCAATTGCTTCTTGAGTGCCTCGAACGCCTCATCAACAGCTTCACTCCAAACAAAGTCATCTGTCTTCTTCATCATCTGATATAGAGGGATAGCCATTTCACCTAGGCGGCTTATGAACCGGCTCAGAGACGCTATTCGTTCTGCCAAGCGCTGGACATCATTGACACACTTTGGCGATGCCAAGGAGGTGATAGCCTTGATTTTCTCCGGGTTAGCCTCGATGCCTCGCTCAGAGACCAAAAAACCCAAAAGCTTGCCTGCTAGAACACCGAAGACACACTTGGCCGGGTTAAGCATCATCTTGTACACCCGGAGATTATCAAACGTCTCTTTCAAACCGCCAATCAGGGTCTCCTTCTTTCTGGATTTAACTACAATATCATCCACATAAGCATGAACATTACGCCCGATCTGGCCGTGAAGGAAATTCTGTACACATCGCTGGTAAGTCGCTTGGGCACTCTTGAGCTCGAAAGGCATGGACACATAGCAGGAGGCTCCAAATGGGGTGATGAAAGCTGTCTTCTCCTAGTCCTTAATTGCCATCTTGATCTGATGATACCCAGAATAGGCATCCAAAAAACTCAAACGCTCACAACCCGCCGTAGCATCAATAATCTGATCAATGCGAGGGAGGGCGAACGGGTCAGCTGGGCAAGCCTTGTTTAAGTCCGTGTAATCCACACACATTTGCCAAGTGCCGTTCTTCTTAAGCATTAAACCGTGTTAGCCAACCACTCAGGATGAAAAACTTCAACGATGAACCCGACCGCCAAGAGCCGGGCCACATCTTCACCAATGGCCTTCCGTCTCTCCTCGTTAAAATGGCGAAGAAACTGTCTGACTGGCTTATACTTCGGATCAATATTGAGAGTGTGCTCAACGAGTTCTCTCGGTACACCTGGCATGTCTGAAGGTTTCCATGCAAAGATGTCCCGGTTCTCACAGATGAACTCGATGAGCGCACTTTCCTATTTCGGATCCAGATTAGCACTGATACTGAATTGCTTAGATGAGTCGCCAGGAACAAAGTCAACTAGCTTGGTGTCGTCCGCTGATTTAAACTTTAGCAACGGGTCTTGCTCTGTGATTGGCTTCTTCAAAGACGTCATATCTGCCGGGTCACCATTATCCTTGTAGAATTTGAGCTCCTCTGTGGCACAAACTGACTATGCGTAAGCTGCATCGCCTTCTTCACACTCCAAGGCTATCATGCGACTCCTGTGCACTGTAATGGTCCCCTTGTGACCCAGCATCTTAAGCTGCAGATAAACATAACACGGCCATGCCATGAATTTAGCGTAAGCCGGCCTCCCAAACAGAGCATGATAAGGGTCGTGGATCCTAACAACCTCAAATGTTAGAGTCTCCATTCTGGCATTATATTCATCCCCAAAGGTTACCTTCAAATCAATTTTGCCCACCGGATACGCCGACTTACCAGGCACCACTCCATGGAAAACAGTGTTGGATGGTCTAAGATTCTTGTCAGTTAAACCCATACGACGGAAAGTATTATAGTAAAGGATATTGATAATGCTGCCTTCATCCATGAGTACCTTAGTAAATTTATATCCTCCAACCTAGGGTGCCACCACCAAAGCCAGCTAACCTGGATTATCAACTCGGGGCGGGTGATCCTTGCGGCTCCACACAATGGGCTGCTCAGACCATCGCAAGAAACGGGGAACTGCCGGATCAACAACATTCACCGCTCTTTTACGAAGTTTCTTACCCCGCTTGCACAACCATGTGGTAAAGATGTGGTACTGCCCATTGCTCAGCTGCTTCGGGTTACTCGATAACCGGACTGCTGCTGATTCCCTTGATTGCTCTGCTGGTTGTTTCCGCCTTGATTTCCTTGGCCTTGAAACCCGGAATTTGAGCCGCCGCCTCCATAACCCGGATCGTGTGAGCCGGAACCTGACCCGCAGTTCGGTCCATGGTTGTTTTGGATAGACTCCCTGTAGTGTCTCATGATGTTGCAATCCTTCCACATATGGGTAGCCGGTCTTTCGTATGTTCCATGCTTTGGACATGGCTGATTCATCACCTCATCAAGGTTATACGTCGGAGGCGGCTTCCCCTTGTGACGCTGATTAAAATTTCGTGTCCCAGTAGTAGCTACAAAAGTATCAGCTTTGCGCTTATTGTCACTGCTTTGATTTGCCGGGTTAAACTGCCGTCCTCCCGTGCCATTACTCTTCTTTCCCTTTCACAGTCTTCCAGATTTAGACTTGGGAACCTTGGTACTATCAGAGTCGGCATATTTGACGAGAGTCGCCATAAGATCCCCAATGTCATCGCGATGATGCGTAAGCCGCCCTAACTTCTGTTTAAGTGGAAGAAAACTGCAATTCTTTTCCAACATTAACACTGCTGACCCGACATTGATCTTGTCTGACGGATGTATAATGTTTGAGACCTGGCGCACCCAACTGGTTGTTGACTCGCCCTCGTTTTGAACACAAGAAGCTAAATCCACAATTGACATCGGCTGCTTACATTTATCCTTGAAATGCTTGATAAACTTGGCCTTCAGCTCTGCCCACGACCTAATGGAATTTACGGGCAATCCATTCAACCAGTTACGGGCTGTGCCTTCCAGCATCATGGTGAAATACTTAGCACATGCGACCTCGCTAACATCCAACATCTCCATAGCCATCTCGTAACTCTCCACCCAAGCCTCGGGGGGTTGATCTGCTGTGTAGTTAGGCACCTTACGAGGGCCCTTGAAGTCCTTGGGTAAACGCTCGTTCCATATAGCTGCCGTTAAGCATGGTACGCCCCACGCTCGAGAAGTCCTGGCTATCTCTACTGAAGCCACCGGGTAAAACGACGTTGGCTGATGATCTGCCGCCTAAGTCACCAGCTCGGCCTCTTGGCGCATCCTGCCTTGATCCACTAAGTCCTGCGCATTGACGTCATGCCGCGCTGGCTCATGCCCACGAGGCGGGTCACGGTGCCACTCTGTGCTTGAAACCTCTCGCGAGTCAACATGCCTGATGTAGCTGACACTTGGACAGGGGGTTGAGTGAACCCGGTCCCGACTATAAGTATAAGGCTGTTGCTGCTGAAGCGCCATCTGAAGAAGTTCCTGGGCCCTCCGGGTCTCCACTGCCACTGGAGTTTCGCCCTCAACTGGCAAAGCCGCCAATCTCATCGCCGTTGTTATCATGTTATCCAGAGGGTTGGAATAATGACCCGCCGGTGTCGCCGGGTAATGAGGTGTTGGGCGGTTTTGATTTGCATACAGAGAACCTGTCATACGTGGTTGAACCGTCCCTCCAGCCCTAGGCACTTCAGCCATCCGGTTTGCCCCCAGAGGGTTACGGCCACCTGCTCCAGCTGTGTTGAAAATATTCCTCGGCTCATAAAGGAAAGGCAGACGACTCCATTGCGTCCTTCTCATGACCTTGTTAGCAGCATTCTGATCCACTGAGAGCCGGTATGAATCTGCTTGAATCCGCTGAGCCTGAGCGTCCAGAACAGCCCGTTCTGCACTCATCGTGGCGTTCTCAGCCGCCAGGTCCACTTTTGCTTGCGCTATCTCTTGTCGCAGCTTATCCACATCTGCCTTGTGCTGCTCCTGGTTGTCTGGGGTCACCTATGTTCCCATCAGAGTCACTAGAGCCTCTAACAGATCTGTCAAAACTTGAGTCGGCGGGCGTGTTGATCCGCCCGCTCCTGCCGCAGTTCCCGTCGTCCCGGGTGTTATAGCCCCGGCGACCGTCGAGCCGAGAGCCGGCTGGGTCCTAGTCATGAATATCGCCGCCCTGCTCAGAGGCTCACAGGGGTCCGGAATACTGCTACCATCGGACCAGCCCCCAAGCCGTCCGCTCTGCATCTGATACATTGAGTTAGTATCACATGTGGATGACTCACTATCGGAGAGAACAACCATCTCACCGCAAGATCCAGAACCTCCAGTGCCCTCGATGTATCCAACAAAGGCACGCTTCACGGTGGATTGAACCCCGGTGAGTCGCACACACTGAGCCGTCTCGATGATGTCGGTGCAGGTGTCCGGCTTTGGACCCGGTTCACCGATCTCGCCGATGAAGACATGAATTCCGCCGAAGGGGACCCGATACCCGTACTCAATTGAGCCGGCCTTGGTACTCCAGCCTGCACCGTCGATGTAGAGCTTGCCGCAATGACTCTTGGTTAGGGCTGGAATTCGAGCCGAGTCGAGCCAACTCGACTCGACTCGCTAGAGCTCGTTACATTAACGAGCTAGCTCGACTCGACTCGTTACTATAACGAGCTCAAACCCAAGATTGGCTCGACTCGTTTAACTCGCGAGCTGGCTCGTTTAGCTTGTTAAGCTCGTTAAAGATATGAACATAAAACCTCAAATATGATAAAAATTATTATGTATATATTAAACATATACATTACCAAAAATTGTAATTTCCTTGTAACACATGAGTCTTTTGGGCGGCTGGGCCTTCAATGGTTGGGCCATGTGTTGTACGCCTAGGATGCGGGGTGCTGAGTGGCTGATTTTTTTTGGATTGGGAGTGGCTGATCTTTTGTACCGAGCCTAACGAGTTACACGAGTACTCGTGAGATTGGCTTGTTTAACTCGCTTTGTAAACGATCTTAAACTAAAGCTCGGCTCGACTCGTTATTCTTCGAGTTCGAGTCAATTTGAGCCGAGTCACGAGTTACTCGTTTAGCTCGCGAGCTTCGAGCTTTTTTTCCAGCCCTACTCTTGGTCATTCGGCCCACAGCGTATCCCTTGGGCCCTTCGAAGTTGCCCTTCAAGAACTCGAAACCACCGTGCGCAGGCCCAACGGTGGGCGCCAACTGTCGTGGAGTTGTCACGACAGATGTCCTAATGACTTAACTGTGGAGCCATAACGACGTGGTTAGCTTAAAGGGGTTAGAACGGGACAAGAGACACGTGAAGTTTATACTGGTTCGCCCCCTTGCGGTGAGGGTGAAACCTAATCCAGTTTGAGGTGGAATTGCTGGGGTGTCGATTGCTAGGGAGCGAATACGCCTGCCTGGCTCTCGATCTGTTGTTTCTTGCCCTAAGCCGCTGCCGGGTCGTCCCCTTATATACACGGGTTGACGCCGTGCGACCTACGGAGTCCCAACCGGCTCATACAATCGTGTCCGGCTCGGTGACTCATTGTTACATGCCTTACATACAAGTTAACATACATGGCGGTTTATACTTACATGCCTTAAGCCGCTTTGGGCTTTGTGCTCTTTATGAATTACTCTCATTAACCCGCCATATTCAACATGCTTCTGGGCTTGGCCCATGAACTGCCATTGGGTAACCCGACCCCTCCTGGGAGGGTCATATCAAATATTTATATCCATAAGCGCCCTGGGAAATCCTGAACACCCGGGAAGAACACGAGCCAAAGGCGTTGTTCCGTGGTATGAGGGGTTTGAGGAATGGAACTCCGACTACAGAAGCCGTGCAAGAAAGAAGATGCAGGAGGAGAAGGAGAAGAAGCTGGAGGAGGAGGAGGAGAGAAGGCAGGAAGCAGAACGCCTTCGCATAGTAGAAGCAAAGCACGCGGAGTTAGCACGCCAATTCAAGCGGCGGGAGGAGCAGATCAACTCACTTAGCCAGGAAAGGGGGTCACAACAACAGCTAGGGGATCCATCAATGGATAGCAACATCCCTTCCATGCCGAGAAGCAGCGTGGGTTCCGCCCCGGGCGATGAGGCACTGCTGCTGGATACATACCCTATGGATGACATCATGGAGGACACTAATTGTCAGCTACACTTCAAAATGAAGAAAATATCCATGAAGGTGGCGGACACCCTTGCTTACACAAATCCCCCTGGAGCAACCTACCATTGCAACCTGATTCCAGCTGGCTATTCTTGTGTCCAGGTAGATGAAGTGGTGGCACAATATTAGGGGCTAGACCTTGACAACCCTGGAGGTGACGACGAGCACACACTGGGAGACGCCATACATCGTATCATCCTATGGAGAAAGGATTGCATCATCTTTCTAAGGCCACCGACACCGCGTCATCAGACTCCTCAAAGTTCGCCAATGCGTCAGCAGACTGTCGCTCCTCCAAGTCATCAGCCACCGCCTTAGCTGAGTCCTGCTCCTCCAAGTCCGGCAACGCATCAGCCCACTGTTGGAAATATGCCCTAGAGGCAATAATAAAAGGATTATTATTATATTTCCTTGTTCATGATAATTATCTGTTATTCATGCTTGAATTGTATTGTATGGAAACAAGGATACATGTGTGAATACATAGACCACAACGTGTCCCTGGTAAGCCCCTAGTTACTAGCTCGTTGATCAATAGATGGTCACGGTTTCCTGACCATGGACATAGGATGTCATTGATAACGGGATCACATCATTAGGAGAATGATGTGATGGACAAGACCCAATCCTAAGCCTAGCACGAGATCGTATAGTTCGTAATGCATAAGCTTTTCTAGTGTCAAGTATTTATTCCTTAGACCATGAGGTTGTGCAACTACCGGATACCGTAGGAATACTTTGGGTGTGCCAAACGTCACAACGTAACTGGGTGGCTATAAAGGTACACAACGGGTATCTCCGAAAGTGTCTGTTGAGTTGGTACGAACCGAGACTGGTATATTGTCACTCCGTATGACGGAGAGGTATCTCTGGGCCCACTCGGTAAGACATCATCTTAAAGAGCTCAAAGTGACTAAGGAGTTAGTCACGGGATGATGGATTACGGAACGAGTAAAGAGACTTGCCATGACGAGATTGAACAAGGTATCGTGCATACCGACGATCGAATCTCGGGCAAGTACCGTACCGATAGACAAAGGGAATAACATACGGGATTGAGTGAATCCTTGACACAGTGGTTCATCCGATGAGATCATCGAGGAACGCGTGGGAACCAACATGGGTATCCAGATCCCGCTGTTGGTTATTGACCGGAGAGTCGTCTCGGTCATGTCTCCGTGTCTCCCGAACCCGTAGGGTCTACACACTTAAGGTTCAGTGACGCTAGGGTTGTAGAGATACATGCACGTGGAAACCCGAATGTTGTTCGGAGTCCCGGATGAGATCCCGGACGTCACGAGGAGTTTCGGAATGGTCCGGAGGTAAAGAATGATATATAGGAAGTCCAGTTTCGGCCATCGGGTGAATTCCGGGGGTCACCGGGAGTGTCCCGGGACCACCGGAAGGGTCCCGGGGGTCCACCGGGTGGGGCCACCCATCCCGGAGGGCCCCGTAGGCCGCAAGGGGAAGGGGGCTGGTCACCACGACGGCTGGCCGGACGGGGACACGCCCACCGACCTCCACTCCCCACTCCTCCCCAGTGGGCTGGCGCACCCACATGGCCCCCCTCCATGCGCCTCGGGTTGAAACCCTAGGGGGTGGGGGCGCCCCCTATGCCTTGGGGGGCAAGTTTCCCCCCTCTGGCCGCCGTCCCCCTAGGAGATTGGATCTCCTAGGGCCGTCGCCCCTGGCCCCCTATATATAGTGGGGGGAGAGAGGGCAGCCGCACCCCAAGCCTCTGGCGCCTCCCCCCCGTCACACCTCCATCTCGTCACGCACGGTATAGGCGAAGCCCTGCAGCTTTTGCCGTTGCATCCACCACCACGCCGTCGTGCTGCTGGATCTCCATCAACCTCTCCTCCCCCCTTGCTGGATCAAGAAGGAGGAGACGTCGCTGTACCGTACGTGTGTTGAACGCGGAGGTGTCGTCCGTTCGGCGCTGGGATCATCGGTGACGAGGATCACGAAGAGTACGACCCCATCATCCACGTTCCTTCGAACGCTTACGCACGCGATCTACAAAGGGTATGTAGATGCACTCCTTTATGCTCGTTGCTAGATGACTCCCTAGATTGATCTTGGTGAAGCGTAGGAAATTTTTTGAATTCTGCTACGTTCCCCAACAGTGGCATCTGAGCCAGGTCTTTGCGTAGCATCTTGCACGAGTAGAACACAAACAAGTTGTGGGCGTTGAGTTTGTTCAATTTTCTTGCCGTTACTAGTCCAATCTTGATTCGGCGGCATCGTGGGATGAAGCGGCCCGGACCGACCTTACACGTACGCTTACGTGAGACTGGTTCCACCGACTGACATGCACTAGTTGCATAAGGTGGCTGGCGGGTGTCTGTCTCTCCCACTTTAGTCGGATCGGATTCGATGAAAAGGGTCCTTATTAAGGGTAAATAGAAATTGACAAATCACGTTGTGGTTTTGGCATAGGTAAGAAACGTTCTTTCTAGAAAACCTATAGAAGCCACGTAAAACTTGCAACAACAATTAGAGGTCGTCTAACTTGTTCTTGCAGCATGTGCTATGCGATGTGGTATGGCCAAGAAGATGTGATGAATGATATATGTGATGTATGAGATTGATCATGTTCTTGTAATAGGGAATCACGACTTGCATGTCGATGAAAATGACAACCGGCAGGAGCCATAGGAGTTATCTTAATTATTGTATGACCTGCGTGCCACTAAATAACGCCATGTAATTACTTTACTTTATTGCTAAATGTTAGCCATAGTAGTAGAAGTAATATTTGGCGTGGCGACTTCATGAAGACACGATGATGGAGATCATGATGATGCAGATCATGGTGTCATGCCGGTGACAAAGATGATCATGGTGCCCCGAAGATGGAGATCGAAGGAGCAAGATGATATTGGCCATATCATGTCACTTTATTTGATTGCATGTGATGTTTATCATGTTTATGCATCTTGTTTACTTGGAACGACGGTAGTAAATAAGATGATCTCTCACTAAAAATTTCAAGAATTGTGTTCCCCCTAACTGTGCACCGTTGCTAAGGATCGTTGTTCCGAAGCACCACGTGATGATCGGGTGTGATAGGCTCTAACGTTCGCATACGACGGGTGTAAGCCAGATTTACACACGCAATACACTTAGGGTTCACTTGACGAGCCTAGCATGTACAGACATGGCCTCGGAACACGGAAGACCGAAAGGTCGAACATGAGTCGTATAGAAGATACGACCAACATGAAGATGTTCACCATTGATGACTAGTCCGTCTCACGTGATGATCGGACATGGGCTAGTCGATTCGGATCATGTATCACTTAGGTGACTAGAGAGATGTCAATCTAAGTGGGAGTTCATTAAATTTGATTAGATGAACTTAATTGTCAAGAACTTAGTCTAAATTCTTTACAATATGTCTTGTAGATCAAATGGCCCATGCTCATGTTACCCTCAACTTCAACGCGTTCCTAGATAAAACCAAGCTGAAAGACGATGGTAGCAACTATACGGATTGGGTCCGTAACATGAGGATCATCCTCATAGCTGCCAAGAAAACTTATGTCCTAGAAGCACCGCTAGGTGAAGCTCCCACCCCGGCAAACCAAGATATTATGAACGCTTGGCAGTCGCGTTGTGATGATTACTCCCTGGTTCAGTGCGGCATGCTCTACAGCTTAGAATCGGGGCTCCAAAAGCGTTTCGAGCACCACGGAGCATATGAGATGTTCCAAGAGCTGAAAATGGTTTTCCAGGCTCATGCCCGAGTTGAGAGATATGATGTCGCCAACACATTCTACAGCTGTAAGATGGAGGAAAATAGTTCTGTCAGTGAGCACATACTCAAGATTTCTGGGTTGCACAACCGCTTGTCTCAGTTGGGAATGAATCTCCCAGACGAAGCGGTCGTTGACAGAATCCTTCAGTCGCTCCCACCTAGCTACAAGAGCTTCGTGTTGAACTTCAATATGCAAGGGATGGAGAAGTCCATTCCCGAGGTGTATTCAATGCTGAAATCAGCGGAGGTGGAGATCAAGAAAGAGCATCAAGTGTTGATGGTCAATAAAACCACTAAGTTCAAGAAGGGCAAGGGTAAGAAGAACTTCAAGAAGTCCGGCAAGGGAGTTGCCGCGCCCGGTAAGCCAGTTGCCGGGAAGAAGCCAAAGTATGGACCCAAGCCTGAGACTGAGTGCTTTTATTGCAAGGGAACGGGTCACTGGAAGCGGAACTGCCCCAAATACTTAGCGGACAAGAAGGGCGGCAACGTCAAAGGTATATGTGATATACATGTTATTGATGTGTACCTTACCAGCGCTCGTAGTAGCTCCTGGGTATTTGATACCGGTGCAGTTGCTCACATTTGTAACTCAAAGCAGGAGCTGCGGAATAAGCGGAGACTGGCGAAGGACGAGGTGACGATGCGCGTCGGGAATGGTTCCAAGGTCGATGTGATCGCCGTCGGCACGCTGCCTCTACATCTACCCTCGGGATTAGTTTTAAACCTTAATAATTGTTATTTAGTACCAGCTTTGAGCATGAACATTGTATTTGGATCTCGTTTGATGCGAGATGGCTACTCATTTAAATCCGAGAATAATGGTTGTTCTATTTATTTGAGAGATATGTTTTATGGTCATGTCCCGCTGGTCAATGGTTAATTTTTGATGAATCTCGATCGTGATGATACACATATTCATAGTGTGAATGCCAAAAGATGGAAAGTTCACAATGATAGTCCCACATACTTGTGGCATTGCCGCCTTGGTCATATTGGTGTCAAACGTATGAAGAAGCTTCATGCAGATGCACTTCTGGAGTCTCTTGATTATGAATCATTTGACACGTGCGAACCATGCCTCTTAGGCAAGATGACCAAGACTCCGTTCTCCGGAACAATGGAGAGAGCAACCAACTTATTGGAAATCATACATACCGATGTGTGCGGTCCAATGAGTGTTGAGGGTCGCGGAGGCTATCGTTATGTTCTCACCCTCACAGATGACTTGAGTAGATATGGGTATATCTACTTGATGAAGCACAAGTCTGAGACCTTTGAAAAGTTCAAGGAATTTCAGAATGAGGTTGAGAATCAACGTGATAGAAAAATAAAGTTCTTGCGATCGGATAGTGGGGGTGAATATTTAATTCATGAATTTGGCACGCACCTTAGGTGTGATAGCCTGGCTTATTTGGGATGATAGACTACTCATATAAATAAGGAATTCCTTGTTTTTCGGGAGCCCATCCGGATATAACTCCAAAGTTAAGCGTGCTCAGCTTGGAGTAGTTTCAGGATGGGTGACCGACCGGGAAGTTGCTCCCGGGTGCGCACGAGTGAGGACAAAGTGCACAGAAAAGACTAGTATTGATATATGGGGCCAGTCTAGATCCCGCCAGGAGTAACGACCACCGGCGGGTGTGTCCGGGGCGTTACAAGTTGGTATCAGAGCCGACCCTCGCGGTTACACGGATGTTTGCGGACAAGTGCTCGGTCATGTTATTCATGACGTTTGTGACCCGTCGTGGCACACGCATGGCACATGTATCGGACTGAATGCACAGACGTTTGTGCCAAGAGGGAACGTTCCTGTGGCCCGACGAGGACGTCGGTTCCTCTGAGTGGGGGTGTATGTGATAGCCTGGCTTATTAGGGATGATAGACTACTCATATAAATAAGGAATTCCTTCTTTTCGGGAGCCCATTCGGATAGAACTCCAAAGTTAAGCGTGCTCAGCTTGGAGTAGTTTCAGGATGGGTGACCGACCGGGAAGTTGCTCCCGGGTGCGCACGAGTGAGGACAAAGTGCACAGAAAAGACTAGTATTGATATATGGGGCCAGTCTAGATCCCGCCAGGAGTAACGACCACCGGCGGGTGTGTCTGGGGCGTTACATTAGGAACTGTGGAATTGTTTCACAATTGACACCGCCCGGAACACCTCAGTGTAATGGTGTGTCCGAATGCCGAAATCGTACCCTATTGGACATGGTGCGATCTATGATGCCTCTCACCGACTTACCGCTATCTTTTTGGGGTTATGCTTTAGAGACTGCCGCATTCACCTCCATCGAAATCCGTTGAGACGACACCGTATGAACTTTGGTTTGGCAAGAAACCTAAGCTGTCGTTTCTAAAAGTTTGGGGTTGTGATGCTTATGTCAAGAAACTTCAACCTGAAAAGCTCGAACCCAAATCGGAAAAATGCGTCTTCATAGGATACCCAAAGGAAACAATTGGGTACACCTTCTACCACAGATCCGAGGGCAAGGTCTTTGTTGCCAAGAATGTATCCTTTCTAGAGAAAGAGTTTCTCTCGAAAGAAGTGAATGGGAGGAAAGTAGAACTTGATGAGGTGACAGTCACCCCTCCAGAACCGGAAAGTAGCGCAGTGCAGGAAATTGTTCCTGAGGTGCCTGCACCGACAAGGGAGGAAGTTAATGATGATGATCATGAAGATACAGATCAAGTTACTACTGAACTTCGAAGGTCCACAAGGACACGTTCCGCACCAGAGTGGTACGACAACCCTGTCATGGAAATCATGTTGTTAGACAACGGTGAACCTTCGAACTATGAAGAAGCGATGGCGGGCCCGGATTCCAATAAATGGCTTGGAGCCATGAAATCCGAGATAGAATCCATGTATGAAAACAAAGTATGGACTTTGGTGGACTTGCCCGATGATAGGCACGCCATAGAAAATAAATGGATATTTAAGAAGAAGACAGACGCAGATGGTAATGTGACCATCTATAAGGCTCGGCTTGTCGCTAAGGGTTATCAACAAGTTCAACGGATTGACTACGACGATACTTTCTCTCCCGTAGCGATGCTGAAGTCCGTCCGAATCATGTTAGCAATTGCCGCATTCTATGATTATGAGATATGTCAAATGGACGTCAAAATGGCATTCCTTAATGGTTTCCTCAAGGAAGAGCTGTATATGATGCAACCGGAAGGTTTTGTTGATCCAGAGAATGCTGACAAGGTATGCAAGCTCCAACGCTCGATCTACAGGCTGGTGCAAGCATCTCGGAGTTGGAATATTCGCTTTAATGATGTGATCAAAGCGTTTGGCTTTATAAAGACTTGGGGAGAAGCCTGTATCTACAAGAAAGTGAGTGGGAGCTCTGTAGCATTTCTCATATTATATGTGGATGACATATTGCTGATGGGAAATGATATAGAATTCTTGGAGAGCATAAAGGCCTACTTGAATAAGAGTTTTTCAATGAAGGACCTTGGAGAAGCTGCTTACATATTAGGCATCAAAATCTATCGAGATAGATCAAGACGCCTCATTGGTCTTTCACAAAGCACATACCTTGACAAGATATTGAAGAAGTTCAACATGGATCAGTCCAAAAAGGGGTTCTTGCCTGTTTTGCAAGGTATGAAATTGAGCAAGGCTCAGTCCCCGACCACAGTAGAAGATAGAGAAAAGATGAGTGTTATTCCCTATGCCTCGGCCATAGGTTCTATCATGTATGCCATGCTGTGTACCAGACCTGATGTGAACCTTGCCATAAGTTTGGTAGGGAGGTACCAAAGTGATCCTGGTATGGAACACTGGACAGCGGTCAAGAACATCCTAAAGTACCTGAAGAGGACTAAGGATATGTTTCTCGTTTATGGAGGTGACGAAGAGCTCGTCGTAAAGGGTTACGTCGATGCTAGCTTCGACACAGATCTAGATGACTCTAAGTCACAAACCGGATACATGTATATTTTGAATGGTGGAGCAGTCAGCTGGTGCAGTTGCAAGCAGAGCGTCGTGGCGCATTCTACATGTGAAGCGGAGTACATAGCTGCTTTCGAAGCAGCGCAAGAAGGAGTCTGGATGAAGGAGTTCATCACCGACCTAGGAGTAATTCCAAGCGCGTCAAGCCCGATGACTCTCTTCTGTGACAACACTTGAGCTATTGCCATTACCAAGGAGCCCAGGTTTCACAAGAAGACCAAGCACATCAAGCGACGTTTCAACTCCATCCGGAATTATGTTAAAGATGGAGACATAGATATTTGTAAAGTGCATATGGACCTGAATGTTGCAGACCCGTTGACTAAACCTCTTCCACGGGCAAAACATGATCAACACCAGAACTCTATGGGTGTTCGATTCATCACAATGTAACTAGATTATTGACTCTAGTGCAAGTGGGAGACTGTTGGAAATATGCCCTAGAGGCAATAATAAAAGGATTATTATTATATTTCCTTGTTCATGATAATTGTGTGTTATTCATGCTTGAATTGTATTGTACGGAAACAACAATACATGTGTGAATACATAGACCACAACGTGTCCCTGGTAAGCCTCTAGTTACTAGCTCGTTGATCAACAGATGGTCACGGTTTCCTGACCATGGACATAGGATGTCATTGATAACGGGATCACATCATTAGGAGAATGATGTGATGGACAAGACCCAATCCTAAGCCTAGCACGAGATCGTATAGTTCATAATGCATAAGCTTTTCTAGTGTCAAGTATTTATTCCTTAGACTATGAGGTTATGCAACTCCCAGATACCGTAGGAATACTTTGGGTGTGCCAAACATCACGACGTAACTGGGTGGCTATAAAGGTACGCAACGGGTATCTCCGAAAGTGTCTGTTGAGTTGGTACGAACCGAGACTGGATATTGTCACTCCGTATGACGGAGAGGTATCTCTGGGCCCACTCGGTAAGACATCATCATAAAGAGCTCAAAGTGACTAAGGAGTTAGTCATGGGATGATGGATTACGGAACGAGTAAAGAGACTTGCCATGACGAGATTGAACAAGGTATCGGGCATACCGACGATCGAATCTCGGGCAAGTACCGTACCGATAGACAAAGGGAATAACATACGGGATTGAGTGAATCCTTGACACAGTGGTTCATCCGATGAGATCATCGAGGAACACGTGGGAACCAACATGGGTATCCAGATCCCGCTGTTGGTTATTGACCGGAGAGTCGTCTCGGTCATGTCTGCGTGTCTCCCGAACCCGTAGGGTCTACACACTTAAGGTTCAGTGACGCTAGGGTTGTAGAGATACATGCATGTGGAAACCCGAATGTTGTTCGGTGTCCCGGATGAGATCCCGGACGTCATGAGGAGTTCCGGAATGGTCCGGAGGTAAAGAATGATATATAGGAAGTCCAGTTTCGGCCATCGGGTGAATTCCGGGGGTCACCGGGAGTGTCCCGGGACCACCGGAAGGGTCCCGGGGGTCCACCGGGTGGGGCCACCCATCCCGGAGGGCCCCGTAGGCCGCAAGGGGAAGGGGGCTGGTCACCACGACGGCTTGCCGGACGGGGACACTCCCACCGGCCTCCACTCCCCACTCCTCCCCAGTGGGCTGGCGCACCCACATGGCCCCCCTCCATGCGCCTAGGGTTGAAACCCTAGGGGGTGGGGGCGCCCCCTATGCCTTGGGGGGCAAGTTTCCCCCCTCTGGCCGCCGTCCCCCTAGGAGATTGGATCTCCTAGGGCCGGCGCCCCCTGGCCCCCTATATATAGTGGGGGGAGAGAGGGCAGCCGCACCCCAAGCCTCTGGCGCCTCCCCCCATCACACCTCCATCTCCTCACGCAGGGTATCGGCGAAGCCCTGCAGCTTTTCCCGTTGCATCCACCACCACGCCGTCGTGCTGCTGGATCTTCATCAACCTCTCCTCCCCCCTTGCTGGCTCAAGAAGGAGGAGACGTCGCTGTACCGTACGTGTGTTGAACACGGAGGTGCCGTCCGTTCGGCGCTGGGATCATCGGTGACGAGGATCACGAAGAGTACGACTCCATCATCCACGTTCCTTCGAACGCTTCCGCACGCGATCTACAAAGGGTATGTAGATGCACTCCTTTATGCTCGTTGCTAGATGACTCCTTAGATTGATCTTGGTGAAGCGTAGGTATTTTTTCGAATTCTGCTACTTTCCCCAACACCCACTCCTCCTGCTCCAAGTCCAGCACCGCGTCAGCCCACTCCTACTCCTCCAAGTCCGGCACCGCGTCAGCCCACTCCTCCTGCTCCAAGTTCGGCACTGCGTCAGCCCACTCCTCCTCCTCCAAGTCAGCCACGTCAGCCGTCTTTGTCGCCTCAGCAACATCGTAAGAGAGCCGCCGCAGCTATCGCGCATAGCGGTAGAAGTCAAGGTACAAGAGGTACATGAGGAGGCAAGTGATTTCAATATGGTCTAAGCCTCGCACCTCTTCTGAAGAGGCCTACGACATGACTGTGGAGGAAAACAAAGCCGAAGTGAGGGCCCAATTGGATGCCCATTTTGCACCGAAACCGCCACCGCCGCCAAATGAGAAAGTGTCTGATAAAGTCATTGACCACTTTCTTAGTATGGCTAAAGCACCACCTCCCAGGCATGTTGACTCAGACTATGAGCGCCAAATTAGGAAGGCACATCGAGCACAACAAAAGAAGGAGTCGAGCTCGAGCTCGAGCCAAGCAGCTACCAAAAAAAGCGGGAAAAATGTTCCCTAGCTGGGAGAACAGGCGGTGCAATCTATCCCCCCGCTCATTGTATCGGTGCCGATCCCCCCACATGCGAGTACTGGCACCGATGATGATGTGCTAATAACTGACAATCATATAAGGCAGGCTACAGAGATCGGATGCACTGTAGAACAACTCCTAGGGCTCGAGCCCATGGAAACTTTTACAGAGTAGGAACTAAAATGGCAATATGTCCGCAACGAATCTATGCTAGAGCCTGAGGAGGTCAAGAAGCTCTCAACCAGAATGTATGAATTGCATGATTGGTACATGAAAATTTGCAAGACTCACAATTGAGAGTCCCTCATGGTGAAAGTCAAGGCAGAGCATTACTTCCACGAGGCAACTCTATCCGTTGAGTATACAGAACTGTTTCAGTTATTCAATCAAGACGCACTCAACAAATCTATCGTCAGTTGCTATTGTCTATAAGTGATTTCTTTCTGTAATTTAAGTCTCAAGCTAGCTTAGTGCTCGTTGATCATTACCTATAATTATCCTCACTATGTTCTTTTGTGTGGTATTAATTATGCAGGATGAAGATCTATGAAATGAAAAAAGCTGGACGCTATGGCATTGGGTTCATTGACCCAAATATCGTTAATTAAGAGACATGGTCACTTGCATGGTATCGAGAGGACGTAGAGGAAAAGATGCTAGAGTTCTTGAAGGGCCTCAATACCAATCGAGATATACGACTTCCTTACAATTTCACGCGAGTCACACTATCTTGTATACTACAAATTCTGTTTTTGCGTACTAGCTAGATGTTAATAAGTGTATAGGGTTTAGGGTAGTTGATGAGTGTTATGCACATGCCCGCTTAATTTATACATGCAAACGTGTGCGCATGCAGTTTTCACTAAATCTTGTTAGACATTCAAGTTGAAGAAGGAAAGGTTATACTACTGGAATCACTACTTAAAGATCCTAAAGACTACTCAATCGTGAAGGGGATAGTCAACAGGTAATTTCAATCATTATTGAACTATATGTCGGCCTCTTTAGTTCATCATTTCCTGATATCAACTAATTATAATAACTCCTTTATTTATATTCTTTGCCGGCGGGCAGGGCATGGAAAAAGTCATCAAAGTGGTTCCAGGCCCACCATGGAAACAAGAACTGTATTGGTGTTGACCCAAGCTAATTAACTAAGTAGTACTGGCTAGCTAGCTCTACCATCTCTTTAATTCTACTTTCAATACCATTAATTATCATTCTTGATTAATTATTATCTGACTGAATTCTATTCTCGTAAAGGCCATGAAGTAGGTGTTGGGGAATAATTTATGTGCATACTACGTTTGCGAGAACATTCGCATGATGGCATCCGAAAGGACACCGGATGCTAGACAGCGATGGATACATTTGCCAGAACACTACTCACAATTTTTACATCATTATCGATATCTAATCACACAACTAATACATGCATGCATAATCTCCTTCTTTTGAAGTTCAATGAGATGCGAGATCAGATCCTACCGGAGGATCGGGTACGAGCAATTCAAGAGGAAATAGCGGGATTATTGCTCGACCAGGTCATAAAGCCCGACGGAGAATACCATTACCTGCTACCGCAGTAATGCCTCCATGTAGGAGAAATTGTATATATATATATATATATATATATATAT
>LR738712.1:114092110-114108401 GCA_902687465.1 Secale cereale | reverse complement strand
GCCCAGCGAAATCACCGCCCTGAGCTGGCCAGCCTCTCCCCGACCTCCTCCTCCCACCCTGTGCGCCGGTGGGGTCGCGATCGGGCGCTCCAGTGGACTTCGGACATGGCGTGCCCTGATCAGAGTCACTGGAGATCTCGATCCACATCGACTGCGACCTGAAAAGAATTGTCGGAGCAACCTCCCTACCCCGACCCAGGCTGTGCACTTCAACTCGCCGCCGCAACCTCCCCCAACGGATCTAACTTGCCCCAGTCAACCCACCAGCACCAGATCCATCCCGGCCCTTCTCAGCCTTCACCACAATCCCCCACCACTGCCCCACTTTGGATCCGCCGAGCTGTCAACAGAATAGAGCAGAGCACTGCCGCGCCTCTTCCTCCGCGCGCAGCCATGGTGCCTCTCTCCACCACGCCAGAGCCACCACACCGCTGCCTCCATGGATCAGAGGTCCAGCCTCCCCCGTCCTCCATGCGGCAACTTCCTTTCCCGAGCTCATCGCGCGTGCAACACTACCGGATCAGGCCAGCCACCCGCGCTATGCACCACAGCTGCTACCGCCTAGCCGTCCCCTAAGTCGCGCTGCCCCGCGCTCGACTACCCCCCTGCAGTCCACCTTGAGCTCCACTACAGCCCGCCCTCCCCAGCCAGGAAGTTCACGCAAGCACACCGACACCCCTTGCTTCTTCTCCTCTTCCAACGAACAGAAAAACACCTTAGCGTTTGGGGTTGTTATCACATCTCACTTTTTTGATTTTGGGAGGAAAAATCTATGCACTGCAGTTTGCTATTCCTGCTATTGCGGTTTCAACTTGCTAATTTTTTGCATGAGACGAATGAAAAATCCATCGTCATAGTAGTTCGAAAAATATTGTGCATTGTCTCATGGTTCCTGAAGCAAGGTGTTGCAGTGCGATTATATTTTGGATGGATTTATGTGAATGCATTCCACTAGGAGACGCATGCGTGCTCAGTTGCTCACACCCCCTGCGGTTATCTTTTGGAGTGGTTCGCGGTTCTTGCAGCTCGGGTCGGGCCGCCCGCAGCATGTGCGTGCAGTGCAGCGCGTGGGTGTGAGCAGTGCGGCATGTGGGTGTGTGCAGTGTACAGAAAAGTTCTTGGTTCACTTATTCATTTTTTGATGTGGTTCACTTTGTAAAACAGAGATAAAAACAAACCCATCAAAACTTCGCTTACTTTTCATTACACTTCATCCCATCTGTAGTACGGATGTCTTTATTAAAAATGTTTGAAGAAGACAAAAATAGTATCCCTTTGTGTGTACCAGCTCATTGCCCCTATGTATGAAGTGCAATTTGTTTCGTCTGTTTCAGAAACCAGTCGATTACATCAAAAACATGCCATTGCGGTGCACTACGAAGGACTCTTCAATACACTCCATTTAGAACAAGCTACATTTAAAAAACAAACAAATGCAGTGCACTTTGGTCTAAAAAAAGTCTATTGCAAAGGACTCTTTAGTACAGTCAATTTAGAACAAGATACATTTAAGAAAAAATATGCAAATTCAGTGCACTTTGGTCTTAAAAAAGTTCACTACAAAGAACTTTTCTTTACAGTTCATTTAAAACAAAATGCATTTAAAAAACATGAAAAACTTGTTGTGACACCCCGAGACCGGTGCGCCAGGTGTCAGCCAGTTATTCGTTGTCAGTGCCCTATCATCTGCTTGCGTGTTGCATCTTGCCATGTCATCATGTGTGTTGCATCAGCATGTTTTCAAAACTTGCATCCGTCCGAGTTCCCTCGTCCTCTCCGTTGTTCGTTCTGAGCCCAGACACACTTGCACGCGCCCGCGGTACCTCCGAATATTTATTTTATGAGTGGCCGAAAAACTTTCTCGGAATGGATTGAAACTTGGCATGTGGTCTTATTATAGTGTAGACAGGCCGCCTGCCAAATTTCGTCGTGTTCGGAGTTCGTTTGATAGCCCAAAGGTTAACCGTGTTAACCGCCGGAGGCCTTTTCTCTTTTGGCCCAGCACCCCCTTTCACACAGCCCATCTAGCCCATTCTAACCCCTCCATGCTCTTGGCCGTTCGATCACGATCGCGTGGCCGCGAACGGCTCCTCATTTGGACACTCCTAACTCCCTCTACCTATATATATGTGCATCCCCTCCATTTTCGCGCACATCCAACCCTAAAACTCCTCCCACCGCGCAGTAGGACATGTCCGCACCGCCGCCGGACATGTCCAGCACCCCAGCCACCTCACTCGGGCCAATCAGCGCCCGCCACATCAGCGCCGCCGCCACCTCCAGCCAACGGGCGTCCGCCACGTGGCCTCTCCAGCCTTCCCCGCCGTCGCGGCCCGCGGAGCCCGGATCGGGCCCGCGCGAGCCCGCCCGCTCGCCGCCGCCATCGTCCGCAGGCTCCCCGCGCCAGCGCCGGCTTTCGCCCGGTCTCCGCCGCCCGCTCGCCTCCAGCCCCGCCGTCGACGAGCCTCAGCCCGCCGGACCTAGAGCTCCTCGCGCCGCTGCCGGAACTGCGCTCCCCGCCGCCCAGCTCGCTCCCCGCCGCCCTGTGTCGCCGGACAAATGAGCATCTAGATGAACTCAAATGAGCATGGCTAAATATTTAAGATGACAGGGCACTGACAACGAATAACTGGCTAAATATACATTTAAAACAAAATTGCATTTAAAAAAATGCAGTTCTTTTGCTCGTCTGATGCAATACTGTTTTTAGTCCGGAGCAGTGCGTTCTTTTGTCTGATGCAGTACATGCGATGATTTTTGGTGTCGCAAAAAAAAAACAGAGTATCCGCATTTCCATCTGATGCAGTGCAGTTTTCAGTTTGAAGCAATGCGCTTTTCTGTCTGATGCAGTGCACGCGTCAATTTTGGTGTCGCGGAAAAACAGAGTGTTCGCATTTCGACAAAATCAAAACTGCTCTTAAACCGTAATGAATTAGAGGGAGTGTTCTACATGAAAAAGTAGCGTCTCGACGATATCTTTCCAACGGTGTACCATTTGAATCAATCCGACGAGCGGTTTGTAAAAATTTCGCGAAAAACGTCCACTGCATATCATGGTCAGCCGCACGATTTATAAAATTAACTAAAAACTGTAAGGAATCTCAAAAACATTTCAACATATGAAAGTTGCGCCTCATTCGTAGCTTTCCAACGGCGTATCATACGCCTTGTTTTGACAAACGGTTAAAAAATTGAAGCTAAAACAGTACCGAAAATTGCAAAAACTTCGAAAAAACATAATTCCGTGATTTGTTAAATTCAAAACTGCTCTTAAATCGTAGCGAATTGGAAAAAATAATAGATATGAAAAAGATGCGCGCCGACGATATCTTTCCAACGGTGTATCATATGCTTCATTCCGACGAGCGGTTTAAAAAAACGCAAAAAAACGCTCGCTGCCGTTCGTTGTGAGCCGCACGATTTTCGAAACTGCTCTTAAACTATGATGAATTTTGAAAAGTGTTCAACATGGCGAAGTTGCGTCTACTCCATAGCTTTTCAACGGTATATTACACGCATAATTCCGATAAACGGTTAAAACACTAGAGCAAAAAAGGTACACAAAAAATAACACGTAAACTTTTTTCGAAACGAAAGTTCACCTTTCGTTGTGTTGCAGTGCCCTCGCGTTGTGCGTGCAGTGCGGAAGTGTTATGCGAATATTATTCTCATAATGTTATGAGAATGTCACACCCCAAAAATATTTATTTGGAATTTTGAAAACTTTTCAAAATTTTAGCTAAGATTTAAAAATTTTCTTGGAGGGTTCTGTTTGAAGGGTGGACTTATTTGATTTAATTGTTTTGGAGGTTTTCAAAACTTTTCCTCTCTAAAGAATCTTTGGTTTTTAGCTATTTATTTTCAAAGGCAAAGGTCCTTTCCACCTCTTCTAGCACCATAAAACCTCTCCAAATATTTTTCTGCCACTCCAAGATTTACCTCTCAAGTCATGCACACCTTCTGTGATATTATTCAACTCCTCCCCACTCCACAAAAATATTCTTTCTATATATTTTGAATTCTAAAAGTGGAATTTGAATTAATCATAGTTTCTTGACATTTACAAAGGAACTATATTTTCTATGACTCTTCTGCCTCTACCAAAATTATCCCTACATATATATGGTACCCTTAACCCATTTCTTCAAAAATCTTTGGTCCCACAGTTCAAAAATTTCAAACCAAATTCAATTCAAATTTGGTCCAGAAATCATATTTCTGCCCCAAACCATTTCCAAACTTCACCAAAATTCTTGGCCTCCTGGCAAACTCATTTTTGAGTAACTACACACCTCCACACAAAACCCCATGATCAACCAAGTTGTTTAAGACCCCAAAACTTTTCATCAAACAGTTGGCAGGCATACTGTTCCACACTGAATAAAATTCAGTTAACTGAATTCTTCAGCCGACAGGGGCCGGCGATGCCGTGCACCCCTCATCTTCCTCTCCCGCACGGGGATGTCGCCCGCTTTCAATGCCGCAGCATCCCCTGGCCCATCGCCAGCCTCTCCACTCCGGTGAACTGGCTGCTGGCCGGTGCAGCCACCCCGGGCTCGTCCACGGCGGAGCCGAGCGGAACGCCTCGGCCATCTACCGCCCTTTTACTCCACTTCAACGCTCGTACCTACCTCTCCGCCCACGCGTCACTCTCCCTCACACCTCCGCGCAAAGGACACACCGGCCACGCCGCACGGGGCCCGTTTGACAGTCGCCGGAGCCGGCCGCTCCGCCGCGCCCGTGCGGACAGCACATCGCAAACGTGTCAAGCAGGCACGAACTCGTCCACGCGGAAGCTTCGAACGAACACCACGGGCCTCTTGAATGCCCCATCGCCCAGACCACCGGCCAGAACCAACCCCGGCGGCCATATTAACTCCGGCGATCTTCACCCGCCTCGGCTATCTTCGAACCGCCTATAAAAAGGGTCCCCGAGCCCCTTTAGCGCCAGCACTCGCCTCCACCACCACCCACACTCCCTCCTGACCCCCCACCAGGCCCCGAGGGGGTCATCTTCTCCCTCTCCGGCCACCGCTCCGCCGCCTCTGTCCTCGAACCGAACCGAGCACCTACACCACCAGAGCAGCCCAAACTCCGTCGATCCTCCCCTTTTCCACCACCATACCGAATCCCTAAGTCAATTTCCCTTCCCGAGCCCTCTTCGACGAGCCACCACTTCACCCGAATCACCGTCCGCCGGCGACGAGCTCACCGCCGTTCAGGTGACCGCCGGTGGCCACCTCCACCACCCCTGGATGCGGAAGTCCACGCTGGTCACTTTGCGACCAGCGCCGGGCCCTGAGACCCCGGCGATCGTCGCCGGCGATCGCCGCCGCTTCTCTGTACTCGCGCGCGAGCGCGTTCAAATTTTAAACCTGACGGGTGGCCCCCACCCGTCAGCTCTCTCTCTCTCTGTTTCCGTTTTAAGTGGAAGCGCACTCTGCGCTTTACGTCTTCTACACTGGAAGACGCACTCGTATCCGAAACGTTTTCTTTTAAAACAACTTAGGGACTTCTGTTTTACAGAAAAACCCCTGGTTTTGAAAAGCTAATAACTTTTAAAATATAAATTCAAATGAGTTGATTCTTTTTGCTAAAATTTTCTTTTCTTCTCTAGTTTATTTTAAGATTTATTTAAAAATATTTTGAGAACTTTTTCTGTTCTGTGTTGATTTTCTTATTCGAATTCAAATTTGAATTTTTCAGAAAAAGAAGAAGGAACTTTTGCTGGGATTTCTGAAGGGTTTTCTCCTGATTACTTTGGACAAGGCAAGCATTATTGAACCTGAGATATGATGTTTGCATTCTTGCATGGCTACATGTTTTTAGTAGTGCATCACATACGTTGCATGTTATATCACATGTGCATGCATGGTCATGTCTTTTTGTTTTTACCTTGGCTTGCATGTCACACTAGCTTGTCTGGCATGCATGTGGTTACGTAAGGGCAGTAGTGTTGCTGCTGGTTGGGACATGCTAGTAGGCATGGTCCTTTGTTGACACAGTGGTGTCGTGTGGTACTGATAAAGAACACTGGTGTTATTTTGACAATACCTCCTGAGTCTGCCTAGATCGAGTCTTGCTCTATACACCTAGCTGTACACCGTGCTGCCACGGGTCCTTCCGAAAGGAGGGTACGGCCTAGTAAGTTGATAACCCCTGTACGGGTGCACGCCACACAGATACTACGATGAAGGTTGTAGCCTGTCATCGGGTCAGGGGCATGGGTGTTTCCGGTTGTAGCCGAGAGGGGGGCACCCCTTGTAATCCGCGCGTTTAATAGTGATCCCATGCTTTTCGGAGGTTGTAGCCTCCCTGACTTAAGGTTTCTGGAGCGATGCTCTGGGTGAGTCCTGGCATCCGGTCGGTGCGTATGCGTCAGGCGTGTTTTCAACCCAAAGTCCGTATTGGGTATTAGTCAGTGCACGGTACTGACTAAGGAAAGCCCATACGCGTGGGTAAAGAGTACACCCTCTGCAGAGTTATATCTATTCGAATAGCCGCGTCCACGGTCAAGGATTTAGTTGGGTGGGTCAAGTATCGGTCTCGGTGTCAGTCTCTGGAGGAAAATAGAATACTTGAGCATGTTATGTTTGCAGGACATTTTTGTCACAGTTAGTATATTATCATAAATTTATTTATGGTGAATATTATGCTTATGGACTAACCTTGTGATTTTAATGTTACCTTCGAGAGTGTCTCAGGGGCTGGCTAAACTACCCCGGACATTCACTTTTCTTTTAAAGTCCTTTTGAGGCGTCCCTCGAGTGTCAGGCGGTTTATCTCGCCACTACTCTTGTGGACACCCAACTTGCATTTCTTTTAAAGTCCTTTTTGAGGCGTCCCTCGAGTGTCAGGCGGTTTATCTCGCCACTACTCTTGTGGACACCCAACTGGCATTTCTTTTAAAGTCCTTTTGAGGCGTCCCTCGAGTGTCAGGCGGTTTATCTCGCCACTACTCTTGTGGATACCCAACTGGCATTTCTTTTCAAGTCCTACCGTGATGTCGCTTGATATCCGACTGGCATTCCTTTTATCTTTTTATATTATAGTAACCAATATTTATTTTGAACTAACCATGTTTCATCATGCCAAGTCTTGATATTTGTTGCATGCATATAGTATTTTATCATGGCTTTCGCTTTCAGCATACCTTATGTTCTTAATGTTTGCGAGTACATTCAAAGTACTCACTGGCTTGTCCCTGGCTATTTACTTGGCCAGACTTGGAGGAGGACGAACTGTTGGAGGAGAATTGCGCTAGCGAGGCCGACGCTTAGAAGGTTTCCAGTCAGCACACCTGTGTCTTGGAGTCTATCACTTGTACCATCCGTCAAGCTTCCGCCACACCAATAACTTAGTCAAGCCTCATACTGACGCTTGACCCTATGCTAGTATATCAGTGTTGAGTTCCACCACCCACTGTCATATTCCGCCACCCTAGTGCGTTGAGTTGTTGTAATAAATTATTGAGTCACCCTGACTCAACCCTGTGTAATATTATTGTACTGGTTATCTATATCAAGGTTGTCCACTGGCTGTGCTTGGGAGCTAGTGTGACTTAAGGCTATTCTGTGATTTATTTCCCAGAAGTGAGCCTGACAGACCTTGGTACCAGAGCCAGGCTGACTGTAGGAGCCCTAGGCACGATCGCTAGTCACCGAGTCAGTGCTAACATGTCTTTTCAGCATGCATCTCATGCATCGTAGCAAATTTCCCTTAGTCATCATACACTCATGACATGGCTACTTGGATTTTTGTCTACTGTTGTAGATGGCTGGTGGCAGCTGCCCATCTCAGGTTTTCGCCAACGAGCCTGCGGGATTTTCTCGCCTTCTCGCGAGCATCGCGAGGGACGCGATGGGGTCCCTCGGGCGACCGGAATACGTCATTTACCCGGACAAGATCTCAGAGACCCTGACTATGTACCAGGCTTCGGTATATATTCGGGGTGGTGCATCTGTGTCTTTCCGCAACTATCGCTTCATGGGGAGAGCCATGCCCACTGAGAGGCATGCTATCCAGATGGCCGCACGTGAGGCTATCGCACGTCTCCGGGACATCCTGAAAGTTATGCAGGACCGTCCCTACTACTATCTGCCTTGCCACGTTCCATATACTAGCCACTATGCTTTTTCCTGCACCATAGGGGAAAAGGATATGGCTATTGAGCCACTTGTCCAGTATATCATGGCCTTGGAGTCAGCTTTCACCTCCCTGGTGGATGACTACCTCACTGCGCGGATGGACTTGTCTCGTGCGAGAATTATTCGCAGGAGCGAGTACCGCTCTCCTTCGCCTCGTGCTCCACGCACTTTCACTCCACCAAATACTTCTCTGGCTAGTCCCGCGGCTCAGCGCTCAACCGCGACGGGCGATGCTAGCCGTCCGGCTGCACCCATTCCTACCAGAGCTTCACCACTGACGAGCACGGTGCCACCTCCAGCAGGTACGGCAACAACGACCACCCGGCTAGAGGCGATCCTCGAGGAGGAGGAAGACGAGGGCGATATCACATCCTGGGTGCCTTGCCTGAGTCTCACTCTCAGCAGGACCTAGGATGAGCCATGGGGACGAACGCAGTTTTCTTCGCCAGATGACTGCTTGAGAACATGGATGTAATATATTTATTTCCTGTTCTGCCTAGCCTTTGTAAGATAGCGATGTTAGGACCGCTGGTCGATGAGAGCACGGAGAGTGCGCTAGTAGAATAAATGATCTTGTATGATACAGTTTCCGCATGTATCCTGTATAATTAAATCCTGCTTGTATAATTAAATCACTTGTAATATAACCGGCTGCCTTGTCTTACCTTGTCTTGGGGGAAAAATTTATTTGGAAATTTATTTTCTGCCATTTGATTATTTTCCTTGGTGTTATGCAAATACCCCAGAAAGAAAATGCATCGTCCCTGGACCCGTTCTATGCCAACGCAACCTGAAAACAACTCTGGACACATGGGAAACAACTTTACTCAAGGGCAGACAAGTCAGCAAAGCAGCGAATCAGCCTTCTCGCAAGTGTGCCGCCTATATGAGCAGAGTCAGCAACAGCATCAGGAGATGATGCAGCATTTGATGAACATGGGAAATCAACAAGGACAACCACAACCCAGGTCCAAACTGTCGGAATTACAAAAGACCCGCCCAACGGTCTTTACACACACTGACAAGCCACTAGAGGCAGACGACTGGCTTCGAGACATGGAAAGAAAATTAGTTATTGCCCAGTGTACTGACCAGGAAAAGGTGCTGTACACACCACACTATTTTTCTGGAACGGCTGCTTCGTGGTGGGAAAACTTATGTCACACCCACCCTGACGGAGCAAATATGACATGGGAACAATTCAAGGAGAATTTCCGAGGAGCGCATATTCCAAATAGCATTATGAAATTAAAGAAGAGGGAATTTGAGGATCTCAAACAGCGAAGCTCCACAGTATCCCAATATCTGGATCAGTTTACTCAGTTGGCCCGGTACGCCAACGACGAGTATATGACAGAGAACAAAAAGATGGAAAAATTTCTCGACGGACTTATTTCGTCGCTAAAATGCCAGCTGATGGTTCATACCTTTCCAGACTTTAAGACACTTGTGGATAAGGCTATTATCCTGGAAAATGAACACCGCAATATGGATGAGGCCCGCAAGCGCCGCATGAACCAGTCAGTACAGGTTCGCAACAACAGGCCCAGGAATGATGTTCAAAAGCCAGTGGTAACCCGACCAACAAATACAGCTCCACCACATAATCGCAGTGCATTCCACAATAGGACCAAGGATACAAACTTTTATCCTGGAGTCACCTGTTACTCCTGTGGAGAAGCGGGGCATTATGCTAAACAGTGCCCAAAACAAGGAAACAACCCTCCCAAAGCCAACAACAACAACAATGGCCGTGGTGCGACCAACGCTCCACGACGCAATAACTTCAACCCCAATAACAACCACAAGCAAGGACATATCAACCACGTGACTTTTGAGGAAGCTCAGAACGCACCGGATATCGTGTTTGGTACGTTCCCCGCCAACTCAGTAGATGCTACCATTTTATTTGATTCCGGAGCTTCCCATTCTTGCATTTCTAAAAGATTTGCCTCGAAGAATCAGTTTCCCTTTTTGCCGTTGCAAAATTCCATGGTTATTCAGTCCCCGGGATCAAAGCAAAATACTCAATGGTACTGCAAGGATGTGAACATCGAAATTGAAGGAATGGGATTCCTAGCCAATCTCATCGTACTGGACGCAGTTGATTTGGACATTATTCTGGGAATGGATTGGTTAACCACAAACAAAGGTTTCATAGACTGCTATAACCGTACGGTAACCCTTACCAATTGCCAAGGAAAGACAATAAAAGTGGGTACAAGGAAGATTGCCACATCCCAAGGGAAATTAAATCAAGTGGATACGGTGGAATTAAGTAAGGTTCCTGTAGTCTGTGAGTATCCTGACGTATTTCCTGAAGAGTTGCCAGGAATGCCACCGGACCGCGAAATTGAGTTCGTTATTGAACTAGCACCCGGAACGACACCCATATACAAGAAACCGTACCGTATGGCCCCAACAGAACTGGCAGAATTAAAGAAGCAAATTAAGGAATTGATGGAGAAGGGTTACGTGCGACCCAGCTCGTCACCATGGGGTTCGCCAGTTTTATTCGCCAAAAAGAGGGATGGTACCCTACGACTATGCATTGATTACAGGGCACTTAATATGGTCACTATCAAGAATAAATATCCACCGCCCAGAATCAACGATTTGTTTGAGCAGCTAGCAGAAGCTAAAGTCATCTCGAAGATAGACCTGAGATCAGGTTATCATCAGTTAAAAATTCGGACGACAGACATACCTAAGACGGCGTTTACTACCAGATACGGATTATATGAATTCACAGTGATGCCATTTGGTTTAACCAATGCCCCGGCATATTTTGTGCATCTCATGAACAAGGTTTTTATGAAATATCTGGATAAATTTGTGGTGGTATTTATCGATGACATACTTATTTACTCTAAGACGCCTGAAGAACATGAGCAGCATCTTCGGATAGTACTGGAGGAGTTAAGAAAACATCAGCTATACGCCAAATTCAGTAAATGTGAATTTTGGTTGAGAGAAGTTGGTTTCCTTGGGCACGTATTGACCCAAGACGGAATCGCTGTAGACCCGGGAAAAGTAAAGGATGTGTTGGGATGGAAGCAACCCACAAACGTAACGGAAGTCAGAAGTTTTCTTGGCCTAGCGGGCTATTATCGAAGGTTTATTGAAGGATTCTCCACTATAGCCAGACCCATGACCCAGTTACTCAAGAAAGACAAGAAGTTCGAATGGACTGAAGCTTGTGAAAAGAGTTTTCAGGAGTTGAAAAAGAGGTTAACGACATCACCAGTTCTGGTTGTGCCCGATGTGCACAAAAATTTTGATATATATTGTGACGCATCCGGGAAAGGCCTTGGAGGTGTGTTAATGCAGGAAGGAAAAGTAGTGGCTTACACCTCAAGACAGCTACGGCGACATGAAGAAAATTACCCCGTTCATGATCTGGAACTCGCTGCAGTAGTACACGCACTCAAAGAGTGGCGACACTATCTTCTGGGGAACCGATGTGAAATATACACGGATCATAAAAGTCTTAAATATATTTTCACGCAGCCAGAATTAAATTTGAGACAACGGCGTTGGCTTGAGCTAATTAAGGATTATGACGTAGGAATTCACTATCACCCAGGTAAAGCCAATGTTGTGGCAGATGCCCTCAGCAGGAATCCATACGCCGGAAATGGCAGTGTACAACTTTCGCAACATGTGCTCAGCCAGGAGTTTGCCAAGCTCAACATGGCCCTAGTCACGGAAGGGACCATTTCCCAGTTGGAAATAAAACCAACAATAGAGGACCAGATCAGAGAAGCCCAGAAGGGGCACCCAAGTATTGAAGGGATTAGGAAGAAGATGAAACTGGGCAGGGCGCCCGAATTTATGGAAGACAACCAAGGAGTTATTTGGTTTGGACAGAGATTATGCGTACCAAACATTGAAGACTTAAAACAGCAAATAATGGCAGAGGCGCATACCACTCCATATTCCATTCACCCCGGAGGGACCAAAATGTATAAGGATCTACAGGAGAGATTCTGGTGGCACGGGATGAAAAGGGATATAGCCATATATGTGGCATGTTGTGATACATGCCAACGTGTGAAAGCGGAACACCAGAGACCAGCAGGGTTGTTGCAACCAATTAAGGTGCCTGAATGGAAATGGGATAGAATTGGAATGGATTTTGTTGTCGGCTTGCCAAGATCACGACATGGGAATGATGCTATCTGGGTAATAACAGATTCGCTGACCAAGGTAGCACATTTCATTCCAGTAAAAACCACCTACTCAACACAGAGGCTAGCCAGGCTGTACCTATCCAGGATTGTTTGTTTACACGGGGTACCCAAAATAATTGTCTCTGACAGAGGCACCCAATTTGTCTCTAGATTTTGGGAACATCTACAGCAAGCCTTAGGCACGCAACTGGCTTTCAGCACTGCATACCACCCGCAGACCGGAGGACAGACAGAGCGGGTAAATCAAATATTAGAAGACATGTTGAGAGCTTGTGTGCTTACCTACGGAGTCAGTTGGGAGGATAGTTTGCCTTATGCAGAATTTTCCTACAACAACAGTTATCAAGCTAGCCTGAAAATGGCACCGTTCGAAGCATTATACGGACGACGATGCCGGACCCCATTAAATTGGTCTGAAACCGGAGACAGCCGAATTTTTGGACCAGAAATACTAGTAGAGGCAGAAACCAAAGTAAAGCTTATTCAGGACCGACTAAGGGCAGCTCAAAGCCGACAGAAAAGTTATTATGATCAAAAACACCGCCAGGTCCACTTTGAACCCAATGACTACGTATATCTTAGAGTATCTCCGACAAGGGGGCTACAAAGATTTAAGGTCAAGGGGAAATTAGCACCAAGATTTATTGGACCGTTTAAAGTAACCGCAAGAAGGGGCAAGGTTGCCTATCAACTAGAGTTACCAGCAGAATTATCAGATGTCCACGATGTGTTCCATGTATCTCAGCTGAGGAAATGTGTTAGCAACCCGGAAAAGCAAATCCAGCACCAAGAGTTGGATCTTCAACCAGATCTTACCTATCGGGAACGTCCCATAAAGATTTTGGAGGAGTCTGAACGGAGGACCCGACAGAACGTAATAAAATTTTGCAAAGTCCAATGGAGCAATCACACCGAGGAAGAGGCAACCTGGGAAAGAGAGGATCATTTAAGGACTGAGTATCCGTACCTGTTTGAGGGACAGCTGGAATCTCGGGGACGAGATTTTTCTTAAGGGGGTAGGTGCTGTCACACCCCAAAAATATTTATTTGGAATTTTGAAAACTTTTCAAAATTTTAGCTAAGATTTAAAAATTTTCTTGGAGGGTTCTGTTTGAAGGGTGGACTTATTTGATTTAATTGTTTTGGAGGTTTTCAAAACTTTTCCTCTCTGAAGAATCTTTGGTTTTTAGCTATTTATTTTCAAAGGCAAAGGTCCTTTCCACCTCTTCTAGCACCATAAAACCTCTCCAAATATTTTTCTGCCACTCCAAGATTTACCTCTCAAGTCATGCACACCTTCTGTGATATTATTCAACTCCTCCCCACTCCACAAAAATATTCTTTCTATATATTTTGAATTCTAAAAGTGGAATTTGAATTAATCATAGTTTCTTGACATTTACAAAGGAACTATATTTTCTATGACTCTTCTGCCTCTACCAAAATTATCCCTACATATATATGGTACCCTTAACCCATTTCTTCAAAAATCTTTGGTCCCACAGTTTAAAAATTTCAAACCAAATTCAATTCAAATTTGGTCCAGAAATCATATTTCTGCCCCAAACCATTTCCAAACTTCACCAAAATTCTTGGCCTCCTGGCAAACTCATTTTTGAGTAACTACACACCTCCACACAAAACCCCATGATCAACCAAGTTGTTTAAGACCCCAAAACTTTTCATCAAACAGTTGGCAGGCATACTGTTCCACACTGAATAAAATTCAGTTAACTGAATTCTTCAGCCGACAGGGGCCGGCGATGCCGTGCACCCCTCATCTTCCTCTCCCGCACGGCGATGTCGCCCGCTTTCAATGCCGCAGCATCCCCTGGCCCATCGCCAGCCTCTCCACTCCGGTGAACTGGCTGCTGGCCGGTGCAGCCACCCCGGGCTCGTCCACGGCGGAGCCGAGCGGAACACCTCGGCCATCGACCGCCCTTTTACTCCACTTCAACGCTCCTACCTACCTCTCCGCCCACGCGTCACTCTCCCTCACACCTCCGCGCAAAGGACACACCGGCCACGCCGCACGGGGCCCGTTTGACAGTCGCCGGAGCCGGCCGCTCCGCCGCGCCCGTGCGGACAGCACATCGCAAACGTGTCAAGCAGGCACGAACTCGTCCACGCGGAAGCTTCGGACGAACACCACGGGCCTCTTGAATGCCCCATCGCCCAGACCACCGGCCAGAACCAACCCCGGCGGCCATATTAACTCCGGCGATCTTCACCCGCCTCGGCTATCTTCGAACCGCCTATAAAAAGGGTCCCCGAGCCCCTTTAGCGCCAGCACTCGCCTCCACCACCACCCACACTCCCTCCTGACCCCCCACCAGGCCCCGAGGGGGTCATCTTCTCCCTCTCCGGCCACCGCTCCGCCGCCTCTGTCCTCGAACCGAACCGAGCACCTACACCACCAGAGCAGCCCAAACTCCGTCGATCCTCCCCTTTTCCACCACCATACCGAATCCCTAAGTCAATTTCCCTTCCCGAGCCCTCTTCGACGAGCCACCACTTCACCCGAATCACCGTCCGCCGGCGACGAGCTCACCGCCGTTCAGGTGACCGCCGGTGGCCACCTCCACCACCCCTGGATGCGGAAGTCCACGCTGGTCACTTTGCGACCAGCGCCGGGCCCTGAGACCCCGGCGATCGTCGCCGGCGATCGCCGCCGCTTCTCTGTACTCGCGCGCGAGCGCGTTCAAATTTTAAACCTGACGGGTGGCCCCCACCCGTCAGCTCTCTCTCTCTCTGTTTCCGTTTTAAGTGGAAGCGCACTCTGCGCTTTACGTCTTCTACACTGGAAGACGCACTCGTATCCGAAACGTTTTCTTTTAAAACAACTTAGGGACTTCTGTTTTACAGAAAAACCCCTGGTTTTGAAAAGCTAATAACTTTTAAAATATAAATTCAAATGAGTTGATTCTTTTTGCTAAAATTTTCTTTTCTGCTCTAGTTTATTTTAAGATTTATTTAAAAATATTTTGAGAACTTTTTCTGTTCTGTGTTGATTTTCTTATTCGAATTCAAATTTGAATTTTTCAGAAAAAGAAGAAGGAACTTTTGCTGGGATTTCTGAAGGGTTTTCTCCTGATTACTTTGGACAAGGCAAGCATTATTGAACCTGAGATATGATGTTTGCATTCTTGCATGGCTACATGTTTTTAGTAGTGCATCACATACATTGCATGTTATATCACATGTGCATGCATGGTCATGTCTTTTTGTTTTTACCTTGGCTTGCATGTCACACTAGCTTGTCTGGCATGCATGTGGTTACGTAAGGGCAGTAGTGTTGCTGCTGGTTGGGACATGCTAGTAGGCATGGTCCTTTGTTGACACAGTGGTGTCGTGTGGTACTGATAAAGAACACTGGTGTTATTTTGACAATACCTCTTGAGTCTGCCTAGATCGAGTCTTGCTCTATACACCTAGCTGTACACCGTGCTGCCACGGGTCCTTCCGAAAGGAGGGTACGGCCTAGTAAGTTGATAACCCCTGTACGGGTGCACGCCACACAGATACTACGATGAAGGTTGTAGCCTGTCATCGGGTCAGGGGCATGGGTGTTTCCGGTTGTAGCCGAGAGGGGGGCACCCCTTGTAATCCGCGCGTTTAATAGTGATCCCATGCTTTTCGGAGGTTGTAGCCTCCCTGACTTAAGGTTTCTGGAGCGATGCTCTGGGTGAGTCCTGGCATCCGGTCGGTGCGTATGCGTCAGGCGTGTTTTCAACCCAAAGTCCGTATTGGGTATTAGTCAGTGCACGGTACTGACTAAGGAAAGCCCATACGCGTGGGTAAAGAGTACACCCTCTGCAGAGTTATATCTATTCGAATAGCCGCGTCCACGGTCAAGGATTTAGTTGGGTGGGTCAAGTATCGGTCTCGGTGTCAGTCTCTGGAGGAAAATAGAATACTTGAGCATGTTATGTTTGCAGGACATTTTTGTCA
>LR738712.1:114030945-114091700 GCA_902687465.1 Secale cereale | reverse complement strand
TCACTCTCCCCACGACCTCCATCAGCACCCTACGAGCCACCTCCCCACGCCCCACTTCCCTCCCACCTCCCTCCCCGCACCGCCCCACCTCCCTCCCACCTTCTCCGACGTAGCGCGCCCCTTCCCACCTTCTCCGGCGGCGCCGCCAACCAACACCTCTAACCGCGGTGTCCCACCAGCACCTCTAACCTTCCTCCCCGCACCGACCCTCCCCTCCCCACCTTCTCCAGCGGGTCATGGCGGGATCCGGCCGCCCACGGCTGCCGGCGTGGCCTCCGCCACCAGATCCGGCCGCCGTCGGCCACCGACGCGGCTTCAGCCACCAGATCCGGCCGCCGCCAACCCTCAGCGCGGAAGCCCCCCACCCCCTCATCCCGGCGCTGGATCCGGTGAGATCCGCACGGGGGTGCTGGGAGGTGGGTCTCTACAGGGCGGCAACCTTCTTCTCCACCGACGGCCACGACCAGCGCCATGCTCCATCCTCTGCCTCATCTCCCTCGGCGGTGGCGCCCCTCGCCCATAACACGCCTCACCTGCCTCCGCGCGGCTCCCCGACGACGAAATCGACCGGTGATGGCTAGGCCCATCCCGATAGCCAGATCTGGCTCGACCTTCTCCCCTCCTCTATTGCAGGCCTCCTCTCCCTGTTGAGATCGGCACACATCGATTCGTCTCGCCAGTGCATGCTCCCGGCGGCAGATCCAGGACTGCAATCGTCCCCAGCGCGCCTCCCGTGTGCCTCCCACGGTGGATCTGGGCCGGCAACCGCTGCCCTAGTGCAGCTCGGTTGTGCCCCCATATGCAGCTCGGTTTTGTCCTTGTGGACACTACCCACCGCGGCATCGGGACGGAATCCCCCTCCTCTATGCACTTTCTCCATGGACGGCAAGCCGATGAGCACCCCTCTGCCTCCCAACAACCCCCTGGCCGGTGCCTCCAGCCTCAGCCCACGATGGTTATCAACAGTGAGCCGCCCCGACCCCCCGACGGTGACCAGATCAAAAAGGGCGTTCTAGGCTGCCGCTTCACTGAGTGCGCACAGTCACCGTCTCCAGCGCGCAGTTCCAATAGAAGGAGCCCGGAGAGCTCCATGCTCTCACCACCGTGGCAGCTCCAAGACATCGGCTTGCAGTTTGCAAAACAATTTTTGTGTATTTTTTCAGATTATTGCTGTTGATTTGGTTGAATTCAGTTTCTAATGAAGTTTGTTAAAGATCTCTATGTAGTTCGGCTGGCGCCGACATGAGGTTCACTTCGCCATGGTAGCCTGGACGCCCCAGCGTTGCACCTCAGTCATTGGTGGTGCAGTGTGCACGCGTGCAATGCATTTGCTGTGGTGTCGTGCGAGTGTTCGCATCGTGCAGCTCGGAGCAGGCGGGCATGCAGTTTAGTTCGTTGTTTGTGCTTTTTTTGTGTGTATCGAATGTATCTGGCTGGTATATGATGTATTGTGTGTAAATTTTTTATTTGTTGAGAAGTTCATTTCAACAAGCATTAATGGGTCATTTTTCAAGAGACATAAATGGATGCAGCCCACTTGGAGGAGTCTTGTGGTTCATTGCGTTTAATAAGGAAGAAACAGAGTGTTGTTCACTCGTTTCATGGTAAAAAGGAAACGATGCAGCTCACTATGTCTTTATTAGATAGATGTGGCTTTGAAGCTCACTTTGTTGTCCCATGCAGTTTGCTACAAAACTTCTACGTGGTTCACTTGTCCCACTTGTAAAACAGGGAAAATAATATCTCAAAGAAGCTCGCTTCTATATTAGATGTAGTTCACTCGCTCAGTCACTGCGATCCACTACCTTGGTCGACACGCGTAAAAATTTAATAAGTACGAAAAAAGACAACAAGAAATCATGAGGTTCACTTTTGGTAGTGTTACGGTTCACTTTCGGGAGTGTTTGCGGTCCACTCTCGTTCGAAAAAAAAGTTGGAAAAAAGGCAACAAAACTCGTCTGAGAAAAATATACATCCGACAATAGAAATCATGAAGTTCAATTGACTGTATGATGCAGTGCTATTTTTAGTTTGAAGTAGTGCGCTTTTCTGTCCGATGCAGTGCACGCGTCGATTTTGGTGTCGCGGAAAACAGAGTGTCCGCATTTCGGTAAAACCAAAACTGCTCTTAAACCGTAAGGAATTAGAGAGAGTGTTCTACATGAAAAAGTTGCGCCTCGTCAATATCTTTTTGTTGGTGTACCATTTGAATCATTCCGACGAGCGGTTTGGAAGAATTTCACGAAAAACGGCCGCTGCATATCGTGGTCAGCCGCATGATTTTCAAAATTAACTAAAAACCGTAAGGAACCTCAAAAACATTTCAACATATGAAATTTGTGCCTCGTCCATAACTTTTTAACGATATATTACACACCTCGTTCGGACAAACAGTTCAAAAACTAGAGCGAAAACAGTACCAAAAATTTGAAAACATTTGAAAAATATTGTTCCGTGATTTAGTAAATTTGAAACTGCTCTTAAACCGTAACGAATTAGAGAAAATAATAGATATGAAAAAGATGCGCCTCGACGATATCTATCCAACGGTGTGTCATTTGATTCATTTCGGCGAACGGTTTAGAAGAAAACGTGAAAAAATGCTCACTGTCATTCATTGTGAGCCGCACGATTTTTGAAACTGCTCTTAAACTATGAAGAAATTTGAAAAGTGTTCAACGTCGCGAAGTTGCGTCTACTCCATAGCTTCTCAAGGGTATATTGCACGCATAATTACGATAAACAGTTAAAAAACTAAAGCGAAAAAGGTACCCAAAAATCAACACGTACAGTTTTTTCGACACGAAGTTCACTTGTCGTTGTGTTGCAGTACCTCAGCTACTGAGAGTGCAGTGCCCTCGCGTTGTGCGTGCAGTGCAGAAGTGTTATCAGAATAGTTATTCTGCTAATATTAGCAGAATACACCATATATATATATATATATATATATATATATATATAGTATCATTAAATAACAGTAAATGAAAAAGAATTAAATGGAAAACACAGAATTAAAGGAAAAAGGAATCATAAACCCAAACCCACCTAAACCTTTTAGTATCAGTTGGTGTTACCAACCGGTACTAAAGGTCTCCCCGCCCCCGGCGCTAGCTCGTTCCACGTGGTGGCCCTTTAGTGGCGGTTCGTGCTGAACCTGTACTAAACACCAAAGGGCCTCACGAACCGGTGCTATAGCCCGGTTCTGCACTAGTGAGGCTGAGCTCCAAAATGTCATTCTCTAAAATGAGTTTGTATTAAAAGATTTTCAATGTATATATTGTCGGGGGGATGAACCCCAGACAGGCAACGGAAGCCGGATCCTTTTCAAAAACAATGAGGCCAGCATCGCTCCGCAATCCGGCTCTCGCTTGGCCGGACCGCTCGACCCGGCCAAGTCCCACGACCCGGCCAAACTCTCCAACCCGGTCGGATCCCACAATTCGGCCCCAACGGCCCGCTCAAGGGACCCGGACCCGGCGCGCCTAGACTTCCACAACAAGCCAGTCCGGCCCGTGGCGTGTTCCCCAATCTGGCCACGGGTCAGCTCCCGTCCCATCCTGACCATACGATGGGACGAGTCTCCACCTACTGATGACCAAGGCAACAGTGCCCTGCCCATGCCTCTGGTCAGCCGAGGCGTGGCAACAATACAATCATCATCACCCATGATGTCAGCAGATGGTGACCTGACAGAACGCGATTGTACCCGACTCAACCAGGCCACTCCCTGACGGTCGACAAGACGGCACATAGTGCCCCCGTACCCGGAGGGCCCCGCGCCCGGAAAACCCGGCGAGCCCTGTACCCGGCGGGTCCCAGCGTGGGCTTCCCGGACAATAACAACCCGACCCCACGGCCTTGTAACATTACCATTGTACCTATGGGGGGTTGACCTATAAAACCCCCCAGGAGCCCTCATGCATAAGGCGCGCCATAGAGAAGAGAACAAAGAGAGATAGACACACATCACAAGAAGAAGCAGCCTAACCCTTGCCCCGTCTTCCTCCTTCCTCCAAACAGCTCAAGGAGCAACTCTGTACTGATATACATCAACTACACTCGGCAGGACTAGGGGTGTTAACTCTCCGGAGAGCCCCGAACCTGGGTATGTCTTGCGTCCCGTGCTCGCTCATGCCAACCTCGCCTCTGAAGCCCACCAGTGCCCCCGAGGATCCTCTTATCTTTAGCCGTCCCTTGGCATCTACCGTGCGCCCACCATGACAGTTGGCGCCCACCGTGGGGCTGTTCGAAGTCCTGGCCAGGAGCATGCTTCAGACGGGACTCCCCTCAAACTCCGACGAGCCTGTCGTGCTGGCGGACGACGTCATCGACGCCCTCGACGCCTCCTTCACTGCACTACGCATCTCTGATGCGCCTACGGCCGACGAGTATCCCAGCGAGGTACTTGAATTTTCCGACTCCCCCATCTCCCTCGGCGGCGGCGTTCCCGACGGAGCGATGGACCTTTGTGTAGAGGTTTTCGTCACCGACACCGACACCTCCTCCTCGACGAGCGCAGCAAGAAAGGCCGCCGAAGCTAAGGCCGCAGCGGATCAGGCCGGCTCGCCCAACCCGCTGCGTGCCATGATGCAGAGCCTCCGCGTTCCCATCGGCACCGACATCGACGAGGCCCGGACTCGCCTCGACGAGGACCGCCAGCGCCTGCTGGACCTCACCTAGACGCTCGCCGCCATGCAGCGTCGCCTCGATTCCACTCAGCTGGAGCGCAACGCCGCCTACGGCTTTACGCCTGACGCGCCCGAGCCAAGCCGGGTCACAGACGTGCGGGCCCGGGGCGGCGCGATCGGACGCGCCCTCGGCGCCCTCTGATACTTCTCCAACGTATCTATAATTTTTTATTGTTCCATGCTATTATTTATGAAGTCTTGGATGTTTAATGGGCTTTATCATTCACTTTTATATCATTTTTGGGACTAACCTACTAACCCAAAGGCCCAGTCCAGATTACTGTTTTTTGCCTATTTCAGGGTTGTGCAGAAAAGGAATATCAAACGAGTCCAAACGGAATTAAACCTTCGCGATAGATATTTTTGGAGGAAATCACGCTCGGGAGTCTTCGGGGCCAAATCAGGGGACGTAGGGCCAGCCCTCGAGGGTGGGGGGCGCGCCCCCCTTCCCAGGGCGCGCCCCCTGCCTCGAGGATGGCCCACACGGCCCCCGATGCCCTCCTTCTTCCTATATATACCTACGTACCCCAGAAACTCCATACACAGAGAGAAATCCCTAATTCCACCGCCGTAGCTTCTGTTCCCGTGGAGATCCCATCTTGGAGCCTGTTCCGGGAGGGGGATCCATCACGAAGGCCTACTTCATCATCATCATCGCCCTCACCATGAGTTGTGAGTAGTTTACCACAGTCCTTCTGGTCCATAGCTAGTATCTAGATGGCTTATTCTCTCTCTCTGGATCTCAATACAAAGTTCACCTCGGTCTTCGAGGAGATCTATTCGATGTAATCTCTTTTTGCGGTGTGTTTGTCGAGATCCGATGAATTGTCAGTTTATGATCAAGGTTATCTATGAAAGATATTTGGTTCTTCTTTGAACTTTTTATGTCTGCTCATAATATCCTTGCAAGTCTCTTCGAATTATTGGTTTGGTTTGGCCTACTAGATCTATAGTTCTTGCAATGGGAGAAGTGCTTGGCTTTGGGTTCAATCTCGCGGTGTCCTTTCCCAGTGATAGTAGGGGCATCAAGGCACGTATTGTATTGTTGCCATCGAGGATAAAAAGATGGGGTTTTCATCATATTGCTTGAGTTTATCCCTCTACATCATGTCATCATGCTTAAGGCGTTACTCTGTTCGTATGAACTCAATACACTAGATGCATGCTGGATAGCGGTCGATGTGTGGAGTAATAGTAGTAGATGCAGAATCGTTTCGGTCTACTTGTCTCGGACGTGATGCCTATGTACAATGATCATGCCTAGATAGTCTCATAATTATTCGCTTTTCTATCAATTGCTCGACAGTAATTTGTTTACCCGCCGTAGAATACCGCTATCATGAGAGAAGCCACTAGAGAAAACTATGGCCCCTGGGTCTATCTTTATCATATTACTTTTCCGTCAACTAGCCAATTTGTGTCGCCTTTGTTAATTTGCTTTCTTTACTTTCTGTTTCTATACCAAAAATACCAAAAATATAATTATCATCTCTATCAGATCTCACTATCGTAAGTGACCGTAAATGGATTGACAACCCCTTATCACGTTGGCTGTGAAGTTCTTATTTGTTTGTGCAGGTGCGAGGGACTGGCGCGTGGTCTCCTACTGGATTGATACATTGGTTCTCAAAAACTGAGGGAAATACTTACGGTACTGTGCTGCATCTCACTTTCCTCTTCGAGGGAATACAACGCAAGCTCAAGAGGTAGCAAGAAGAATTTCTGGCGCCGTTGCCGGGGAGGCTTACACAAAAGTCATATACCAAGTACCTATCACAAACCCTTATCCTTCGCATTACATTTATTTGCCTCTCGTTTTCCTCTCCCCTTCACCCTTGCCGTTTTATTTGCCCTTCTTCTGCCATGTGTTTATCGTTCGCTTGCTTCTTGTTTGCTTGTGTGTGTTGGATTGCTTGCTTGTCACTATGGTTCAGAACAGTGCCAAATTGCGTGACTTCTCCAATACCAACAATAATGATTTTATTAGCACTCCGATTGCTCCTATTACCGATGTTGAATCTTGTGAGATCAATGCTGTTTTGTTGAATCTTGTCATGAAAGATCAATTCTCCGGCCTTCCTAGTGAAGATGCCGCTACCCATCTAAACAACCTTGTTGATTTGTGTGATATGCAAAAGAAAAGGGATACAGATAACGATATTGTTAAATTGAAGTTATTTCCGTTTTCACTTAGAGGTCGTGCTAAAACTTGGTTTTCCTCTTTGCCTAGAAATAGTATTGATTCGTGGAATAAGTGCAAAGATGCTTTTATCTCTAAGTATTTCCCTCCTGCTAAGATCATCTCTCTTAGAAACGATATTATGAATTTTAAGCAACTAGATCATGAGCATGTTGCACAAGCTTGGGAGAGAATGAAATTGATGATACGTAATTGCCCTAAACATGGTTTGAATCTATGGATGATTATTCAGAACTTTTATGCTGGCTTGAATTTTGCTTCTAGAAATCTTTTAGATTCGGCCGCCGGAGGCACTTTCATGGAAACTACCTTAGGAGAAGCTACCAAGCTCCTAGATAATATTATGGTTAATTATTCTCAATGGCACACCGAAAGATCTACTAGTAAAAAGGTGCATGCTATCGAAGAAATTAGTGTTTTGAGTGGAAAGATGGATGAACTTATGAAATTATTTGCTGCTAAGAGTGCTTCTTCTGATCCTAATGATATGCCTTTTTCCACTTTGATTGAGAATAACAATGAATCTTTGGATGTGAATTTTGTTGGTAGGAATAATTTTGGTAACAATGCTTATAGAGGGAACTTTAATCCTAGGCCTTTTCCTAGTAATTCCTCTAATAATTATGGTAATTCCTACAACAACTCTTATGGGAAGATGCCTTCTGAATTTGAAACTAGTGTAAGGAGTTTATGATCTCGCAAAAGAATTTCAATGCTTTGCTTGAAGAGAAATTGCTTAAGGTTGATGAATTGGCTAGAAGTGTGGATAGAATTACTCTTGATGTTGATTCTTTGAAACTTAGATCTATCCCACCTAAGAATGATATCAATGAGTCTCTCAAAGCCATGAGAATTTCCATTGATGAATGCAAAGAAAGAACCGTTGGAATGTGTGCTAAAAGAGAGGGTTATATTAAATCGTGTTCTTCTAGTTATCATGAAAATAAAGATGAAGATCTGAAAGTTATTGATGTGTCTCCTATTAGATCCTTGTTTTCTAGTATAAATCTTGATGAATATAGGATTGGATATGATTCTGCTTTAAGGTGTCCCAATGATTCAGAGTTTTTAGATCTTGATGCTAAAATTTCTAAAAGTGGGAGTGAAGAGATTAAAACTTTGCATAGTGATGAACCCACTACTTTGGATTTCAAGGGATTCAATTATGACAATTGCTCTTTGATTGATTGTATTTCCTTGTTGCAATCCGTGCTAAATTCTCCGCATGCTTATAGTCAAAATAAAGCTTTCACCAAACACATAGTTGATGCTTTGATGCAATCTTATGAAGAAAAACTTGAGTTAGAAGTTTCTATCCCTAGAAAGCTTTCTGATGAGTGGGAACCTACTATTAAAATAAAAATAAAAGATCATGAATGCTATGCTTTGTGTGATTTGGGTGCGAGTGTCTCCACTATCCCAAAAACTTTGTGTGATTTGCTAGGGTTCCATGAGCTTGATGATTGTTCTTTAAATTTGCATCTTCCGGATTCCACTATTAAGAAACCTATGGGAAGAATTAATGATGTTCTTATTGTTGCCAATAGGAATTATGTGCCCATAGATTTCATTGTTCTTGATATAGATTGCAATCCTTCATGTCCTATTATTCTTGGTAGACCTTTCCTTAGAACGATTGTTGCAATTTTTGATATGAAGGAAGGGAATATTAGATTATAGTTTCCGTTAAGGAAAGGCATGGAACACTTTCATAGAAAGAAAATCAAATTACCATATGAATCTATCATGAGAGCCACTTATGGATTGCCTTCCAAAGATGGCAATACCTAGATTTATCTTGTATCGTGCCTAGCTAGGGGCATAAAACAATAGCGCTTGTTGGGAGGCAACCCAATTTTATGTTTTTTTTTTGCTTTTGTTGCTGTTAGGGAATAAATGTTGCATCTAGCCACTGATTAGATGTGTTTTCATGATTTGTTTAATGTTTGTGCCAAGTAGAACCTTTGGTAAGACTTGTGTGAAGTTTAATTGATCTTGCTGTGAAAAACAGAATCGATAGCGCTCGCTAAAGTAGTCTTCAGATTTTACTGGGGAGTGTTTTTTAATTAATTCTTTTTGCTGCTTATTGGTAGTCAAATTTCGCAAATTTACCAATTTAGTTTGAATTTTTTGGAGTTCCAGAAGTAGACAAACCCAGCAGATTACTACAGACTGTTCTGATTTTGACAGATTCTGTTTTTCGTGTTTTGTTTGCTTATTCCGATGCATCTATGAGTAATATTAGAGGATATGAACCATAGAGAACTTGGAGTACAGTAGCTTTAACACCAATATAAACAAAGTATGAATTCCTTGCTGTATCTTTGAGTGGTGGTTTGCTTTCTCTTACTAACGGAGCTCACGAGAATTTTTGTCTAAGTTTTGTGTTGTGAAGTTTTCAATTTTTGAGTATTGCTTTGATGGACTATGGAACAAGGAGTAGCAAAAGCCTAAGCTTGGGGATGCCACGGGAAGGCATCCCCTCTTTCGTCTGCATCCATCGGTAACTATACTTGGTGCTATATTTTTATTCGCAACATGCTATGTGTTTTGCTTGGAGCGTCTTTTATAATTTGAGTCTTTGCTTGTTAGTTTGTCACAATCATCCTTGCTGGACACACCTATTTGAGAGAGTTAAATATGGCCTAGAAATTTTTAGAACACTCTATGTGCTTCACTTATATCTCCTGAGTTGAATAGTTTTTTGCTCTAGTGCTTCACTTATATCTTTTAGAGCATGGTGGTGGTAATATTTTGTAGAAATTGTTGAACTCTCATGCTTCACTTATATCTATTTGAGAGTCCATTAAAACAGCATGGTAAAGTGTTTAGGCTAAAGAAACTAGTCTTCACATGATAAACATCCAATGTATATGTAGTAAAAAAATTCACACCAAGTGCATTGAATAGAAAGAGATGTTGGATGCTTGATAATTGTTTTGAGACATGAGGATAGTGATATTAGAGTCATGCTAGTGGAGTTATTATGAAATTGAGAAATACTTGTGTTAAGGTTGGTGATTCCCGCAGCATGCCCGTATGGTGAACCGTTGTGTGACTAAGTTAAAGCATGAGGTATTTGTAGAGTGTCAACCTTTGTGTGGAGGTCGGGGTCGCGCGATGGTTAACTCCTACCAACCTCCCCCCTACGAGCATGCGTTGATTGCTTTGTTTTGATGACTCGTAAATTTTTGCAATAAGTATATGAGTTCTTATGACTAATGTTGAGTCCATGGATTATACGCACTCTCACCCTTCCACCATTGCTAGCCTCTCTTGTACCGCGCAACTTTCGTCGGTACCATAAACCTACTATATATCCTTCCTCAAAACAGCCACCATATTGTTCCTCAAAACAGCCACCATACCTACCTATCATTTCCATAGCCATTCAGAGATATATTGCCATGCAACTTTCCACCGTTCTGTTTATATGACACGCATCATATTGTCATAATGCCATGCATGATCATGTAGTTGACATCGTATTTGTGGCAAAGCCACCATGCATATTTCTTTCATACGTCTCACTCTTGTTTCATAATGAGCTCAAAGTGACTAAGGAGTTAGTCACGGGATGATGGATTACGGAACGAGTAAAGAGACATGCCATGACGAGATTGAACAAGGTATCGGTATACCGACGATTGAATCTCGGGCAAGTACCGTACCGATAGACAAAGGGAATTACATACGGGATTAAGTGAATCCTTGACATCGTGGTTCATCCGATGAGATCATCGAGGAACACGTGGGAACCAACATGGGTATCTAGATCCCGCTATTGGTTATTGACCGAAGAGTCGTCTCGGTCATGTCTACGTGTCTCCCGAACCCGTAGGGTCTACACACTTAAGGTTCGGTGACGCTAGGGTTGTAGAGATATATGCACACGGAAACCCGAATGTTGTTTGGAGTCCCGGATGAGATCCCGGACGTCACGAGGAGTTCCGGAATGGTCCGGAGGTAGAGAATGATATATAGGAAGTCTAGTTTCGGCCATCGGGAGAGTTCCGGGGGTCACCGGTAGTGTACCGGGACCACCGGAAGGGTCCCGGGGGTCCACCGGGTGGGGCCACCCATCCCGGAGGGCCTCGTGGGCCGTAGGGGGAGGGGGACCAGCCCTTAGTGGGCTGGCGCACCCCCCATGGGCCACCCCCATGCGCCTAGGGTTGAAACCCTTGGGGTGGGGGCGCCCCCTAGGCTTGGGGGGCAAGCCACCCCCCTTGGCCGCCGCCCCCCCTAGGAGATTGGATCTCCAAGGGCCGGCGCCCCCTGGCCCCCTATATATGGTGGGGGGGAGAGGGCAGCCGCACCTCAGCCCCTGGCGCCTCCCCCCCGTTACATCTCCTACTCCTCCCGCAGGGTCTCGGCGAAGCCCTGCAGCTTTTCCCGTTGCACCCACCACCACGCCGTCGTGCTGCTGGATCTCCATCAACATCTCCTCCCCCCTTGCTAGATCAAGAAGGAGGAGACGTCGCTGTACCGTACGTGTGTTGAACGCGGAGGTGCCGTCCGTTCGGCGCTGGGATCATCGGTGACGAGGATCACGATGAGTACGACTCCATCATCCACGTTCCTTCGAACGCTTCTGCTCGCGATCTACAAAGGGTATGTAGATGCACTCCTTTATGCTCGTTGCTAGATGACTCCTTAGATTGATCTTGGTGAAGCGTAGGAATTTCTTTGAATTCTGCTACGTTCCCCAACAGTGGTATCAGAGCTAGGTCTTTGCGTAGCATCTTGCACGAGTAGAACAGAAACAAGTTGTGGGCGTTGATTTTGTTCAATTCTCTTGCCGCTACTAGTCCAATCTTGATTCGGCGGCATTGTGGGATGAAGCGGCCCGGACCAACCTTACACGTACGCTTATGTGAGACTGGTTCCATCGACAGACATGCACTAGTTGCATAAGGTGGCTGGCGGGTGTCTGTCTCTCCCACTTTAGTCGGATCGGATTCGATGAAAAAGGTCCTTATGAAGGGTAAATAGAAATTGACATATCACATTGTGGTTTTTGGCGTAGGTAAGAAACGTTCTTGCTAGAAACCTATAAAAGCCACGTAAAAACTTGCAACAACAATTAGAGGACGTCTAACTTGTTCTTGCAGCATGTGCTATGTGATGTGATATGGCCAAGAAGATGTGATGAATGATATATTTGATGTATGAGATTGATCTGTTTCTTGTAATAGGGAATCACGACTTGCATGTCGATGAAAATGACAACCGGAAGGAGCCATAGGAGTTGTCTTAATTATTGTATGACCTGTGTGTCACTGAATAACGCCATGTAATTACTTTACTTTATTGCTAAACGTTAGCCGTAGTAGTAGAAGTAATATTTGGCGAGACGACTTCATGAAGACACGATGATGGAGATCATGATGATGGAGATCATGGTGTCATGCCGGTGACAAAGATGATCATGGTGCCCCGAAGATGGAGATCAGAGGAGCAAAATGATATTGGCCATATCATGTCACTCTATTTGATTGCATGTGATGTTTATCATGTTTATGCATCTTGTTTACTTAGAACGACGGTAGTAAATAAGATGATCTCTCACTAAAATTTCAAGAATTGTGTTTCCCCTAACTGTGCACCGTTGCTAAGGATCGTTGTTCCGAAGCACCACGTGATGATCGGGTGTGATAGGCTCTAACGTTCGCATACGACGGGTGTAAGCTAGATTTACACACACAATACACTTAGGGTTTACTTGACGAGCCTAGCATGTACAGACATGGCCTCGGAACACGGAAGACCGAAAGGTCGAACATGAGTCGTATAGAAGATACGATCAACATGAAGATGTTCACCATTGATGACTAGTCCGTCTCACGTGATGATCGGACACGGGCTAGTCGATTCGGATCATGTATCACTTAGGTGACTAGAGAGATGTCAATCTAAGTGGGAGTTCATTAAATTTGATTAGATGAACTTAATTGTCAAGAACTTAGTCTAAATTCTTTACAATATGTCTTGTAGATCAAATGGCCCATGCTCATGTTACCCTCAACTTCAATGCGTTCCTAAATAAAACCAAGCTGAAAGACGATGGTAGCAACTATACGGATTGGGTCCGTAACATGAGGATCATCCTCATAGCTGCCAAGAAAACTTATGTCCTAGAAGCACCGCTAGGTGAAGCTCCCGCCCCGGCAAACCAAGATGTTATGAACGCTTGGCAGTCGCGTTGTGATGATTACTCCCTGGTTCTGTGCGGCATGCTCTACAACTTAGAATCGGGGCTCCGAAAGCGTTTCGAGCACCACGGAGCATATGAGATGTTCCAAGAGCTGAAAATGGTTTTTCAGGCTCATGCCCGAGTTGAGAGATATGATGTCTCCAACACATTCTACAGCTGTAAGATGGAGGAAAATAGTTCTGTCAGCAAGCACATACTCAAGTTGTCTGGGTTGCACAACCGCTTGTCTCAGTTGGGAAAGAATCTCCCAGATGAAGCGATCGTTGACAGAATCCTTCAGTCGCTCCCACCTAGCTACAAGAGCTTCGTGTTGAACTTCAATATGCAAGGGATGGAGAAGTCCATTCCTGAGGTATATTCAATGCTGAAATCAGCGGAGGTGGAGATCAAGAAAGAGCATCAAGTGTTGATGGTGAATAAAACCACTAAGTTCAAGAAGGACGGCAAAGGAGTTGCCGGGAAGAAGCCAAAGTATGGACCCAAGCTTGAGAATGAATGCTTTTATTGCAAGGGAACGTGTCACTGGAAGCGGAACTGCCCCAAATACTTAGCAGACAAGAAGGCCGGCAATGTCAAAGGTATATGTGATATACATGTTAATTATGTGTACCTTACCAGCGCTCGTAGTAGCTCCTGGGTATTTGATACCGGTGCAGTTGCTCACATTTGTAACGCAAAGCAGGAGCTGCGGAATAAACGGAGACTGGCGAAGGACGAGGTGATGATGCGCGTTGGGAATGGTTCCAAGGTCGATGTGATCGCCGTCGGCACGCTGCCTCTACATCTACCCTCGGGATTAGTTTTAAACCTTAATAATTGTTATTTAGTACCAGCTTTGAGCATGAACATTGTATCTGGATCTCGTCTGATGCGAGATGGCTACTCATTTAAATCCGAGAATAATGGTTGTTCTATTTATTTGAGAGATATGTTTTATGGTCATGGCCCGCTGGTCAATGGTTTATTTTTGATGAATCTCGAACGTGATGATACACATATTCATAGTGTGAATGCCAAAAGATGTAAAGTTGACAATGATAGTCCCACATACTTGTGGCATTGCCGCCTTGGTCATATTGGTGTCAAACGTATGAAGAAGCTCCATGCAGATGGACTTCTAGAGTCTTATGATTATGAATCATTTGACACGTGCGAACCATGCCTCTTGGGCAAGATGACCAAGACTCCGTTCTCCGGAATAATGGAGCGAGCGACCGACTTATTGGAAATCATACATACCGATGTGTGCGGTCCAATGAGTGTTGAAGCTCGCGGAGGCTATCGTTATGTTCTCACCCTCACAGATGACTTGAGTAGATATGGGTATGTCTACTTGATGCAACACAAGTCTAAGACCTTTGAAAAGTTCAAGGAATTTCAGAATGAGGTTGAGAATCAACGTGACAGAAAAATAAAGTTCTTACGATCAGATCATGGGGGTGAATATTTAAGTCATGAATTTGGCACGCACCAAAGGAACTGTGGAATTGTTTCACAATTGACACCGCCCGGAACACCTCAGCGTAATGGTGTGTCCGAGCGTCGCAATCGTACTCTGTTGGACATGGTGCGATCTATGATGTCTCTCACCGACTTACCGCTATCTTTTTGGGGTTATGCTTTAGAGACTGCCGCATTCACTTTAAATAGGGCTCCGTCAAAATCCGTTGAGACGACACCGTATGAACTTTGGTTTGGCAAGAAACCTAAGCTGTCGTTTTTGAAAGTTTGGGGTTGCGATGCTTATGTCAAGAAACTTCAACCTGTTAAGCTCGAACCCAAATTGGAAAAATGCGTCTTCATAGGATACCCAAAGGAAACGATTGGGTACACCTTCTACCTCAGATCCGAAGGCAAGGTCTTTGTTGCCAAGAATGGATCCTTTCTGGAGAAAGAGTTTCTCTCAAAAGAAGTGAGTGGGAGAAAAGTAGAACTTGATGAGGTGACCGTCACCCCTCCCGAACCGGAAAGTAGCGCGGCGCAGGAAATTGTTCTTGAGGTGCCTGCACTGACAAGGGAGGAAGTTAATGATGATGATCATGAAGAAATAGATCAAGTTACTACTGAACTTCGAAGGTCCACGAGGACACGTACCGCACCAGAGTGGTACGGCAACCCTGTCATGGAAATCATGTTGTTAGACAACGGTGAACCTTCGAACTATGAAGAAGCGATGGCGGGCCCGGATTCCAGCAAATGGCTTGAAGCCATGAAATCCGAGATAGGATCCATGTATGAAAACAAAGTATGGACTTTGGTGGACTTGCCCAATGATCGGCACACCATAGAAAATAAATGGATATTTAAGAAGAAGACAGGCGCGGATGGTAATGTGACCATCTATAAGGCTCGACTTGTCGCTAAGGGTTATCGATAAGTTCAAGGGATTGACTACGATGAGACTTTCTCTCCCGTAGCGATGCTGAAGTCCGTCCGAATCATGTTAGCAATTGCCGCATTCTATGATTATGAGATATGGCAAATGGACGTCAAAACGGCATTCCTTAATGGCTTCCTCAAGGAAGAACTGTATATGATGCAGCCGGAAGGTTTTGTTGATCCATAAAATGCTAACAATGTATGCAAGCTCCAGCGCTCGATCTACGGGTTGGTGCAAGCATCTCGAAGTTGGAATATTCGCTTTAATGATGTGATCAAAGCGTTTGGCTTTATACAAACTTGGGGAGAAGCCTGTATCTACAAGAAAGTGAGTGGGAGCTTTGTAGCATTTCTCATATTATATGTGGATGACATACTGCTGATGGGAGATGATATAGAATTCTTGGAGAGCATAAAGGCCTACTTGAATAAGAGTTTTTCAATGAAGGACCTTGGAGAAGCTGCTTACATATTAGGCATCAAAATCTATAGAGATAGATCAAGACGCCTCATTGGTCTTTCACAAAGCACATACCTTGACAAGATATTGAAGAAGTTCAATATGGATCAGTCCAAGAAGGGGTTCTTGCCTGTTTTGCAAGGTATGAGATTGAGCACGGCTCAGTCCCCGACCACGGCAAAAGATAGAGAAAAGATGAGTGTCATCCCCTATGCCTCAGCCATAGGTTCTATTATGTATGCCATGCTGTGTACCAGACCTGATGTGAACCTTGCCATAAGTTTGGTAGGGAGGTACCAAAGTGATCCCGGTATGGAGCACTGGACAGCGGTCAAGAACATCCTGAAGTACCTGAAGAGGACTAAGGATATGTTTCTCATTTATGGAGGTGACGAAGAGCTCATCGTAAAGGGTTACGTCGATGCTAGCTTCGACACAGATCTGGATGACTCCAAGTCTCAAACCGGATACGTGTATATTTTGAATGGTGGAGCAGTCAGCTGGTGCAATTGCAAGCAGAGCGTCGTGGCGCATTCTACATGTGAAGCGGAGTACATAGCTGCTTGCGAAGCAGTGCAAGAAGGAGTCTGGATGAAGGAGTTCATCACCGACCTAGGAGTCATTCCAAGCGCGTAAAGCCCAATGACTCTCTTCTGTGACAACACTGGAGCCATTGCCATTGCCAAGGAGCCAGGTTTCACAAGAAGACCAAGCACATCAAGCGCCGTTTCAACTCCATCCGGAATTACGTTCAAGATGGAGACATAGATATTTGTAAAGTGCATACGGATCTGAATGTTGCAGATCCGTTGACTAAACCTCTTCCACGGGGAAAACATGATCAACACCAGAACTCTATGGGTGTTCGATTCATCACAATGTAACTAGATTATTGACCCTAGTGCAAGTGGACGACTGTTGGAAATATGCCCTAGAGGCAATAATAAAATGATCATTATTATATTTCCTTGCTCATGATAATTGTCTGTTATTCATGATTGAATTGTATTGTACGGAAACAGCGATACATGTGTGAATACATAGACCACAACGTGTCCCTGGTAAGCCTCTAGTTACTAGCTCGTTTATCAACAGATGGTCACGGTTTCCTGACCATGGACATTGGATGTCATTGATAACGGGATCACATCATTAGGAGAATGATGTGATGGATAAGACCCAATCCTAAGCCTAGCACGAGATCGTGTAGTTCGTAATGCTTAAGCTTTTTCAAGTGTCAAGTATCTGTTCCTTAGACCATGAGGTTGTGCAACTCCCGGATACCGTAGGAATACTTTCGGTGTGCCAAACGTCACAACGTAACTGGGTGGCTATCATGGTACGCAACTGGTATCTCCGAAAGTGTCTGTTGAGTTGGTACGAACCGAGACTGGGATTTGTCACTCCGTATGAAGGAGAGGTATCTCTGGGCCCACTCGGTAAGACATCATCATAATGAGCTCAAAGTGACTAAGGAGTTAGTCACGGCATGATGGATTACGGAACGAGTAAAGAGACTTGCCATGACGAGATTGAACAAGGTATCGGTATACCGACGATGGAATCTCGGGCAAGTACCGTACCGATAGACAAAGGGAATTACATACAGGATTAAGTGAATCCTTGACATCGTGGTTCATCCGATGAGATCATCGAGGAACACGTGGGAACCAACATGGGTATCCAAATCCCGCTGTTGGTTATTGATCGGAGAGTCGTCTCGGTCATGTCTACGTGTCTCCCGAACCCGTAGGGTCTACACACTTAAGGTTCGGTGACGCTAGGGTTGTAGAGATATATGCACACGGAAACCCGCATGTTGTTCGGAGTCCCGGATGAGATCCCAGACATCACGGGGAATTCCGGAATGGTCCGGAGGTAAAGAATGATATATAGGAAGTCCAGTTTCGGCCATCGGAGAGTTCCGGGGGTCACCGGTAGTGTACCGGGACCACCGGAAGGAGCCCGGGGGTCCATCGGGTGGGGCCACCCATCCCGGAGGGCCCCGTGGGCCGTAGGGGGAGGGGGACCAGCCCTTAGTGGGCTGGCGCACCACCCATGGGCCACCCCCCATGCGCCTAGGGTTGAAACCCTAGGGGTGGGGGCGCCCCCCTAGGCTTGGTGGGCAAGCCACCCCCCTTGGGCACCGCCCCCCTAGGAGATTGGATCTCCTAGGGCCGGCGCCCCCCTGGCCCCCTATATATAGTGGGGGGGAGAGAGGGCAGCCGCACCTCAGCCCCTGGCGCCTCTCCCCCCGTTACATCTCCTACTCCTCCCGCAGGGTCTCGGCGAAGCCCTACAGCTTTTCCCATTGCATCCACCGCCACGCCGTCGTGCTGCTGGATCTCAATCAACCTCTCCTCCCCCCTTGCTGGATCAAGAAGGAGGAGACGTCGCTGTACCGTATGTGTGTTAAATGCGAAGGTGCCGTCCGTTCGGCGCTGGGATCATCGGTGACGAGGATCACGATGAGTACGACTCCATCATCCACGTTCCTTCGAACGCTTCCGCTCGCGATCTACAAAGGTATATAGATGCACTCTTTTATGCTCGTTCCTAGATGATTCCTTGGATTGATCTTGGTGAAGCGTAGGAAATTTTTTGAATTCTGCTACATTCCCCAACACCGTGTGCCATTGACAACACCGACGCTCGCCATCGCCTCGACTGGCTCGCCCTCTTCCAGGAGCTGGAGGAGACCGGTCCGGTCGGACCGGCGTGCTCCAGCCCGCGCATCCGGAGCGAGCCCTTTGGTAAAGGGTTCACGCTTACTCGCGACACCCCCAAGTACAATGGCACCATGAAGCCGGAGGACTGGCTCACTGACTACACCACCGGCATCGGCATCGCCGGCGGCAACCACCGCCTCGCCGTCCGTTACGCACCACTCATGCTCCAGGGGTCAGCCCGCACGTGGGTGAACAGTCTGCCGGTGGGCAGCATCAACACGTGGGTTGATTTCGAGCAGACCTTCGTGCACAACTTCACTGGAACCTACCGGCGACCCAGCCGTCCCGGCCAACTCACCATGTGCGTGCAGGGGCCGGCGAAAACCGGCCTGGAGTACCTAGAACGCTGGACCGAGCTTCAGAACAGCTGCGAGGGTGTCCATGAGGTCCAGGCAATCCAATACTTCGTCAACGGGTGCCGGGATGACACCCTCCTCAAGCACAAGCTTCTACGCTCCGAGCCGACCACCATGTCCTCGCTCATAGGGACGGCGAACAAATACGCCAACGCCGACTCCGCCATGAAGATACATGTAGCGTTGGATGAAGCTGGCAAGGCGAAGCCGGTTTCCCCTCCGAAGCCAGCCGGCGAAGGAAGCCGGCAGCATCAGCATAACTAGCAGCAGCACAAGCGAAGGCCGAGTAGCAGGCCCAGCGCCACGACAACCTGCTCATCGCGGCCACCGAGCAGGCGCCCGCAATCGAGCCGGCCGCCAAATGCACGCAGACCGGCAAGATGACATGACAACCCGTCATGAGCTTCGAGGAGATGCTCGACGCTCCGTGCAAGCACCACAGCGGCGCGAGGCCATCCACGCACACGCTCCGGCAGTCCGCCATCACCAAGCGCATCATGAGGGGCGACGTCCCACCTCCTCCGCCGCCAACTCCAGGAGCGGGGCGGCCGCCTCCGCCTCCACCACCTCCTCCGAATGGCGGCGCTGTGCGCAATGAGGCCTACCCGGACCAGAACATGGCCTTCGTCGTCTTCACCAGCCTCAGCGACGACAAGCGCGGCGAGCGCCTCCTTCGGCAGGAGGTAAACACCGTCATCCCGGCCAAGCCGAAATACATGCACTGGTCGGAGCGCCCAGTCACCTGGACACGGGAGGATCACCCGGCCATCATGCCAAACCCGGGTGGTTACGCCCTCGTCCTCAACCCCACCATCGCCGCGCCTCGACGCACGTGCAAGTTCTCCCGGGTCCTCATCGATGGCAGCAGCAACATCAACATCCTCTACCAGGACACCATGACCAAGCTCGGCATCAAGGCCAAAAACTTAGAGCCAACCCGGACCGTCTTCCACGGCATCGTACCCGGCCACGCCTGCTCTCCGATCGGCCGAATCTGGCTCGACTTCCTGTTCGGCGACAGCAGCCACTTTGGACGGGAGCCGATCTGGTTCGAGGTGGTGGACCTATCGAGTGCATACCACGCGCTGCTGGGTCGGCCCGCGCTCGCCAAGTTCATGGCGGTGCCCCACTACGCCTACCTGAAAATGAAGCTGCCGGGTCCGAAGGGCCTCATCACTGTCACCGGCTACTATCGTAAGTCCCTAGAGTGCGCCCGAGACGGCTCCAAGCTGGCCGAGTCGCTGGTCATAGCCGAGGAGTGGTGCTAGCTCGACCAGATCGTCGCTCTAGCTAACGAGGCGTCAGCAGCACCAATCTCGGCTGAGGATCCGGCCAACGAAGCCTCGTTCAAACCCTCCAAGGAGACCAAGAAGGTGAAGCTAAACCCGGAAGACCCCAGCTGTAGCAAGTACGTTGTCATAGGCACCCGCCTTGGCAACAAATAGGAAGGCGAGCTCGTCTACTTCCTCCGTGAGAATCGGGATATCTTCGCATGGACCCCGAAGGACATGCCGGGTATCCCGAGGAAGTACGCCGAGCACAAACTCCACGTTCGCAAGGACGCCAAGCCTGTCCGCCAACCCCTAGGACGTTTCTCCAAGGAGAAGAGAAGGACCATCGGTGAAGAGATCGCCAAGCTTTTGGCGGCCAGCTTCATCATGGAAGTAGTTCACCCCGAGTGGCTGGCCAACCCGGTTCTCGTCCTGAAGAAAAACAATACTTGGCGCATATGTATCGACTACACCAGCCTGACCAAGGCTTGCCCCAAGGATCCGTTCGCCCTCCCGCGGATTGACCAAGTCATCAACTCCACCATCGGGTGTGAGCTCCTATACTTCCTGGATGCTTACTCCGGTTATCACCAGATCAAGCTGGACCCGGCGACGCCCTGAAGACGTCCTTCATCACGCCCTTTGGGGCGTATTGCTACATCACCATGTCGTTCGGCATGAACAACGCCGGAGCCACTTTCCAGTGCTGTATGCAGAAATGCTTGCTGCCACAACTCGGCCGCAATATCCACGTCTACGTGGACGACGTCATGGTGAAGACCAAGAAACACCTCACTCTCCTTGATGACCTGAAGGAAACCTTCGCCAACCTGCGCGAGTACAAGGTCAAGCTCAACCCGATAAAATGCATTTTCGGCCACCCGGCCGGAAAGCTACTCGGCTTCCTCGTCTCGGAGCGCGGCATTGAGGCAAACCCAGAGAAAATCAAGGCCATCGAGCACATGCGCAAGCCGGCTCGGCTATGTGTTGTCCAGAAGTTCATTGGCTGCTTGGCCTCGGTCAGCCGGTTCCTCAGCCGGCTGGGCGAGAGGGCCTTGCCCCTATACCAGCTGATGAAGAAGACGACGTCGTTCAAGTGGAATGACCAGGCGGACGAAGCTTTCCGGGACCTCAAGTGCATGCTCTCCACCGCACCCGTCCTGGCCGCACCGGCCGAGGAGCCGCTGCTGCTCTATATAGCCGCAACCTCGTGGTCGGTCAGCACGGTGCTGGTGGTCAAGCGACCAGAGAAGGGCAAGATCCAAGCCGTCCAGCGTCCCGTATACTACCTGAGCGAGGTGCTCTCCGCCTCCAAGTAGAACTACCCGCATTACTAGAAGATGTGTTACGGCGTGTACTTCACCGCCAAGAAGTTGAAGCAGTAATTCCAAGAGCACGAGGTCACCGTTGTCAGCACGGCCCCCCTTGGCGAGATCATCGGGTGCCGTGACGCCTCTGGCAGGGTCGCCAAGTGGGCGCTCGAGCTAGCCGGCCACATCATCCTCTACGAGCCGCACACCACGATCAAGTCCCAAGCCTTGGCCGACTTCCTCATCGACTGGACCGAGACCTAGTACCTGCCACCGCCACCGGACTCGATGCACTGGCGCATGCACTTCGACTGCTTGAAGATGCGTCTCGGTTTGGGGGCGGCATTGTGTTGTCTTCACCGAAGGGTGACCGACTCTAGTACGCGATCCAGATCCACTTCGCCGCCTCCAACAACGTCGCCGAGTTCGAGGCCCTCGTGCACGGCCTCAGGCTGGCTAAGGAACTCAGCATCCGGCACATCCTGTGCTACGGCGACTCAGACCTGGTGGTGCAGCAGTGCTCCGACGAGTGGGTCGCTCGCGACCCCAACATGGCAAGCTACCGCTTCCTTGTTCAGAAGTTGTCCGGATTCTTCATGGGCTGCGAGTTCCTCCACGTCCCGCACATGGAGAATGAGGCGACCGACGCGCTCGCCAAGATTGCCTCGTCCCGACGGTCCATCCCATCCGACGTCTCCCTCGAGCACCTGCGCAAGCCGTCCGTCAAGCCGCCTCCGGACTCCGAGTCCATCTACGCCCCGGATGACCCGGCCGTGCCTTAACCCAGCCCGGGGACTGCCGAACCCGGCCCGGGGACTGCCGAACCTGGCCCAGGGACTGCCGAACCCGGACCGGGGACTGCAACCATCAATCCGGCCGCCTCCGCTCCTAGCCCAGGGACAGCTGAACCCGGCTCGGGGGCTGCCGCCCTTGAACCCGCCGTGGTGGCCGTTCTTGCCGTGGTGACGGTGCCATCATGGGCCATGCCCATCTCAGATTTTCTGGAGAGCGGGATACTCCCCATGGACGAGATCGAAGCTCGGTAGGTGCAGCGCCGAGCATTCGCCTACAACATCATCAATAGTGAGCTCGTCAAGCGCAGCCCCACCGACGTGTTCCAATGCTGCGTCGAGCAAGACAAGGGCGTGGAGATCCTCCTCGACATTCACCAGGGCGAGTGCGGGCATCATGCCGCCTCACGGTCCCTGGTGGCCAAGGCTTTTCGCCATCGTTCCTACTAGCCCACATCCCTCCAAGACGTTGAGTCGCTCGTCCTCAAGTGCGAGGGGTGCACGTGCTTCAGTAAGCACACCCACCAGCTCACGTCGGCGCTTCGGACTATCCTGATCGCCTGGCCCTTCGCGGTCTGGGGACTCGACATGGTGGGACCCTTCAAGACCGCCCGAGGCGGCATGACGCATTTGCTGGTAGCAGTGGACAAGTTCACCAAATGGATCGAAGCAAGGCCGATCAAGAAGCTAGACGGGCCAACGGCCGTCCGATACATCAAGGACATCATGGTGTGCTACGACATGCCGAACAGCATCATCACGGACAATGGCACCAACTTCGCCAAGGGCGCGCTCGCACAGTACTGCTCTGTCTCGACCTGGCTTCCGTTGCACACCCGCAGTCTAACGGCTAGGTCGAGCGGGCAAACGGCCTCATCCTATCCGGCATCAAGCCGCGGCTCGTAAAGCCGCTCACCCGACAGTTGGCTCGACGAGCTGCCGGCCGTCCTCTGGAGCCTCCGAACAACGCAAAACCGGTCGACCAGGTTCACCCCGTTCTTCCTCGTCTACGGAGCAGAAGCCATCATCCCGACCGACGTCGAGTTCGACTCGCAGCGTGTCACGATGTACACCGAGGCCGAAGCCAAAGAAGCCCGCGAGGATGGCGTCGACCTGCTCGAAGAAGCACATCTCCTAGTGCTGAGCCGCTCAGCCATCTACCAGCAAGGCCTGAGGCACTACCACAGCAAGAAGATCAAGCCCCTCGCCTTCTGGGAGGAAGACCTCGTCATCCGACTCGTCCAACAGCAGGCTGGCCAGCACAAGCTGTCCTCCCCATGGGAGGGCCCCTTCATCATCCGCAAGGCCCTGTCCGACCGCAACGCTTACTACCTCATCGACGCCCGCAAATCGAACAAGCGCAAGAGGGACACAGCAGGAGAAGAAACAACCCGGCCGTGGAACGTGGAACTCCTCCATCTGTTTTACAGTTAGCCATGTATGTGTATGTATTGCTGCCTTTTGTACTCAGTCGAAAATTGTGGGGTCCCCGAACGACGCTCGAGGGCTGCCCTTTCCAACCAAGTTATTGTGTCTCCAACATTTTATGCTTTACCTATCTCTTCGTCACTACCCGGCCACTGGTCCGACTCGCTCGGCCCGGGGGCTCAGGGGCTGGCCGGTTTGGCCACTACCAGCCACCTTACTTAGCGGTTCCTGATGCGTTGGGATCGTCGCGGCCTCCCGCTCTGCCCTAAGCCACATAACCGACATTGGATGTCGGCCGGCGAGCGTGCAAAGGCCAGAGCACCAGCAAGCCACGAACACTAAGCCAAGGACTACCGGGTCGCCCAACCCGGCCACGCCACGAACAGTTAAGTCACCACACGGCCGGGTACTCGCCGACCGGCTTCGTCGGATCGCCGCCAGCCGGCCCAGTGGGTGCTTCGCCCGCGCTCAACGTTTTGAATGCCTAAGTACTGCGCGGTGCTCTCAAAGGCCGACCCCTTGTCACGGACTGGAGCTTCGGCTGTCAGACTCGCGGGGGGGGGAGCCCGAGGGGGGAAATCGCAAGAAAACAGCTCAACGGACGAAAAGAAAAAGCGCGTGCATCCACGAATTTCATAACATCTCAAAGGCCAAACCCCTTGTCGCGGACCGGAGCCTCGGCCGTCAGACTCGTGGGGGGGGGGCGCCCGAGAAAGGAAAAAACGCACGAAAACGGCTCAAAAGACAAAAAGCAAGAGCGCAAACAGTCATGACATTTATACACCACGAGTTTAAATTCAAACAGGTCCAAGGCCAGGATTCATTACACCCACATACACCCAGTGGGTGGGGTGAACCTTGTAGGATCGAAAGTATGCCTAGAGGGGGGTGATTAGACTACTTGTAAATATAAAAATTATGTCTTTTGATCAAGAACAGTTTTTGGCAGATTCACAATTATGATCAAGTCAAACATCACCCTACACATGCAATTCTAGAGTATAGGCAGCGGAAAGTAATTTGCACATGTAGTAAAGAGAGGTGGAGAAGAGCAAACGCAATTTGGAGACGCGGTGATTTTTCCCGTGGTTCCGATAGGTGGTGCTATCGTACATCCACGTTGATGGAGACTTCAACCCACGGAGGGTAACGGCTGCGCGAGTCCACGGAGGGCTCCACCCACGAAGGGTCCACGAAGAAGCAACCTTGTCTATTCCATCATGGCCTACGCCCACGGAGGGCTAGCCTTACTCGGGGTAGATCTTCACGAAGTAGGCGATCTCCTTGCCCTTACAAACTTCTTGGTTCAACTCCACATCTCGATGACGGAGGCTCCCAAGCGACACCTAACCAATCTAGGAGGCACCACCCTCCAAAAGGTAATAGATGTTGTAGATGATGATGAACTCCTTGCTCTTGTGCTTCAAATGATAATCTCCCCAACACTCAACTCTCCTCACTGATTTGGCTGTGGTGGAAGAAAGGATTGAGTGGAAAGCAACTTGGGAAGGTTAGAGATCAAGTTTCATATGGTAGGAGTGGAGCAACTTGATCTCAACACAAGGGTAGGTAGTTCTCTTCTCAGAAAGTGTAAGGTAGGAGTGGTAGTTCTTTCTGATGGCTCTCTCGAATGAAGAGGGGGTGGAGGGGTATATATAGCCTCCACACAAAAATCCAACCGTTACACACATATTTGAGCAATCTCGGTGGGACCGAAGTTGACAACTCGGTGAGACCGAAAGTTCAAATAATGTGAATGTTGGGGTTTTTGGTGGGACCGAAAATACCATCTCGGTTATTCCGATTTGAGCAAAGACAGGAGCTTGCCAGTTTCGGTGGGACCGACTTCATCATCTCGGTGACACCGATTTGATGACAGAAGGTTACAGAAGCTTGGCAGCCCATGTTTCGGTGAAACCGATTTCAAACTCGGAATATCCGATTTTTCTAGGGTTTGGCTTATGGCTGAGGTGGTTCATCTCGGTGTGACTGAGTTTGGATAATCGGTGGGACCGAGATTACTTATGAGTGTATTTTGTAGTGAAGGTTGCTGATAGTTTGAGGAGATATATCACTAAGCACTTGAGCAACCAGATCATCAACATAACCTCATCCCCTTTTAATAGTATTGGCTTTTCCTATGGACTCAATGTGATCTTGGATCACTAAACCAAAAATGGAGTCTTGAGCTTTTGCCAATGCTTGCCTTAGCATTTTGAGGGGTCCACTTCTTCAGTCATTGCCATACCCATATCACTGAACTTCTCTGAAATGATTCTCAAGTAGTTATTAGTTCAATGATATATATGTTGTTATTAATTGCCAAAACCACCCGGGGATTAGTTGCACTTTCAATCTCCCCCTTTTTGGTAATTGATGACAACATATAGATCAAAGCTTCGACAAGAGATATAATCAATGAATAATATCGTCGCTTTGAGAAGTATGTGATAAGCAAGAGCTCCCCCTAAATTTGTGCATTATTTAAAATTTGCGTTTGAATGCAAATGCACAATCGATTAGGATCATGGGTCACTCTTCCATGTCACATACATCTTGGTGGAGCGCACAAAATGATAAGACTGAATAGCATGCACCCAATCACCAAGACATGAGTAAATAGTCATACAAGATAGGAATAGCATATGATAAGCATTAAGCACACATTAAAGCATAGTACGACCAAGCACTCATTAAGGTAGCATCAAACGTAGTATCAAGCACACTGAAAGTTTCGAAAACCAAAAGTATCTCAAAGAGACCGCAAAAGAACGAAAGAGCAAAAGCGCAAAAGATAACAGCACTCTCTCTCTCGAAGCCCTATGATCTATACAATTTCTCCCCCTTTGGCAACAAGTTACCAAAAAGTTTGAAAAAGCATAGAGCTAAACGTCACTGTGGGCTCTGCTGGCGGCTCCCGTCTGGGTTGATGTCGGAGTAGATATGACGGCATCGGCGAAGACTTCAGCTGAAGTCTGTGCTGGAGGAGTGGATACTGGAGCTGTGGCTGGAGTGACTGCTGGAGGTGTGGGAGGTGCTGAAGCGGTAGTCCTGGTGTCAGTCACTGGAATAACAGCTGATCGGGATCCTCTGGGAATCGGAGCAGTCTGTCGCTGAGAATCCTGGACTAGGTCATCCTGCACAAGCTCTGCCTTGTCCTGCTTTGCTTCCTCCATGTCTGCCTCAAGCTTGTTGACGGTCACTTGAATTTCAGTCAGCTTCACGTCCAGAGCGTGGATCTTCTCGTCAACAATCCTCTCTAAGCTCTCCTGAGATTGTTCAATGCTGGCCAGGCGTTGTTCAATCCTTTGGGTAGCTTCAAGGATGTGCTCTCCGAAACTCTTTGGTTTAGTTGCTGCTGCTGCTTCTTTGTCAGCCTTGGCTTTCTTAGCAGCTTCTATCTTGGCTTGACCTTCAACAGATGTTGGATCCTCCTCGTCCATCACAACAACATTGTCTTCATGCTCTGGCTGCAGGGGTAAGTGTTTCCTATCCAACAAGAATTTTCCCGTGCCAAACTTGGCTTTGATAAGCATCTGAATCTGTGGGGCAAATCCACATGACCTTTTCTGGTCATCTGCAGTCCTCTTAATGGTCTCTACCATTAAGTCCATCACCTTGAAAGGTGCCTTCTCATCAAGTATATGCAGCATGTTGATAGAATATCCTCTGATCATGCGATGATCTCCAGACTTGGGCATCAAGGTATGCCTCAGAATAGTGTTAGTGGTAGGTAAACCTGCATGGAGATAGTAGACTGAGCCGAGCTTCCATATTTCCAAATCTGCTGCGGGGATCTCCTTGTACATGTTCTTCATGGAATCATGATTCTTCTTTGGAATCCCATAGACATCAATGTCATCTTCTCGTTGCACTGGAGCATTCAGAAGTTCTGCCCATTCTTCAACAGAAGAAGAAAATCTCTGACCTTCAGTCATCCAGGTGATCTTCCCATCAGGATAGAAGTGAGCTGTGGCATAGAATTGCATAATCATCTCATCGTTCCAATCTGTCAATTTCTGACCTACAAACTCAGCAACTCCACATGTAGTGAAGCTTTCATGCACATGGGGAAAGAAGTCTCTGTGCTCTTCGCTGTCAATGTATTCCCAGTCAATGTATCTGGTGTCTGCGACTATGGGCTTCTTGTCCATCAGCACAGTCTCATAGAAGGCCTGCTGCTCTCTGGTGTGGAATCTGGGGTCTACAGCAGTTCTTCTCCTCACGGCATATGGGTCAGCTTGTCTCCATAGCCTGAGACCTCTATCTTTCCTTGCCTTCATATCCTCGGCTTGAGGATGAGCATCATTGTGAAGTGGCAGTTTTGGACGGAGTTTCAGCAACACTTGTTCTTCCTCATCAGACTCAGCTGGTGGCACATCACCCTTGTTCTTCTCAGATGCTGGAATGTTTCTGGTAGTCCTCTTGGGCTTGGCAGCAGGCTTTGCTGGAGCTGCCTTGGCTTGAGCAGATTTCTTGGGCTTTGAAGTGGCTCCGGCCTTAATGACATCACCCATGAGCTTCTGCTTCTGAGGAGCAGGCTGGGGTGCTTCTTCTTCATCCTCGACTGCTGCATCTGCATGAGAATCAGTATATACTACCCTTTTTCTCTTGGAGGTTTTCTTCACTTTGCTTGGGGCTGGCTCTCCCAGATTCAGCTTCTTGGCAACAGCTGACTGCTTGACTTTGCTGGTGCCCTTCTTAGACTGCTGACCTTGTTGCTCTTTGGCAACAACCTTCCTCTTAGGCTTGGAGGTCACCTCTTCCTCAGCAACGAAATCAGAATCCTCATCATCGGAATTCTTTTCCTTTCTGGCTCTGGTGGCTACAGGAGGCAAGCCACTTGGTGTACTCCTCTCACCATCATCAAATGGACTACTAGTCTCAGGACTAGTGTCTGCTTCAGGAATGTCTGCGATAGGTGATTCTGACCTGTTCTGACTGTCACTGGCATCTGACATGGCTGACAACCTGTGAATAGATAAGGTATAGGCAGAGAAGAAGAGTTATCACAAACTGCAGAAGTTTTTGCAAAAAAAATGAGTTCAAATTTTAGTTTTAAGTTTTCACAGAAGGCATTTCGGTCAGACCGATTTTCAGTTTCGGTGAATCCGAAGTGTGTAACAGAAACTTTACACACCACTTTCGGTTTGACTGAAGTGGGTTTCGGTCCTGCCAATACACTAGGGTTTCACTAAAACTATATTTCGGTCACACCGATTTGCACAACTCGGTTGGACCGAAAGGTACAGTGCAATGGCCAGAGGCCGAATCGGTCACACCGAAATTTTAAAATCGGTTTCACCGAGATGTGTTCCGTGGAAACCTAACCCTAAGAATTTTACTCGAAACTAGTTCAAACGAACCGATCTGGTGTAAAAGAAGATTTCAATCGTGGCCAGATATTGGGCAAACCAAACGTGCATTGAATCGGAGATGGGAGCACGAGTGGGATCAAGACTCACCCTAACTTGGTGGAGTCTCTCTACGGCGGCAACGGCACGGAGGAGAAGGCCGTTGACGGCGATGGAGACCTGCGGCGAGGGCGCACAGGCGACGACGGCGACGATCCAGAGATCAGGGCGACGGCAGCAGGGGATGTGGGGCGAAAACGTTTGAAGGAGTAATCAACGCGCGCTGCCCTCAGTATATATATCCCTTTGCTGTCGATGGGACCGAGTTGAAAAACTCGGTGGCACCGAGATGGATAACTGTCAGGCAGTTATGCATTTCGGTCACGCCGAAAATTACAACTCGGTTTCACCGAGATGAAACCTAGATCAGTCTAAATGCTTTCGGTTTGATCGAGTTTGAGAAAGTTGGTCTGACCGAAATCACTTAGAAGGTTTTGGAAGTTAGCCCTTGACGGATCGGTGGCTCCGAGTGCTCCTCACTCGGAGGGTCCGAAAATGACTTGTTCAAAGTTTGTGATATAAGCATGAATAGAATTTGAGACAAGAAAGCATAGATAGCTAGGGGAGGTACTTAGGCATTCTTGTCCATCCATTTGGCCAGAAAAATCAAAACGACCAAAACAACAAATGGATGTCCTCGAATGGATAAAATCATGCATTCAACATGCTCACACAATAAGATAGCAAATGAAATATGTGTCAAACATGCACAACCAAAACTCTAGCTACTAGCACACAATTTGTCGATGACTAGGTCATCTTTATATGAGTATTTTGACTTAGGAGCCAAATGAGAACATCTGATCATAGGTCATACTCATCGTTTAAGCACAAGTGGGGTTACCACTTTTACATAAAGCATTGATGTGTTCACATCATTTGAAGATGCTTTAGCTCAATTTTTAGAGCAAAGCTCCCCCTAGATGTGAGAACCCCTTTTAAAGGGTCAAACTAACCTTGGGTTGTCGTAGAAGACTTCATGTAGATGTTGAAGATGTGGATGCTCAATGTTGATGGAGATCATCAAGAGTTGGGAGCTATCCTTTGGATTAGGGCACTTTCAATACCTACATGGGTTAGTCCCACAAGGAACAAACAAGGATATCCATAGACATAGATTGAAGTTCACAATAGATGATGTCCATGAAAGCAATGATTACCTTGTCCCTTGACTTACCAACAAGAGGGTTTGTGACTCCATGAACTAGTGCATGATGTGGAAGTTGATTGCACAAGTTGCCAAAATGAATGTGAGTGAAGTAGGTTGGCGGAGTCACCCTCAAGAACTTTCTAGTTCTTCTTCTTCGGGATCCACATCATCTTGATGGGAATCCTTGGGGTTGTAGTTGAGCTTGACGAAGTAGAACTTGATGTTTCCTTGGGAACCCACTTGACCATGGCTTGAGGTGCTTCAGTGAATGTATCAATCTCCTCTTGAAGCTTGTCCTTGGCTTTCAGCTTGTGGTCTTGTGGTGGAAGGTCATCTTGAGCTTGTTCCACATTGGAAGAAGTAGGATCATACTTCTCCTTTTGAGAAACAAACTGTGGAGTAGGGTATTGATCTTATTCCCACTCAACACCTTCGGCGTTGAACTTTCGCTCAAAACCAATCCCTTGATTCTTCCGGTGCCTCCCTTGCTTGCGAACAATTTCCTCAAAGTTCTTGCTTCCGGCAAGACTCTTGTAGACACCTTTCTCTATGATCCCTTTCAATAAACTATTCTCTTGCTCAAGTGTAACTTGGCTTGAAACATTGTTAGTGGAATCAAGAGAACTACTAGAAGTAACAACATTAGATTTAACATGGTTATTGTTACTACTAGAGGAAGAATTTTTCTTATGCTTGTCATGCTTAGTCTTAATGGGTGGCAAGAAATTAGACAAGAGAAGTCGTTTGGCAAGATATGAAGAACTCTTCTTTCGAATATCGTCATTGATCGCTTTTAGAAACTCATGTTCTTGCTCTAGAGTGAGCTTCTCGAAGCGTAGCTTCTCATGAGATCTTAGGAGCTCTCTATGATCTTCTTGAGTTGTTTCATGAGCTAACTTAAGAGTGTTTAGTTCTTTAGTTAGACGCTCAATCTCCTTCATAGCATTGTCATTCGACTCTTCTCGACTATAAAGACTACTAGCATTTTCATCGTTACTAGGCTCACTAGATTTATCATGCAAGAGCTCATCTTTACTAAGCAAGTCATCCTCATCACTATTGAAGTCAATGAATTCAGGGTGTGATACCTTGGGGCCTTTAGCCATGAAGCATCTTCCAATTCCCTCATTTTGTGAATCAAATAAGTCGTAGGAGTTGGAGTTGGAGGATACGAGAGCAAGACCGGCAACACCTTCATCTTGACTGTAGTCGGAGTCGGAGTGATAGCTTCCATCGGATTGATTGTCGGAGTCGGAGGCGGAGACCCATTCACCTACATGAGCTTGATGTCTTCTTCTTGTGTAGCTCATTGATGACTTGTCTTTCCTCTCCGAATCCTTGCTTCTCCGAGAGGGTCTTCGTTCATAACGATCATCTCTACTCCTTCTCTCTTTCCGAGGTGACTCATCTCTTGATCTTCTTCTTGGAGATTCTTCTCTTCTCTTGTGGGGATCCGTACACTCATTTGAGTAGTGTCCGGGTCTTCCACAATTGTAGCAGTTTCGATCACGACTAGAAGATCTCTTTTCATCATATGAGCTAGACTTTGAGCTTCTCTCTTTGCCTCTATTCTTGTAGAATTTGTTGAAGTTCTTAACCATTAGGCTTATCTCTTCATCGGAAACTAACTTGTCACTTGAGATTGTGGGAGCATCACTTGTAGCTTTGTAAGCACCACTTGACTTGTTGTGAAGCTCTTCCTTATCCTTAAGTGTCATCTCATGAGCAACAATTCTTCCAATGACTTCAGTTGGCTTGAGAGTCTTGTAGTTTGGCATCATTTGGATCAAAGTGCACACGGTGTCATACTTTCCATCCAAAGCTCTTAGAATCTTCTTGATGATGAATCGGTCGGTCATTTCTTCGCTTCCTAAGCCGGCAATCTCATTTGTGATGAGAGCAAGCCTAGAGTACATTTCAGCGACTCCTTCACCATCCTTCATCTTGAACTTGTCAAGTTGACCTTGAAGAATATCTAGCTTTGATTCCTTCACAGACTCGGTACCTTCGTGCATTTCAACCAAAGTATCCCAAATCTCTTTTGCATTTTCAAGACGGCTGATTTTGTTCAACTCCTCGGGATACAAAGCATTGAAGAGAATGTCACAAGCTTGAGCATTGTTTTGCAACATCCGCAACTCTTCCGGTGTAGCTTCGCGATCCGGAACTTTTCCTTCCTCGAAGAATTCACCTTGCATACCAACACAAATAATGCCCCATGCGGCTGGGTTATGACCAAGAATATGCATTTTCATTTTATGCTTCCAACTAGCAAAATTTGTACCATCAAAGTAAGGACCTCTACGATAATTACCCTCACTAGACGCCATACTCTCCTAGGTTGTGAAACCAAGCTTATGGAGTCCAATGCAATGGAAACCAAAACAATGGAGACCAAAGCTCTGATACCACTTGTAGGATCGAAAGTATGTCTAGAGGGGGGGTGATTAGACTACTTGTAAATATAAAAATTTTGTCTTTTAATCAAGAACAGTTTTTGGCAGATTCACAATTATGATCAAGTCAAACATCACCCTACACATGCAATTCTAGAGTATAGGCAGCGGAAAGTAATTTGCACATGTAGTAAAGAGAGGTGGAGAAGAGCAAACGCAATTTGGAGACGCGGTGATTTTTCCCGTGGTTCCGATAGGTGGTGCTATCGTACATCCACGTTGATGGAGACTTCAACCCACGGAGGGTAACGGCTGCGCGAGTCCACGGAGGGCTCCACCCACGAAGGGTCCACGAAGAAGCAACCTTGTCTATTCCATCATGGCCTACGCCCACGGAGGGCTAGCCTTACTCGGGGTAGATCTTCACGAAGTAGGCGATCTCCTTGCCCTTACAAACTTCTTGGTTCAACTCCACATCTCGATGACGGAGGCTCCCAAGCGACACCTAACCAATCTAGGAGGCACCACCCTCCAAAAGGTAATAGATGTTGTTGATGGTGATGAACTCCTTGCTCTTGTGCTTCAAATGATAATCTCCCCAACACTCAACTCTCCTCACTGATATGGCTGTGGTGGAAGAAAGGATTGAGTGGAAAGCAACTTGGGAAGGCTAGAAATCAAGTTTCATATGGTAGGAATGGAATGGCTTGATCTCAACACAAGGGTAGGTGGTTCTCTTCTCAGAAAGTGTATGGTAGGAGTGGTAGACTTTCTGATGGCTCTCTTCTCGAATGAAGAGGGGGTGGAGGGGTATATATAGCCTCCACACAAAATCCAACCGTTACACACATATTTGAGCCATCTCGGTGAGACCGAAGTGAAAACTCGGTCAGACCGAAAGTTCAAATATAGTGAACGTTGGGATTTTCGGTGGGACCGAAAATACCATCTCGGTGTGTCCGAAGTGAGTCAAAGGTAGGAGCTTGCCATCTCGGTGGGACCGAAATTAACAACTCGGATATTCCGAAGTGATGTCAATTGGTTACAGAAGGTTGACAGTCCAGTTTCGGTGAGACCGAAACTCAAAATCGGATGGACCGAGAAATTAGGGTTTGGAAGAATAACTGAGGTGGTTCATCTCGGTGGGACTGAGTTTGCAGAATCGGTTTGTCCGAGATTACTTATGAGTGTGTTAAGTAGTGAAGAGTGCTGATAGTTGAGGGAGCTAGATCACTAAGCACTTGAGCAACCAGATCATTAACACAACCTCATCCCCTTTTAATAGTATTGGCTTTTCCTATGGACTCAATGTGATCTTTGATCACTAAACCAAAAATAGAGTCTTGAGCTTTTGCCAATGCTTGTCTTAGCATTTTGAGGGGTCCACTTCTTCAGACATTTCCATACCCATATCATCGAACTTCTCTGAAATGATTCTCAAGTAAATATTAGTTCAATGATATATATGTTGTTATTAATTACCAAAACCACCAGGGGATTAGTTGCACTTTCAGTATGTAGCCGAGAACTCATGTAGAATCCCTTCCTCATCGAGAAAAGAGTCTACATTGGCATTCTTGAACTCCGTTCCATTGTCACTCCGAACTTTCTTGATCTTCACTTCAAATTGATTTTGGGCCTTTTTGGCAAAGGTTTTGAAGATTCTCTGAACCTGCGATTTGTCATCAAGGAAAAATACCCACGTAAATCTGGAATAATCATCAACTATAACTAGACCAAAGGAGTTACCACCAAGGCTTTTGTAAGCATTGGGACCGAAGAGGTCCATATGAAGAAGCTCAAGCGGTCTCCTTGTGGTCATGATGTTTTTCACGGGATGACTTCCACCTACTTGTTTTCCTGCTTGACAAGCACTACAAAGTCTATCTTTGTCAAAGAAAACATCTTTAACGCCAAGAATATGATCACCTTTGATCAACTTGTCTAGATTACGCATACCAACATGTCCAAGCCTTCTATGCCATAACCAACCTTTAGAGGATTTAGCAATGAAACAAGCTCTAGGTTGGGCTTTCTTAGTGAAATCAACAATATATAGATCACCTCTACGGATACCGATAAATGCCATGTTTTGATTGTCACGACGAAAGACTTGGCAATCTACTTTGGTGAACAACACATTGAATCCAAAGTCAGCTAATCTAGACACGGAAAGTAAATTGTATCCAAGAGATTCTACAAGCATGACATTTTGAATAGAGCTATCATGAGATATGGCCACCTTACCAAGGCCAAGTACCTTACCCTTGGAGTTGTCTCCAAAAGTCACATACTTGCGTGGACCATCGTTCTTTGCAAGCTCTCCAAACATGTCTTTGTCTCCGGTCATGTGGTCGGTGCATCCACTATCAAGAATCCACTCTTTTCCGCCGGACATGTAGTCTCTCAGATTTGCCATAAGATTGAGACTCTTCATGATCTTGTCTAGCTCGGTGTCCGAGTCGGAGTAATCATCATCATGCTCATGCTTATCATCATATTGACCCATAGATTGTTCATCATCAACACCTAGGTCAATTTGATAACCACTTGCATTAGTTTTGTCAATGTGACAATAATCTTGGGAATGTAATGCAAGAGCATTTCTAATTAAAACATTGATAAGACCGGGATCACCCTTCTTTTTCATAAGATCACGAAGCTCAAAGAAGCATTTATCAAAGTTGGGATCATTGGGGCGCATCTTATCAAATTCAATAGTCTTGTGTAGAATTTCATCAAGACTTCTCAAAGAGTAGTCCGGATAAAGTTCTTCCAAGAACTTCCACATAGCATAGGCGCACTCAAAGTTTGTAACAAGCTTAAGCAAGTCATCGGGTAACCCTCTAATGATAAGATTTACAGTCCTAAGGTTACGAAGCAAATCAAGCTCTTCATCCATGGTAGGGTGCAAGGGATCAAAAGGAGGCACATAGGGGGTCTCAACATATTTGCACAAATTGTACATCTTAAAGATACTAAGCATTTCAGACCTCCATGAGTTATATGACTCTCCATTAAGAATAGGCACTCTATGGCTAACACTCCCAAACGTAGACACGTCCATCTTCCTCCAATGGTGTGTAAACCAAAGCAATGGAGACCAAAGCTCTGATACCAATTGAGGGATCGAAGAAGGTGAGAGTGTCTAGAGGGGGGGTGATTAGACTACTCGACAAGATAAAATTTCTGTCTTTTATCAAGGACAGATTTTGGCAGATTTTGCATAACACACAAGTCAAGTAGCACACTACACATGCAATTCTAGAGTATGGGCAGCGGAAAGTAAATTGCACAAGTAGTAAAAAGAAGTGGAGAAGATCAAACGCAATTTGGAGACGCAATGATTTTTCCCGTGGTTCCGATAGGTGGTGCTATCGTACATCCACGTTGATGGAGACTTCAACCCACGGAGGGTAACGGCTGCGCGAGTCCACGGAGGGCTCCACCCACGAAGGGTCCACGAAGAAGCAACCTTGTCTATTCCATCATGGCCTACGCCCACGGAGGGCTAGCCTTACTCGGGGTAGATCTTCACGAAGTAGGCGATCTCCTTGCCCTTACAAACTTCTTGGTTCAACTCCACATCTCGATGACGGAGTCTCCCAAGCGACACCTAACCAATCTAGGAGGCACCACCCTCCAAAAGGTAATAGATGTTGTAGATGATGATGAACTCCTTGCTCTTGTGCTTCAAATGATAATCTCCCCAACACTCAACTCTCCTCACTGATTTGGCTGTGGTGGAAGAAAGGATTGAGTGGAAAGCAACTTGGGAAGGTTAGAGATCAAGTTTCATATGGTAGGAGTGGAGCAACTTGATCTCAACACAAGGGTAGGTAGTTCTCTTCTCAGAAAGTGTAAGGTAGGAGTGGTAGTTCTTTCTGATGGCTCTCTCCACGAATGAAGAGGGGGTGGAGGGGTATATATAGCCTCCACACAAAAATCCAACCGTTACACACATATTTGAGCAATCTCGGTGGGACCGAAGTTGACAACTCGGTGAAACCGAAAGTTCAAATAATGTGAACGTTGGGGTTTTCGGTGGGACCGAAAATACCATCTCGGTTATTCCGATTTGAGCAAAGACAGGAGCTTGCCAGTTTCGGTGGGACCGGCTTCATCATCTCGGTGACACCGATTTGATGACAGAAGGTTACAGAAGCTTGGCAGCCCATGTTTCGGTGAAACCGATTTCAAACTCGGAATATCCGATTTTTCTAGGGTTTGGCTTATGGCTGAGGTGGTTCATCTCGGTGTGACTGAGTTTGGATAATCGGTGCGACCGAGATTACTTATGAGTGTATTTTGTAGTGAAGGTTGCTGATAGTTTGAGGAGATATATCACTAAGCACTTGAGCAACCAGATCATCAACATAACCTCATCCCCTTTTAATAGTATTGGCTTTTCCTATGGACTCAATGTGATCTTGGATCACTAAACCAAAAATGGAGTCTTGAGCTTTTGCCAATGCTTGCCTTAGTATTTTGAGGGGTCCACTTCTTCAGTCATTGCCATACCCATATCACTGAACTTCTCTGAAATGATTCTCAAGTAGTTATTAGTTCAATGATATATATGTTGTTATTAATTGCCAAAACCACCCGGGGATTAGTTGCACTTTCAAACCTGCTACCAAACATAAATTTTTACAAAGTTCAAAACAGGCAGCCTCAGGCATCCTCCTCGATGGCCACCGGGCCCGCCGAGGTGCCGATGTCTCCATCCTTGACGCCCGCGTCGCGGTAGATGCCTGTCTCCTTGGATCTGCCCACTGGTCGTCCAGAAGCAGGCCATAGTCGTCAACAGGCACGACTCTGCCGTCTTCCGTCCGCTCCGGCCGGAATTCGTCGTGGAGGGCAAACCCGGCAATGTAGCTGGCCCGAGCAGGGTTCTGGTCGGCCTCCGCCTGCAGCTGGCTCTCCGAGCCGGCTCGCTGGCCCATCAACGCGTCCAGCGATAGGTCCGGATGCCAAGACATCGTGAACCTGAGCGCCATCTCGGTGCCAGCACGGGCGGCGGAAACGCGCCAGTCATGGAGCCGGTCCGGCCCCGCCTCCAGCCACCGCGCCAGCCACGAGAAGCTGCTCGGTGCAGCGGAACCCGGCCAGATGGCCGCCGTCATTGTCGGGCCGGCCTTAGAGAGCCGCGCCATCGTAGGCGAGCCTCGACGGCGACCATGATCTCCGGGAAGGTCTAGGCCACCCGCGGGTCAGTCTCGGAGCCGACTATGCCCTCCGGGTCGCGCTGAAAGCGGACCGCCTCCTCCGCCAGCTGCTGCGTCTCCGGGAAGGCCCCTGTCAAGAAGACATGCGAATCGGAAGAAAGTCACTAAGGAAGAGAAGCTGGAGCCCCAGCCCGGCAAAAGACCCAAGAAAAGCACTTACTAGAGAAGGACTCTTCCAGATTCTACGCTTCGAGCAATGTACCGCGCCGCTCCCGGTCGATGGTGCGGTCACGCTCCTTGACCATCTCCTCCAGTTTGGCGACCTTGGCAAGGGACGCCTTCAGCTCGGCATCCTTGTCCTCGGCCGCCTTCTCGGCCTCCTCGTGGCGCCGAGTTTCCCCCTGCTGGGTCTCCTCCGCCGCGGCCACCAGCGCCTTCAGGCGCCCCACCTCGGCCTGGAGCTGACCCTTGTCGTCGGCCAGCTTACCGCGCTGCTGGTCCGCCTCGGCAAGGCCCTGTTGCGTCTCCACGACCTTGGCGTCTTCCGCCCTGAGGTGTTCCACCTCGGCCTCAAGACGACTCTTGTCACCCGCCAGCTGCTCCCACAGCTGGCTGGCTTCATCGAGCGCCTGTCGGGCTCCCATCTCCTCTGCCCTCGCCCGCTCCACCTTGGCCCCAAGCCGTCCGGCGTCGGCAACGAGCCGGTCATAGTGGAAGCTGGCCCGGATCAGCCGGATCCGCCAGGACAGCACCTCGGCTGCGGAAGAACGATTTAGTAACGAAGCAATACTTCGAAGAATCACAAGAAAGGAAGGGGAAAGCACGCAAGAAAAATACCTGCCACGACACAGAGCTCCTCCTCCTTGGCGGCAAGCTGCTCCTTGAGCCTCCTGTGCATCTCAAGGAGCTGGTTGAAGACGCTGACCCGATAGGAGTCTAGTTGCCGCAAAAAGTAACGATCAACACGAAGACGGCAATTTAAGATTTGTCCCAACTACTACGCAGTTGGCCCAAATCTCAGGCACTACACCCAGTGGGTGCGCTGGCGCGCCCCCACATGGAAGAAGCAAAAAGAAAGAAGAAAATAAAAAAATGAGAAAGACTCACAAGCACGGCGCGCTCCAGCTCCTGCGTCTGCTCCAACTCGGCCTGGGCAAAGGCCTGGACCCGGTCCGCCCGCCCTTGTAGGCGCCGGGTCACGACGGCTATCACCGCCTCATCCTAGGTCGGAGGCCAGAAGAAGACCTCGCCGGCCCCGCTCCGCTGTGCCTGCGACCCAACGGCCCGGCGACCCCCGGGCCTAAGCACCAGAGCGTGCTCGCCGCTGGCCGCCTCCCCTGCGGCCGGCGTCCTCTCCGGCACCACCAACGGCGCGATAGGCGGAGTGGTCCGCGGTTCCATCGCCGGCGACGCCTCCCTCGACTGCGTCCGAGCCGCCCCCTGCGGCGCTGTCCGTAGCACCTCCTCCAAGACAGCGTCACCGCCTCCTCCATCGGCCCCCGCCCGCTCGACCCGCGGCGGGGTGCCGTCCCCGACGACCACGACCTCCCGGTTGAGGTCCATCCCATCCGCATGGCCACCTTGGCCACGCTCCTCCTCCAGTGACGGCACGAAGACTGTCGCCGCCACCCTCGCCCCCACCGGCATCTCCGACTCCTTGCCGGCTCGCGCCCACGCCGCCGCGGTGCTAGTCCAAGCCCGGGTCGACGCCGCCTCCAGCTCGGCCTTGTCCCAGTCTCGGTCCCGCCAGGCCCAGCCTTCGGTGTCGGCAGGGTCCAGACCAAGGTCTGGATCCGCCCGCCCCTCCTCCTCCTCCCGATCGACGATGCCAGACCGGCTCCTCCGGAACGCGGTGCCCTCGGGGGACGCAGCATCCGCTGCCGCCAGCACCAACGAGACCGATGCCCTAAAATTCAAGACAAATAAGTACATAAGAGCCCAACGGAGCTACTCGGTCACACGGCTCAAGCCAGAAAGGAACTCATCCCGGCAACACCCGAACGGCATACCTCGTTTGCGGAGCACCGCGCCTTCTCTTGGCGGGCGGCTTCGCGCCCCCGGCCGCGTCCGCCGCGCTCTTCGCGGCTGGGGCCCGCGGCGTGACGCTGTCTTTCCCGTGTGGCCGGCTCGCCGCCGGCACCCCCCAAGACAACCCGGCTCCAGCCGCACCGCCGCCTGCTCCACCCGACGCCACTGTGTCAACAACCCACGTTAGCGCCTCCAACGTCGTCCCGTGGCTGGCGACTCAAGAAGGAAAGACGGGCTCACATGCTCGACGCCCCGCGCCCGCGTCGGCGGCCGCTCCCTCCCCTCTGCCGTGAGCCTCGGGTTCCTCCGAGGCAGCGCGCACCACCTGCGTCCGTGCCCGTTCGTAAGGATGCCGGATGGCGTTGAGAAGCACCTCCCGCGTCGCGTCTGGACGGATGAGAAGATGGGCGGCAGCAAAATACAGAGACCAGGGACTCACCATCGGTGCCGGGTTCACTCGACTATACGTGGCCTTCCCGTAATGCCGGTCATCCAGCAGGTTGGCCTTGGAGATTTCATTGACCCGACATGCGATCTGGTCCGCCCTCAGCCGCAGGTTCGACATGCGGTTGAGATCCTCGAGGCCGGTCATCTCGCTGATGAGGTGGTTGCGCTGCTGCAGCGGTAGCACTCGCCGGGCGATGAAGGCGGTGATGAGGTCGGCGCTGGTGAGCCCATTCCGCTCCTTCATCACGGACACCCGCTCGCATAGATTGAGCATCACCTGCGACGGGCACTTGGGGTAGTACGCCCAGTTTTGCTTCGCCCACGGTGGTGAGTTGACAAACAGCGGCAGGTTGATGCGGTCCACGGCAAGATTGTGGATGTAGAAGAAAGCATTCTGCCACTTCTTGGCAGAATCCTCCAGTGGCACCTTGGGGCGGCCAGACCCCGGCTGCCTGCAGATGACGGTAGCCCCGCACTCGGACATCTCCCTAGCCTTTGGCCCCTACTGCTTCAGGGAGAAGAGGCGCACCCAGAGGTTGATCGTGGGCTCGACCCCAAGGTACCCCTCGCAGAGCGTAACGAAGCCCGAAAGTTGCACGATGGCGCCGACCCCAAGATGGTGGGGCTGGAGCCCGAAGAAATCGAAGAACTCGTGGAAGAAATCGCTCGCAGGCAGTCCGAACCCGCGCTTGAAGTGCGGGAAGAAGACCACGCGCTCCGCGCCCTTGGGGCGCGGCTCCCGCTCGCCCCGCGGCAGGCGCACGACGACCTCCGTCTCCCTCGATAGGAGCTTGGTGCTACGAAAGTAGGAGATATTGTCGGCAGTGACAGCGAGCCCATCCACGAGCCCGACGGCAGCGCCAGCTGCAAGAGCGCAGAAGAGAAAAGGAAGAAGAAATACTCTTCTCAAAACGACGAGCGTCGCAGTGCACTGCTACTTCTCGAGCTTGCGTTGTATTCCCTCAAAGAGGAAAGGGTGATGCAGCACAGTAGCGTAAGTATTTCCCTCAGTTTCTTGGAACCAAGGTATCAATCTAGTAGGAGACCACACGCGAGTCCCTCGCACCTGCATAAACAAAAAAGAACTTCATAGCCAACGCGATAAGGGGTTGTCAATCCCTTTACGGTCACTTACGAAAGTGAGATCTGATAGAGATGATAGTTTGATATTTTTGGTATTTTTGGTTATAAGAACAGAAAGTAAAAGCGGAAAAGTAAAATAGATTGTAGATTGATATGTTGAGAATAGACCCGGGGGCCATAGTGTTCTCTAGTGGCTTCTCTCATGATAGCGATATTCTACGGCAGGTAAAAAAGTACTGTCGAGCAATTGATAGAAAAGCGAATAATTATGAGACTATCTAGGCATGATCATTACATATAGGCATCACGTCCGAGACAAGTATACCGAAACGATTCTGCATCTACTACTATTACTCCACACATCGACCGCCATCCAGCATGCATCTAGTGTATTGAGTTCATAAGAACAGAGTAATGCCTTAAGCAAGATGACATGATGTAGAGGGATAAACTCAAACTTAGTGATATAAACCCCATCTTTTTATCCTCGATGGCAACAATACAATACGTGACTTGCTGCCCCTACTGTCACTGGGAAAGGACACCGCAAGATTGAACCCAAAGCGAAGCACTTCTCCCATTGCAAGAACTATAGATCTAGTAGGCCAAACCAAACCAATAATTCGAAGAGACTTGCAAGGATATTATAATCACACATAAAGAGTTCAGAGAAGAACCAAATATTTCTCATAGATAATCTTGATCATAAACCCACAATTCATCGGATCTCGACAAACACACCCCAAAAAGAGATTACATCGAATAGATCTCCTCGAAGACCAAGGAGAACTTTGTATTGAAATCCAAAGAGAGAGAAGAAGCCATCTACATACTAGCTATGGACCCGAAGGTCTGTGGTAAACTACTCACAACTCATGGTGAGGCGACGAGGATGATGTAGAAGCACTCCGTGGTAGATCCCCCCCTCCGACGGAGCTCCGGAATAGGCCCCAAGATGGGATCTCACGGGAACAGAAGGTTACAGCGGTGGAACTAGGGTTTTCTCTCCTCTTCTGATGGTTTCGGGGTACGTAGGTATATTAGGAGGAAGGAGGGCACCGGGGGCCAAACATGGGGCCCACGAGGCAGGGGGCGCGCCCTATAGGGGGGGCGCCCAACCTCGTGGGCGCCACGTGTGCCCTACTCCGTGGTTCTCAAGTCTCCCGTGCGTGATTTTCTCCAATAATATCTCTCCCGAAGGTTTCATTCCGTTTGGACTCCGTTCGATATTCCTTTTCTGTAAAACCCTGAAACAGGCAAAAAACAACAATCTGGACTGGACCTTTGGGTTAGTAGGTTAGTCCCAAAAATAATATAAAAGTGTATGACAAAGCCCATTAAACATCCAAAACATCATAAATAATAGCATGGAACAATCAAAAATTATAGATATGTTGGAGACGTATCAAGCATCCCCAAGCTTAATTCCTGCTCGTCCTCGAGTAGGTAAATGATAATAACACAACTTTTGATGTGGATTGCTGACCAACATAGTTTTTCAATGTAATTCTCTTAATTGTGGCATGAATGTTCGGATATGAAAGATTCAAGACAAAAGTCTATATTGACATAAGAAATAATAATACTTCAAGCATACTAACAAAGCAATCATGTCTTCTCAAAATACTTTGGCTAAAGAAAGTTATCCCTACAAAATCATATAGTCTGGCTATGCTCCCTCTTCATCACACAAAATATTCATATCATGCACAACCCGGATTTCAGCCAAGCACTTGTTTTCATACTCTATTCTTTCAAACCTTTCAACTTTCACGCAATACATGAGCGTGAGCCATGGACATAGCACTATGGGTGGAATAAAGAGGTGGTTGTGGAGAAGACAAAAGGAGGGAGATAGTCTCACATCGACTCGGCGTATCAACGGGCTTTGGAGATGCCCATCAATAGATATCAATGTGAGTGAGTAGGGATTGCCATGCAACGGATGCACTAGAGCTAAAAATGTATGAAAGCTCAACAAAAGAAACTAGTGGGTGTGCATGCAACTTGCTTGCTCATGAAGACCTAGGGCATTTGAGGAAGCCCATCGTTGGAATATACAAGCCAAGTTCTATAATGAAAATTCCCACTAGTGTATGAAAGTGACTAAACATGAGACTCTCTATCATGAAGACCATGGTGCTACTTTGAAGCACAAGTGTGGAAAATGATAGTAGCAATTGTCCCTTTTTTTCTTTTTTTGGGCCTTTTTTTGTTTGGCCTTTTTTTGGAGGGGCTTTATTGATTTAGCCTTTCCTCACATGGGATAATGCTCTAATAATGATCATCATCACACTTTCATTACAACTCGATATTACAACTCGATACTAGAACAAAGTATGACTCTATATGAATGCCTCCGGCGGTGTACCGGGATGTGCAATGAATCAAGAGTGACATGTATGAAAAAATATGCATGGTGGCTTTGCCAAAAATACGATGTCAACTACATGATCATGCATGGCAATATGACAATATGAAGCGTGTCATATGAACGAAACGGTGGAAAGTTGCATGGCAATATATCCCGGAATGGCTATGGAAATGCCATAATAGGTAGGTATGGTGGATGTTTTGAGGAATATATATGGTGTCTGTTTTGAGGAAGGATATATAGTGGGTGTATGGTACCAGCGAAAGTTGCACGATACAAAAGAGGCTAGCAATGGTGGAAGGGTGAGAGTGCGTATAATCCATGGATTCAACACTAGTCATAAAGAACTCATATACTTATAGCAAAAATCTATGAGTCATCAAAACAAAGCAATAAACGCATGCTCCTAGGGGGGAGGTTGGTAGGAGTTAACCATCGCTCGCCCCCGACCTCCAAACAAAGGTTGACACTTTACAAATACCTCATGCTCTAACTTCGTCACATAGCGGTTCACCATACGTGCATGCTACGGGATATCACTAACCTTAACACAAGAATTTCTCAATTTCATAATAACTCCGCTAGCATGACTCTAATATCACTATCCTCATATCTCAAAACAATTATCAAGCATCCAACTTCTCATCATATTCAATGCACTAAGTGTGAAAGTTTTTACTACATTGATATTGGATGTCTATCATGTGAAGACTAGTTTTATAGCCTAAGCACATTACCATGCTGTTTTAATAGACTCTAAAAAGGATATAAGTGAAGTATGATAGTTCAACAATTTCTTCAAAATATTATCACCACCGTGCTCTAAAAGATATAAGTGAAGCACTAGAGCAAAAACTATTCAACTCAAAAGATATAAGTGAAGCACATAGAGTGTTCTAACAATTCCTAGATCATATTTAACTCTCTCAAATAGGTGTGTACAGCAAGGATAATTGTGTCAAACTAACAAGAAAAGACTCAAATTATACAAGACGCTCCAAGTAAAACACATATCATGTGGTGAATAAAAATATAGCTCCGAGTATAGTTACCGATGGATGAAGACGAAAGAGGGGATGCCTTCCCGGGGCATCCCCAAGCTTAGGCTTTTGGTTGTCCTTGAATTTTACCTTGGGGTGCCATGGGCATCCCCCAGCTTAGGTTCTTGCCACTCTTTGTTCCATAGTCCATCAAAGCAATACTCAAAACTTGAAAACTTCACAACACAAAACTTAGACAAAAATCTCGTGAGCTCCGTTAGTATAAGAAAGCAAACCACCACTCAAAGGTACTGCAATGAATTCATTCTTTGTTCATAGTGGTGTTAAACCTACTGTATTACAACTTCTCTATGGTTCATACTTCCCAATACTACTCATAGATGCATTGAAATAAGCAAAAAACACACAAAAACAAAATCTGTCAAAAACAGAACAGACTGTAGTAATCTGCAGTTTTCGCATACTTCTGTAGCTCCAAAAAATTCAAACTAAATTGGTAAACGTGAGGAATTTGTCTATTAATCATCTGCAAAAAGAATAAACAAAATATCACGCTCCAGTAAAATCTGGTGACCATTCTAGCTAGCGGTAACGATTCTGTTTTACACAGCAAGATCATATAAACTTCACACAAGTCTTCCCAAAGGTTCTATTTGGCACAAACACTAAACAAAACACAAAACCACATATAAACAGAAGATAGATGCAATATTTATTCCTAAACAGAAGCAAAAATAAATAAATATAAAATTGGGTTGCCTCCCAACAAGCGCTATCGTTTTACGCCCCTAGCTAGGCACGATACATGGATAGATCTTGGTATTGCCATCCTTGGAAGGCAATTCTTTAATTAAGCACGTGTGATTATTAGGCACTTCTTTATCCCTATTGATAATCAAACTCTTGGGCAAGAAATCAAGAAATTCTAAAGTGTCAAAAGGGTCTCTTGCAAAAGTAAGAAAATTAGGGTGAACACTTATGGATTTGAGATCCGCAATTCCTTTACTAGATGTTTCATCCTTGTCTTTAGGGACATACATGAACTTAGATAATTTAGTGGTAGAAGTATTTGGAGTAGTTTTTATAGCAGAAAGAGCAGAACCCACATTAGTAATAATATCCTCAAGCTTATTGATTCTAGTAGAATCCTGATCTAGCTTTTCTTTAACTATGGGTTCCTTTTCCTTAAGATTTTTCAGAACAACTCCTACCTTGGATCCATATTGGGTAATTTCATCATGGATTTTTCTATCCAAGTTTTCTACCAGTTCTACCGTAGCAACTTTGTTTTGAATGATTTCCAACCCTTGCATAACATGCTCCAAAGTTAAAACGGTCCCATTAACCATAAGAGGTGGTAAGCCAAATAATTCAGCCATCGCATTATAAGAATCAAAAGTATGGCTACCCAAGAAATTCCCTCCGGTAATGGTATCTAAGATAAATCTATTCCACGAAGTTATGCCAACATAAAAACTGCGAAGAAGAACGGAAGTGGAAAGCTTCCTATTAGATCTATTTTGAGCATTGCAATTTCTATACCAGGCATCTTTTAAGTTTTCTCCCTCCCTTTGTTTAAAGTTGAGAACCTCACTCTCGGGAGTGTTGATAATGATAGGTGTGCTACACATGATGACAAGCAAGCAAGCAACACACACAAGCAAACAAGAAGCAAGCGAACAATAAACACACGTCAGAAGAAGGGCAAATAAAACGGCAAGGGTGAAGTGGGGGAGAGGAAAACAAGAGGCAAAAATGTAACACGAAGGATAAGGGTTTGTGATAGGTACTTGGTATATGACTTTTGCGTAAGCCTCCCCGGCAATGGCGCCAGAAATTCTTCTTGCTACTTCTCGAGCTTGCGTTGTATTCTCTCGAAGAGGAAAGGGTGATGCAGCACAGTAGCGTAAGTATTTCCCTTAGTTTTTGAGAACCAAGGTATCAATCCAGTAGGAGACCACGCGCGAGTCCCTCGCACCTGCACAAACAAATAAGAACTTCGTAGCCAACACGATAAGGGGTTGTCAATCCCTTTACGGTCACTTACGAAAGTGAGATCTGATAGAGATGATAGTTTGATATTTTTGGTTATAAGAACAGAAAGTAAAAGCGGAAAAGTAAAGTAGATTGTAGATTGATATGTTGAGAATAGACCCTGGGGTCATAGTGTTCTCTAGTGGCTTCTCTCATCATAGCGATATTCTATGGCGGGTAAACAAATTACTGTCGAGCAATTGATAGAAAAGTGAATAATTATGAGGCTATCTAGGCATGATCATTATATATAGGCATCAAGTCCGAGACAAGTAGACCGAAACGATTCTGCATCTACTACTATTACTCCACACATCGACCGCTATCCAGCATGCATCTAGTGTATTGAGTTCATAAGAACAGAGTAATGCCTTAAGCAAGATGACATGATGTAGAGGGATAAACTCAAACTTAGTGATATAAACCCCATCTTTTTATCCTCGAAGGCGACAATACAATACGTGCCTTGCTGTCCCTACTGTCACTGGGAAAGGACACCGCAAGATTGAACCCAAAGCCAAGCACTTCTCCCATTGTAAGAACTATAGATCTAGTAGGCCAAACAAAACCAATAATTCGAAGAGACTTGCAAGGATATTATAATCACACATAAAGAGTTCAGAGAAGAACCAAATATTTCTCATAGATAATCTTGATCATAAACCCACAATTCATCGGATCTCGACAAACACATCGCAAAAAGAGATTACATCGAATAGATCTCCTTGAAGACCAAGGAGAACTTTGTATTGAGATCCAAAGAGAGAGAAGAAGCCATCTAGATAGTAGCTATGGACCCGAAGGTCTGTGGTAAACTACTCACAACTCATGGTGAGGCGATGATGATGATGTAGAAGCACTCTGTGGTAGATCCCCCCTCCGGCGGAGCTCCGGAACATGCCCCAAGATGGGATCTCACGGGAACAGAAGGTTGCGGCGGTGGAACTAGGGTTTTCTCTCCTCTTCTGATGGTTTCCGGGTACGTAGGTATATATAGGAGGAAGGAGGGCACAGGGGGCCAAACATGGGGCCCACGAGGCAGGGGGTGTGCCCTATAGGGGAGGGGCGCCCCCACCCTCGTGGGCGCCAAGTGTCCCCTACTCCATGGTTCTCAAGTCTCCCATGCGTGATTTTCCCCAAAAATATCTCTCCCAAAGGTTTCATTCCGTTTGGACTCCGTTTGATATTCCTTTTCTGTAAAACCCTGAAACACGCAAAAAGAGCAATTTGGACTGGGCCTTTGGGTTAGTAGGTTAGTCCCAAAAATAATATAAAAGTGTATGACAAAGCCCATTAAACATCCAAAACATCATAAATAATAGCATGGAACAATCAAAAATTATAGATACGTTGGAGACGTATCAAGCACGGCGGTCACGAGAGGCAGAGGAGGGAAGGAAAAGGCAGGGGGCGTGAGCGAGAATGATCTCCGCCGCCCCCTCCTCGGCCCAATTTATACGCCACGGTTTGAAACGTGGGGGAGTGGGATCGTCTGCGCTCGCCTTTCCCACTTTCCAGCAATAACTGCGCACGTATGTGCGGAAAAACTGCCCCCAGAAGGGAAACCGACTTGTGGACGCCGCAGTAATTCCACGCGCGTGGGCCGAGGCCGCGCGGCCACGGCCCCCAGCGCGTCGCCCCGCCTGTCGCGCGCGTGGCCTGTCAGGCCTCTCCGGCTTCCGGGCGCCATGTGGCGCCCGCGCAAAAACCAAAAGATCGCTCAAGATTCGGCGGACTCATTGGTTTCCTACCGCTGCCGGGATGCTGCAACCCGGCTTCCGGAAGCCCGCACACAGTGGGTGTTGCCGGACCCGGCGGCCCCGAATTTGCCTCCAAAGAAAAGAAACTGCGAAGGTCCTTTCCATCCGAAGACGGCGGAGCTTCACAGCTTCAGGGACTACTATCGGGGGGATGAACCCCAGGCAGGCAACGGAAGCCGGATCCTTTTCAAAAACAATGCGGCCAGCATCGCCCCGCAATCCGGCTTTCGGTTGGCCGGGTCGTCGCTTGACTCGGCCAAGTCCCACGACCCGGCCAAACTCTCCAGCCCGGCCGGATCCCACAATTCGGCCCAACGGCCCGCTCAAGGGACCTGGACCCGGTGCGTCAAGACTTCCCCAATGAAACCAGCCCGGCCCGTGGCGTGTTCCCCAATTCGGCCACAAGTCAACTCCCTTCCCATCCCGACCATACGATGGGACGAGTCTCCACCTACCGATGACCGAGGCAACAGTGCCCTGCCCATGCCTCCGGTCAGCCGAGGCGTGGGAACAGTGCAATCATCATCACCGATGATGCCAGCAGACGGCGACCTGACGAAACGCCACTGTACCCGACTCAACCCGGTCACTCCCCGACGGTCGACAAGACGGCACACAGCACCCCCGTACCCGGAGAACCTGGCGAGCCCTGTACCCGGCGGGTCCCAGCGGCGGCTTCCCGGACAATGACAACCCGGCCCCACGACCTTGTAACATTACCATTGTACCCCTGGGGGTTTGACCTATAAACCCCCCCCCCCCCAGGAGCCCTCATGCATACGGGCACGCCGTAGAGAAGAGAACAAAGAGAGATAGACGTACATCACAAGGAGAAGCAGCCTAAGCCTTGGCCCGTCTTCCTCCTTCCTCCAGACAGCTCAAGGAGCAACTTTGTACTGATATACATCAACTACACTCGGCAGGACTAGGGGTGTTATTGATAACCCACAAGTGTAGGGGATCAATTGTAGCCTCTTTCGAGAAGTAAGAGTGTCGAACCCAACGAGGAGCTAAAGGTAGAACAAATATCCCCTCAAGTTCTATCGACCACCGATACAACTCTACGCACGCTTGACGTTTACTTTACCTAGAACAAGTATGAAACTAGAAGTAGTTTGTAGTTTTTGTGGGATAGGTTTGCAAGAATATAAAGAGCACGTAAATATAAACTAGGGGCTGTTAAGATAAAGAAGCAACAAAGTTAATATAGCGAGTGTGGAAAAGTGGTGGTAGGAGTTGCGAAATTGCCCCTAAGCAATTGACTACGTTACTAGACCGATAGCAAGTTTTATGTGGGAGAGGCCACTGCTAGCATGTCATCCCTTACTTGGAATTCTATGCACTTATGATTGGAACTATTAGCAAGCATCCACAACTACTAACGTTCATTAAGGTAAAACCCAACCATAGCATTAAGATATATTGGTCCCCCTTCAATCCCGTATGCATCAATTTCTACGCTAGGTTGAAGCTTCTGTCACTCTTGCCCTCCAATACGTAGTCCTATCAACATACAAATAACCCTATGGTGTGGTCCACGCGCGCGCTCATATGATGGGCGCCAAAGGGCAGCAACATAACCACAAGCAAATTAAATCAATCATAGCAATTCACCAATCACCGATAGGACAACAATAATCTACTCAGACATCATAGGATGGCAACACATCATTGGATAATAATATGAAGCATAAAGCACCATGTTCACGTAGAGGGTACAACGGGTTGCGGGAGAGTGGACCGCTGTAAATAGATGGGGGAAGGTGATGGAGATGTTGGTGAAGATGACGGAGGTGTTGGTGTAGATCGCCGTCACATGATGATGGCCCCAGTGGCACTCCAGTGCCACCGGAAGCAAGGGGCAGAGAGCCTCCCTCCTTCTTCTTCTTCCTTGACCTTCTCCCTAGGTGGGAGATGGGTTTCCCCTCTGGTCCATGGCCTCCATGGTGGTGGAGGGGCGAGAGCCCCTCCGAGATTGGATCTGTCTCTCTCTGTTTCTGCGTTCCCAGATTATGTCCCTTCGTTGTTTCTTATATTCCCGGAGATCCATAACTCCGACTGGCCTGATTGTTTGACATGATTTTTATCCGGATATTAGCTTTCTTGCAGCGAAAGAAGGGCATCAACCTCCTTACGGTGTGGCCACGAGGGTCCGGGGCGTGCCTGCCCCTGGTGGGCGCGCCCCTGCCTCGTGGCCCACTCGGGCATCCTCTCATGTTGGTTCCGCTTCCCAAAATTCACATATATTCCAAAAACAATCTCTGTCCGTTTTTATTCCATTTGGAACCCATTTGATATGGATATTCTGTGAAACAAAAAACATGCAACAAACAGGACCTGGCACTTGGCACTGGATCAATATGTTAGTCCCCAAAAATAGTATAAAAAGTTGCCAAAAGTATATGAAAGTTGTAGAATATTGGCATGGAATAATAAAAAAAATATAGATACGACGGAGACATATCAGCATCCCCAAGCTTAATTCCTGCTCGTCCTCGAGTAGGTAAATGATAAAAAGATAATTTTTGATGTGGAATGCTACCTAGCATAATCTTGATCATGTAATCTAATCATGGCATGAATATTAAGACACGGGTGATTCAAAGCAATAGTCTATCATTTGACATTAGGACAATAATACTTCAAGCATACTAATAAAGCAATCATGTCTCTTCAAAATAACATGGCCAAAGAAAGTTATCCCTACAAAATCATATGGTCTGGCTATGCTCCATCTTCACCACACAAAGTATTTAAATCATGCACACCCCGGTTTTAGCCAAGCAATTGTTTCATACTTTAGTATTCTCAAACTTTTTCAATTTTCACGCAATACATGAGCGTGAGCCATGGACATAGCACTATGGGTGGAATAGAAGGTGGTGATAGACAAAAGGTGGGAGAAAGTCTCACATCAACTAGGCGTATCAATGGGCTATGGAGATGCCCATCAATAGATATCAATGTGAGTGAGTAGGGATTGCCATGTAACGGATGCACTAGAGCTATAAGTGTATGAAATCTCAAAAGAAAACTAGTGGGTGTGCATCAACTTGCTTGCTCATGAAGACCTAGGGCATTTGAGGAAGCCCATCGTTGGAATATACAAGCCAAGTTCTATCGAAAAATTCCCACTAGTATATTGAAGTGACAAAACAAGAGACTCTCTATTATGAAGATCATGGTGCTGCTTTGAAGCACAAGTGTGGAAAAGGATAGTAGCATTGTCCCTTCTCTCTTTTCTCTCATTTTTTTTGTTTTTTAGGGGCTTTCTCTGTTTTTTAGCCCTTCTCTATTTTTTAGGCCATCCCTTTTTTTATTTGGCCTTTCCTCACATGGGACAATGCTCTAATAATGAACATCATCACACTTTTATTTACTTACAACTCAAAGATTACAACTCGAAGCTAGAACAAAATATGACTCTATGTGAATGCCTCCGGCGGTGTACCAGGATGTGCAATGATCTAGCGTAGAAATGACATCAAAAAACGGACAAACCGTGGAAACATCATGCTAGCTATCTTACGATCATGCAAGGCAATATGACAATGATGGTGCATGTCATAATAAATGGAACGGTGGAGTTACATGGCAATATATCTCGGAATGGCTATGTAAATGCCATAATAGGTAGGTATGGTGGTTGTTTTGAGGAAGGTATATGGTGGGTGTATGGTACCGGCGAAAGTTGTGCGGTACAAGAGAGGCTAGCAATTGTGGAAGGGTGAGAGTGCGTATAATCCATGGACTCAACATTAGTCATAAAGAACTCACATACTTATTGCAAAAAATTATTAGCCATCGAAATCAAGTACTACACGCATGCTCCTAGGGGGGAGGTTGGTAGGAGTTAACCATTGCGCGCCCCCGACCTCCACACAAAGGATGACACTCAATAAATAAATCATGCTCCAACTTCGTCACATAACGGTTCACCATACGTGCATACGGGAATCACGAACCTCAACACTAGTATTTCTACAATCCACAACTACCCACTAGCATGACTATAATATCACCATCTTTATATCGCAAAACTATTGCAAGGAATCAAACATATCATATTCAGCGATCTACATGTTTATGTAGGATTTTATGACTAACCATGTGAATGACCAAATCCTTTCAACTCTCTAAATAGATATAAGTGAAGCAAGAGAGTTTTAATTATTTCTACAAAAGTTATGCCCACACTCTAACAATTATAAGTGAAGCAAAAGAGCATTCTACAAATGGCGGTTTTCTATGTGAAGAGAAACAGGCAATCCAAACTTCAAATGATATAAGTGAAGCACATGAAGCATTCTATAAAGCCATACTCAAAAGATATAAGTGAAGTGCAAAGAGCATTCTATAAATCAACCAAGGACTATCTCATACCAGCATGGTGCATTTATTAAAAGAAAAAGAAAAAGCACACGACGCTCCAAGAGTTTTCACATATCATGTGAATGAAACGAATCCGAAAACACACCCATACTTGTTGAAGAAAGATGGGATGCCTTCCGGGGCATCCCCAAGCTTAGATGCTTGAGTCTCCTTGAATATTTACTTGGGGTGCCTTGGGCATCCCCAAGCTTGAGCTCTTGCCTCTCCTCCTTCTTCTCACATCGAGACCTCCTCGATCCTCGAACACTTCATCCACACAAAACTTAACCGAACCTTTAGTGGCGGGGTTAGTGCATATGATCAATAAAATCCCATCATGTACTGCTCTAACATTATTGTATAATTATGAACAAATATTACCTATTGTATGATATCACAATTCTATGGCCCCAAGTCAAGGAGGCATCAACAAGAATTCAAACATATGCAAATAATGAAGCTATAACAGCAATCTGTGAAAATAGGACAGTCTGTAGTAATCTGAACATTAACCATACTTTTGTAACTCTAAAAATCATGAAAAAATAGGAAAAATCAACAATTTATATAGCAATACTTTGCAAAAAGTTTTAGATCCTTTTGACGTTCCAATAAAAAATGTAAAATCGGGCACTACAACCAAAGTTTCTGTTTTTCCACCGCACAAACCAATAAGCAGTTTAAACATCCTAAAGGAAACTCTTGGCACATTATTTTTATAATACAATGGAATTTTACAAGGGGATAATTATTTTTGATGAAAAGTTTCTGTAATTCAAGATTTGCAAAGTTTCCATGGGCATGAACAAAGTTCAAGGAGCTCCCCCATTTCAACGGTGCTCGTCCTTCTTACTTTCACTTTTCTTTTCGAAAAAGTTTTAGGTTCCCCTCTTTATCTTTTTGTTTTTAAACTTTATAAAAGCACACAACAGAAATAAATGACTCTCTAAAACTTCCGGGTTGTCTCCCTGGCAGCGCTTTCTTTAAAGCCATTAAGCTAGGCATATAGTGCTCAAGTAATGGATCCACCCGGATCCCAAGGTATATCAAAGCCAATTTTAATTAGCAATGATTTGGAATTTAGTAGTGAGCACAAAGTGATATGTGTCATGAAACAACAAAGTCTAACTCTCTTCCTATGCATAGGCATGTCATACAAGAACAATTCATGCACATCAAGTAAAGGCCAATGCATAGTATAAGCAGTTTCTTGCAATTTTATCATGTTGGAAACATAGAGAGGCGGAGATGTAGTTCCTCTCTCATAATAATTGCAAGTAGGAGCAGCAAGCACATGCATATTATACTCATCAAAATCATCATGTGTAACGGAAAAATGCAACCCATCAATATAATCCTTAATAAGTGCAAACTTCTTCGATATAGTGTAGTTTGGAGAATTAAAAAAGATAATAGGACTATCATTGCGTGGGTGCAATAGCAACAATCTCATGTTTTACATATGGAACTATAGCAAGTTCATCTCCATAAGCATAATTCATACTGGCATCTTGGCCACAAGCATAGCAAGCATCATCAAAAAGGGATATTTCAAAAGAATCAACGGGATCATAACAATCAGCATAGCATTCATCCTTCGGTAAGCACGAAGGGAAATTAAACAGTGTATGAGATAAAGAGTTACTCTCATTAGAAGGTGGGCACGGGTGATCAATCCGCTCTTCCTCCTTTTGTACTTCGCTCTCCTCCTCATATTTTTCATCCAATGAGCTCACAATGTCATTAATTTCTTCTTCCATAGACTCCTGCAAAATATTAGTCTCTTCTTGGACAGCAGAGGAGTCCTCAATATATGGTTTAACATAGGCATTAGAAGCATAATTATCATAACAATATTTAAATATGGCAAATTTTCCAGATTTGTAAAGAGTAGCATCGTAATTTTCAATCAAAGAAACAATTTCATAAGCACCCTTAAAAGCAACAAATTCTTCAATTTGTTGGACATCATAGTAACTATAAAGATACGATTCCATTATCACTAAACTCACATTGGTAGGGAAGGTGTTTCTTAGGGTCTTCAGAACAACAAACAAAATCATATATTTCACATAAATTTCAAGCATAACATTGCAAACGATGAATTTGATCCAGTAAAAGTTTCCCTTTTTCAGATATGCGGTGTCGCACATAACAAGCATGCTCATCTAAAGATTTGCCCTCAACTAAGCTAGTTGGGGTTTCAGCACAAGCACATAGGAATCGAAGATGATCCAAGTAAAAAAGCTTCAGGAGTGTGATAGATTTTGAGTGGTTCTTCAACCATTGGTTCAGCAAGTACCACTAATTTTTTTGGTATTTTGCATTTCCTACCCATAACTAAAGATAGAAAACAACTTAGAACATCAAATAAAATCTATTTAGTGATAAAGCAAACAAGCACACACGAGAATATTTACCCCATGCTATTGCTCCCCGGGAACGGCGCCAGAAAAAGGTCTTGATAGCCCACAAGTGTAGGGGATCAGTTGTAGCCTCTTTCGATAAGTAAGAGCGTTGAACCCAACGAGGAGCTAAAGGTAGAACAAATATTCCCTCAAGTTCTATCGACCACTGATACAACTCTACGCACGCTTGACGTTTACTTTACCTAGAACAAGTATGAAACTAGAAGTAGTTTGTAGTTTTTGTGGGATAGGTTTGCAAAAATATAAAGAGCACGTAAATATAAACTAGGGGCTGTTAAGATAAAGAAGCAATAAAGTTAATATAGCGAGTGTGGAGAAGTGGTGGTAGGAGTTGCGAAATTGCCCCTAAGCAATTGACTACGTTACTAGACCGATAGCAAGTTTTATGTGGGACAGGCCACTGCTAGCATGTCATCCCTTACTTGGAATTCTATGCACTTATGATTGGAACTATTAGCAAGCATCCGCAACTACTAACGTTCATTAAGGTAAAACCCAACCATAGCATTAAGATATATTGGTCCCCCTTCAATCACGTATGCATCAATTTCTATGCTAGGTTGAAGCTTCTGTCACTCTTGCCCTCCAATACGTAGTCCTATCAACATGCAACTAACCCTATGGTGTGATCCACGCGCGTGCTCATATGATGGGCACCAAAGGACAGCAACATAACCACAAGCAAATTAAATCAATCATAGCAATTCACCAATCACCGATAGGACAACGATAATCTACTCAGACAACATAGGATGGCAACACATCATTGGATAATAATATGAAGCATAAATCACCATGTTCAAGTAGAGGGTACAGCGGGTTGCGGGAGAATGGACCACTGTAAATAGATGGGGGAAGGTGATGGACATGTTGGTGAATATGACGGAGGTGTTGGTGTAGATCGCCGTCACACGATGATGACCCAGGTGGCACTCCGGTGCCACCGGAAGCGAGGGGGAGAGAGCCCCCCTCCTTCTTCTTCTTCCTTGACCTTCTCCCTAGGTGGGAGAAGGGTTTCCCATCTGGTCCATGGCCCCCATGTCGGCAGAGGGGTGAGAGCCCCTCCAAGATTGGATCTGTCTCTTTGTCTCTCTCTGTTTATGCGTTCCCAGATTCTGGCCCTTCACTGTTTCTTATATTCCCGGAGATCCGTAACTTCGATTGGGCTGATTTTTTGACACGATTTTTATCCGGATATTAGATTTCTTGCGGCGAAAGAAGGGCATCAACCGCCTTACGGTGTGGCCACGAGGGCCCAGGGCGCGCCTGCCCTGGTGGGCGCGCCCCCTGCCTCGTGGCCCACTCGGGCATCGTCTCATGTTGGTTCCGCTTCCCAAAATTCACATATATTCCAAACAAAATCTCCGTCCGTTTTTATTACGTTTGGACTCCGTTTGATATGGATATTCTGCGAAAGAAAAAACATGCAACAAACAGGAACTGGCACTGGGCATTGGATCAACATGTTAGTCCCAAAAAATAGTATAAAAAGTTGCGAAAGTATATGAAAGTTGTAGAATATTGGCATGGAACAATAAAAAATTATAGATACGACGGATACGTATCAGTTATCTCTCCGGAGAGCCCCGAACCTGGGTATGTATTGCGTCCCACGCTCGCTCATGCCAACCTCGCCTCTGAAGCCCACCAGTGCCCTCGAGCCTCCTCCTATCTTTAGCCATCCCTTGGCATTTGCCGTGCACCCACCATGACATATATTAAAAGATATTCAATATGAGAAAACAATACAGTGAGCATTTTGATTAATGAGTACTTCACAAAGGAAATGTATGTTGGACTAACCAGGAAAAATTGCAGTCATAGACAAATAACCGAAACCACTTGATTGAATGTTCCATATGAACTGAATCGCACATAAGTTGGATCCACATCTTATTCAGTCAACAAAGGCCCATCTAACTATGAATGATCTATAATGAACCAACATGTAAATCAGACATCTCATGATCAAGATTTGAATAATTATTTGAAACTTGTTGCTCTTTCTTTGTAGTGCTCTGGCAAAGAGGAAGAAGCACTTGTTCATCACAACCTTGTCACCACCACACAACCTCTGAGATTGTAACTGATTGGGCACTAGAAAATTACCAATAATCAATTTAGTGCAAAATAAGCATGGGCTCTGATTTAGACAAGATTAAGAGGGATACATTGCAATTTATCTCCATTTCATGAACTGCATTGAGGTCTGATAACCCACAAGTATAGGGGATCGCAACAGTTTTCGAGGGTAGAATATTCAACCCAAATTATATTGATTCGACACAAGGGGAGCCAAAGAATATTCTCAAGTATTTGCGGTTGAGTTGTCAATTCAACCACACCTGGAAGACTTAATATCTGCAGCAAAGTATTTAGTAGCAAAGTAGTATGGAAGTAACGGTAACGGGGGTAAAAGTAACAATAGTAGTTTTTGTAGCAATTGTAACAGTGGCAACGGAAAAGAAACTAAGCAAAGATCAATATGTGAAAACCTCGTAGGCAATGGATCAATGATGGATAATTATGTCGGATGCGATTCCTCATGTAACAGTTATAACATAGGGTGACACAGAATTAGCTCCAGTTCATCAATGTAATGTAGGCATGTATTCCGAATATAGTCATACGTGCCTATGGAAAAGAACTTGCATGACATCTTTTGTCCTACCTTCCCGTGGCAGCGGGGTCCTATTGGAAACTAAGGGATATTAAGGCCTCCTTTTAATAGAGTACCGGACCAAAGCATTAACACTTAGTGAATACATGAACTCCTCAAACTACGGTCATCACCGAGAGTGGACCCGATTATTGTCACTTCGGGGTTTCCGGATCATAACACATAGTAGGTGACTATTGACTTGCAAGATAGGATCATGAACTCACATATATTCATGAAACATAATAGGTTCAGATCTGAAATCATGGCACTCGGACCCGAGTGACAAGCATTAAGCATAGCAAAGCCATAGCAACATCAATCTTAGAACATAATGGATACTAGGGATCAAACTCTAACAAAACTAATTCGATCACATGGTAATTCTCATCCAACCTATCACCGTCCAGCAAGCCTACGATTGGATTACTCACGCACGGCGGTGAGCATCATGAAATTGGTGATGGAGGATGGTTGATGACGACAACGGCGGTGGATTCCCCTCTCCGGAGCCCCGAACGGACTCCAGATCAGCCCTCCCGAGAGAGATTAGGGCTTGGCGGCGGCTCCGTATTGTAAAACGCAATGAATCCTTCTCTCTGATTTTTTTCTCCCCGAACGTGAATATATGGAGTTGGAGTTGAGGTCGGTGGAGCTCCAGGGGGCCCACGAGGCAGGGGGCGCGCCCAGGGGGTAGGGCGCGCCTCCACCCTCGTGGCCATGGTGTGGGCCCCCTTCGGTTGATTCTTTCGTCAATATTTTTTATTAATTCCAAAAAGTGGCTCCGTGAAGTTTCAGGTCATTTCGAGAACTTTTATTTCTGCACAAAAATAACACCATGTCAATTCTGCTGAAAACAGCGTCAGTCCGGGTTAGTTTCATTCAAATCATGTAAGTTAGAGTCCAAAATAAGGGCAAACGTGTTTGGAAAAGTAGATATGTTGATGACGTATCAAGATCCATTGAGGTTTACTCGCCTAGGGCGATTTGGGAGGGCAATGCAGACAACAGACGGGAGTAGTTGTAGTCGAGTCGACTTCCGAAACCTGCGCCAACAACATCCAGTAGGAGTCAGAATAGAGGATGACCATAGAAAGGAAGACAACAAGGAGAAAAGAGCGGATAGAGGATGACAATAGAAAGGAAGACGACAAGGAGAAAAGAGCAGGCAGAAAGAAGTTGACGTGTCTACGGACTCCACACTGCAAAATAACTGTTTGGTAACTCCGCGCGATGACCTATACGATGCATGCATGAATAAATATTATTCCCTCCATTCCTAAATATAAGTTTTTTTGGACATTCTTAATGAACTAGAACATACGGATGCATGTAGACATATTTTAGAGTGTAGATTGACTCATTTTGCTCCGTATGTAGTCATTCGTTGAAATCTCTAGAAAGACTTACATTTAGGAACGGAGGGAGTAGAAATTTAAGTAGGAGAACAAAACTGATTGAAACGGTCATATGCCGGTAAGTTTCACATAATCAAACAGATGCAAGTTTCGATGGACAAAAACGTAAAGGATGGCCGAAGTTCAGGAGGAAACGTAAAGTAAGTTTCATAAAACGAAACTCGAGAGAACAAGAACTAAAATCTTAGACGTAACAATGAAATTAAATGGTAGGAAATTCGTTGCGGTTGAAAGAACGAAATCGTAATGATTCCTGTAAAGAAAAAAATGAATCTAAAGATGAATATTTGAAAGACGGCATCATGTATTGCAGAAAAATAAAAAAGTTGGCAAAAAGACTACATGGATTTGTGATGGAAGAAACAATGGTATGCTTTTTTTCGAAAAAACTTTCAATCTATTCATCAAACATCATGACAATATAAAGAACACAAGTAACAAAAAATACATTCATGTCCATAGACGACCTAGCAATGACTACAAAGCACTAAATCTTAGATGGCTTAATTGCACAGAAAGAAAACAAATAGAGAAAAGAAGATGATGAAGGGATTGAAAGAAAGAACATAGATGGCTTAATTGCATAGAAAGAAAACAAATAAAGAAAAGAAGACAATAAAGCGATTGAAAGAAAGAACGTAGATGGGTTGAAAGAGAAGAGTACTGAAAGCTCAGAGTGAAACAAGTGAGCCGAGAAAAAAAATGTGTACAATACCAAGGGACGGCTTGAATAAGATTTTGGACAATAAAGAAGGTATCGAACAAACGGAAAGGTTCACCGTACGTAGAAAAACAATCAGACGAAGTATTTGTATATAATAAGATAAACATGTATATTTGTCTCGTATTGAGATTTCCGAATCTGCATCCAGTTTTCTTTGATTGCAATTTTTGTTGGTAGCTTACCGAAAAAGAGTTTCCCCGCTTTGTATTCCAAAGCATCCAACACCGATACAAGGATTGCTGGGGTGAACAGCACATCAAGCCCAAAAGAAAAAGGAGAAGAAACAAATGCCAACAACGGCAGCTCGACAAAGAATGGATGACCCGTCACCGCTACGCCCTCCAGGAACACACCACCACAACCCGAGGCGCCGAACCGCCGCGTACCAAGCAGTACCTCCAAGAAGAAATGCGATGCCGACGACGCTGCTGCCCGGACAAGTCCTAGGGTTTCCCTCGACACGCGGATGGAGG
>LR738712.1:113954790-114030787 GCA_902687465.1 Secale cereale | reverse complement strand
ATTTCTCCCGCACTCCAACACCCCTCCCCCCCTCCCCCGCCCAACGGACCGGAGCCGACCAGCCAGACCACCGCCCACCCCCGTGCGCCAACGCGGTTGCGCCGTCACCCACGCCGCCTCACTACGAACACCACCACGAGACCAAGAGGACCGGAAAGAAACGCACCACGACGGGAGTAGCAACACCGAAGCCGAGCGGGAGGAAACCACCTCCATCGCCGTCGTGCTGGAGGCCCGTGCCTCCGGCACCGTCGCGGTAGCCGTCCGGACGTGGCAGCGGGGCATGCCGGGCCACCCATGGCCCTGCCAGGCCCGAAGCGGGCCCGTTAAGCCCCGCCGACCACGATGCAGCAGGTCAGCGTCGGTGCCGCCAGCACCCAGCCGCTCGTCGCGTCTCCCCCGCCTCCCGGAAGCCACGCCGGAGACCACCCCCGCCGCCGGCCCGCCCAGGCCCAGATGGGGCCGAAGGGCCCGGATCTGGGCCGAGCTGGCGACGCCAGATCACGCCACCGCGTCGCCCGCCAACGGCGGCGCCGCCATCCAGTTGCTCGCCTGCGCCGCGCCACGGGACCCCGCCGCCACGCCAGACCGCCGCCGCCTGAGTGCATCCCCCCGGTGCATCTCGCCCGCGCCGAGGAGCGGCCGGGAGGGGAAGGGCAGGGAGGCCGCCGCCACCAGCAGCCCCGGGGCCAAGCCGGCCGCGGGCGCCGGCGACGGCGGCGGGGAGGAAGGGGGCCCTGGAGGGAGGGGCGCAGTCGCGCGGCCGATCGCCCGCGGGAGGGCGACGCGGTCGTGAGAGGAGAGGAGCCGCGTTCGTGCTGTTTGGAAGATTTCATCTTTGATAGCGGACCACTTGGTAAATCTGCATCCAGTTTTCGCCGGAACAATTTTTTGAATTGCGGTGCTGATCAATGGTTTGGAGAAAGATGTTTTTGCACATACAACTTGAGTCGGAGGGGTGTGGCCTGAACATATGGACTGGTTTTGATGTGATCGGTTGAGTGGCGTTTTTGGATATGTGGTGTGTAGCGGGTGTGCCATGACATATCCAGAATTTTGGAACATGTTTTTTTATCAGCTAAAAATTAGTTTTTTTTTAGACGAAGCTAAAAATTAGCTGATTTTCAAGGCTCATCCAAGCCGTAAATCTCCCTGTATTTTATTTCTAAAGTCCGTCACTGCTGGGCTGTCCGTCCAAAAATTTTCGGCAAATGGGAGGTGGGATTTTGGCCGGGCCAGAGTAAAGGTGGGGCAAATGATCAAGAAGCGCATGTAGAGTACATTATACAACAACTGCAACTTGCAGCCATTTGAAAATCCAAGAGGTGGACGACTTGACGAATGTCCGTGGGCCATCAACGACTCGTATTATAAGGCGATGGCCAACCAAGCGCTTAGAAAAGAGGTGTATACATCCCATCCCAATCCCAATCCCAATCCCATCATGCATTTTTCAGACCGTGGATTGATCCTGTCCTGTATCTGTTCTTCCAAATGTCATCGCAAGCAGCACTGTACCTTGAGAAGATAGATACTCCCTCTGTCTCATAATATAAAAACGTTTTTTTACACTACACAAGTGTCAAAAACATTCTTATATCATAGGACGGAGGGAGTACATAGCTAGCCAGGCTGCAAGACCTACCTACCATTCGCCTCGCCGTTGATTAGAGCAAGATTCCGGCCAAGCATGGAGCGAGAGTCTGACCGGCGAATTGCCTCTGCTAGGAAGAAGCTGGCTGCAAACCGGGTGCGGCCAGAAGAGAGGTCGCTTAACAATTATGTGCTCGGGCAGACATATGTTTTCATGGCTGCAACAGGCTTGGGCTACCTGGCGCTCCTATGGTCCACAGTAGTCCTCCTGGGGTCTTCGTCACCGTGCTGCCGAGCAAGGACTTCTGGTGCATCACAGCCATTAGCATGGTACAGGCATCCAGGTTAGTACTCCCTCCGTAAAGAAATATAAGAGTGTTATATATTTCTTTACAGAGGGAGTAATTGCATATCGCATCTCTAATTTACTGTCTCTTGCTGTTCATTCATATTTCTCAAGAAAGTAGCAAGATATTCACATCCAACCGTTCAGTAGATATCCTAGTCGTGTTTGCATTCAAACAAAAGGCAACCTTTTTGCGCTTGCACTACGAAAATGAAGTGGTACGGCAATGCTAAGCCTTGTATTTTTCTGCCGAACTTGGACAGGAATTCCTGCGATTTTCATTAGCAGAATAAAATTGATCTACTCCCTCCGTGAAGGAATATAAGAGCGTTTATAAGGGAGTACTCCCTCCGTCCGGGTTTATTAGGCCTAAAGACAACTTTTCTTAGACCAAGACACATAGGAATTTGCTCACATTAATTCTTCTATTCCACTCCCAATGCACTCTCTCACATGCATGCAGCCAATGAAAAAACACGCATGAAGTGTAATAATTTTTCAGCCATGACACCAACAACAATGGCTTTCAATGCAACCAATGAAATGGTTGCATTCATGCACCTTTCCAAAGCGAGGCCTTATAAAAAAGGACACGCTTGTGATGCTAAGAGGCCTAATAAACCCGGCCGGAGGGAGTAATTTACAAGGGAACCTGGACCAGAAACCTAGTAGAGCTTGATTAACTAAAAGAAAAACAGGATGGTGCATTTTCAATTAAAATTAGGTTTATATCTATCAAGTAGGCTAACTAATGTGCAATTAGTGACGGAACAGACAGGGTGTAAGAGGGTACATTATAAGAATTCATGCTGAATTTGCAAGGGTGCAACTAATTTGTGATTGTTTTGTTTCTAAGAATCAGCCAGATTTGTATTATCTGGACTACAAACTTTGGATCCGTCAATTAGTCCTTCGGTAATCAGATTATTCCCAGACTTCTTTAATCTGTGTTTTGTTTTTGGTTGTTGCATCCTATACTCTGTAAATTGGCAAGTGTTGGAGATCGCAACGCATTACCGCACCGTTGTTATTTCATTATATATGTTCACATTGCTTTTCTTTTACCAAGCACCATCTGAATGTTAACGAGGGTGACTGGGACCCTGACTATGCATTTGTTATGGCACACACAGGATCTTCAACGACTTGGAGGACAACCTGTACACTGATTTAGTTCAACTGTATTCCAAAGTTAATGCATATCGTGTGGGAATCAGCGAGAATCTTAAGAACAAATTTCATGCTAAAGAGCTGTCTCCGAGTCTCTACGTTGCCCTTTCATGTGTTTTCATCCTAAGTTCTCCTGTCATCTGGATGATTGTGATGATTTACAATTACGGGCATACTGTCTGCGCCGCGCTCTCATTGTGGCGCATGATACAGCGTGATTATGGAAGCAACGGTGGAGATGGCAGCAAAGCAAACCTGATGCCAGCTCTAAACATATTCTATTCTTTGGTTCTCTGCCAAGGTGCATTCTTGTTTATATGGTCGTTGATGTATACTGGGCGGATGTGGGTTGTTGATCTTCTGCGACGAGCGTCCAAGTTTCCAGAGAAGTGGGGCAGCAGATCAGTTTCAGAGTACCTCTTGGACACACGAGCGAAATGCTTGCGCGACCCTGCGTCCATCCATGGCAGGAAATTGATCAACTATGCCGTTGAGTTACTGGGATCTGAATCGCAGCAAGACTACCTCTCCGGAGCAAGGATGCTCGACACCTTCATTAAGCTGGATGCAGATGTAAGACCACTTGTTCTTCCCTCGAGGCCAAAGATTCAGAAGCTCATCGATACACTGGGGTGGAGAAGTAGCGATAGAGAGATCAGGGAGCTCGCCGCCAGGATCGTCGCCTATCTTGCTGGTGACATCCATCTAACCCAGTACCCTGGGGCAATACGGTGCATATCCTCTCTGCTCGATACCAGCCTGCCATATTGGAACAACCAACAAGGACACAATCATTGTTCAAGTCAAAATAAGTCACAAGGGCCTACTAATGCTAAAGAAAGATTGGTTTTTGGTGTCAGAAAAATAGAGGAGCGCAGAGCAAACAGGGTTAGAACCCAAGAGGGTGACACTCAGCAAGATGAAGCTGATATCCCAATCCATGGCAGCAAAGGAGGTGGCTGGAATGAGCTAATTCTTCAAGGCATGACAATTCTCGAGAAGCTTGCGGCTGACCAACAGAACTGCAGTGACATCTGCAGCACCCCTGATCTCCTCCCCAAGATCATGGCACCTCTTCACTCCGAGACACTAATCCAAGATATCAGTGTAAATGCATGGGCAGATATAGTAAACAGATCACTGAAAGCGGTTCACATGCTCATCCGTGTTCCTGAGTGGACAGGCAGAAGGGTGCACACTGAAATATCTTCTAGCAAACATGCAGTGAGCAACCTGGAGGAAATTCTTGATGAGGGCCATGGAAATGTCGTAGAACTGCAGATGCGGGCCATGGAGATCCTGACGGAACTGGCTATGGATATGCAAACTGATCTCAGCAGTAAAACAAAAGAAAATCTCATCGAGAAGCAGCTGCAGATCTTCCTTACCGACGGCGAACCGGAAGAACATGACACCAAGTTCGTCACGAAAAGGCTGAAAGTAACGGCTGGTAAAACATTGGCACTATTATCCAAGACAGCAACCATGTCTGCGCTTGTAGTGAGGGAATCTGAGAACATTGTTGAATTACTTGATGCTAAGAAGAATATCATATACAGAACAATAGCGGCCGAGATCTTGGAGAATTTGTGTAGTCGCCATCAAATGGACAAGGAACATGTGAAGACTATCTTGCTGCCAAAGGTAACTGTTTCAACCCATTTATCTAATTCAAACATCTAGAGCAGCACAACACTAGCAGGTTCAAAACAGAAAACTGTAACTATACACTTAAGTATATTAATTGATTTTTCCAAAAAGAAAGCATACTAATTGAAAAGTTCTGGCTGCCCCGCGCTGCCTCACATTTACCAGTCTCGTGTTTATTATTGCAGCTACTCAGGCCCTCCACTATGTAGGCCAAAAGGGGTGCCAAATTCACTTTTTGTTTATTTGGCACCGATGCCCTCCATTGCCCAGCCGGTGCCATAAATTCTTTTCAGGGAACCGGAGCAAATAGCTGCTCCGATGCCCAGCCGGTGCCAAATGTAGAAAGCAATAAACAATCAGCTCATGGCCCACTGCAGAGAGATAACCAGGCTGAGGAAACTCACGTGAATAGAGCATCTGGGTCCCATTTTTGTCAGGCTATGGAATGCAACATTGTGCGACCGATGCCAAATAAAATCTTCAGGGCATCACTGCCCAGCCGGTAGTATTTTAATGCATTGGGCATCAACTACATAGTGGAGGGCCTCACAGAAGTGTTCAACAGCCAAAGAGAACCCCCAACTGAAGCATCTCAAAGCAATTTTTCTGCACCATGTGATGATGCAGAGCACCAACAACTTTCTGTACTGGGAAATGATGAAGAAAAACAACTTTCGGAGCTCAGGAGCCAAACTAAGTTAACCGATCAAACAAATGAGGAGCGAACTGCTATGATGGAATTGCAAGAAGCGTTTTTATCTCTTACTTTGGTGATATGCAGCAAACAGATCAGTGCAGATGACTTTGATGTTGTGGCTCTAACGATCGTCCCAGCAGAAGGTGAATTCGTGGCGAAGCTCAAGACTACAGTAGAAGAGAACTGTGAGGCCACGGCTAATAGCCTGAGAATCGTCAAGCTTTGCGGTCAGATTGCTGTTACAATGCTGCGGCGCGGCCAGTATATCGCGCACTTCAAGGATCAGAAATTCGTGGAGACACTGTCTAAGGCTTCGAGAATCATGTCTAGCCTTGAAAGCTGCATGCTCTTTGCTGGGACTGATTGTGGAGCGAAGAAGACCGCCAGACCCCTCCTCTCGGATCTTGTGAAAGAGGCACAAGCGTTGGTTGCTTAAAAATGTATATTTAATCATGTTTTTCTACCATTGTGACGTCTTATTTCTCTAGATCAAACAATCGTGTCATATTTCCCTTGGAAACATTGCCCGCGGGTTGTATCATTTCTCAAAGAAGATTGTGTTGGTGGAATTGTACACATTTTATGGAACAAGTAATTTGCGTTGGAATGCCATCAATGCTACGAACTAATCTTAGTTCGTAGCATTGATGGCATTTTTGGTTAGGAGTATGAAATGTACCCAAATCTACCAGCCTGATGACAAGGCATCAAAACAAGAGCAAGGACGTTGGAGACGGGGACTCACGTACGGATTTTGCTCCGGAGAGTGCGGCGACGAGGCTGCGATCCCGGCTGGCATCCCCACCGGCCGAACGGGCACTGGCCGAGAGCTCGTCGAGTTGGCGCGTGGAGGAGTATAGAAGGAGTGCGTGGGGCGGATGGACCTGGGGTGGAAGAGCGCCGCCCTGGTGACTTCTGCGGCTCGTCCGGCGGCGGCTAGGGTTTCCGTCATCCCCAATTCCGGTATGAAACCCCAACTCCGCACAAGATGGCAGAGTCTTTTTTTTATTTTTTTCATCACAAAGATGGGAGAGCTTGAACAGAACCAAAATTTCATCGGGAGGCCTTTGGCTCAGGCTCTACGCGCGGCTGCCTCCGCCGCCCTCGTCACCTACTCCTCACGCCGCGTCGCCATGCCCACGCCGTCCTGATCCAGCGACGCGGGACGCGGCGAGCAGGATGAGGTAGGTGCCTACTTTCTTAGCCTTCCGTGTGTGTGCCCCCGAACGGCAATCTGCGTTGCTCTGCTCGTAGCACTCGTAGGTACCATTCCTCTGATTGCTTCAGGTTGCAGGGATTTTTTTTTCTCAAAAAAGAGGGGAAAACAACCGGCCTCTGTATAGGGATGATTCGCAAATAGAGCACCAACAATCCAACATTGAAGTACCTCCTGGATCAGTCTTGCCTAATCATGATAGTTTACCGTCTTTTGATTGTTCAGTATCTACGGCAGAAATGTCGATCGATTGTTCTTAATTGTAGTCCAATTTTAAGGCTCCTTTGATTCAAAGGATTTGCATAGGAACTTTGAAGGATTAGAATCCTTAGGAATTTTTCCTATGTTGATTGTTTGATTCATAGGATTGAATCCTATAGGAACTTTCCCTATAGAATTTTTTGTACTACTTCCCATGGGATTTCTAGCATCCACTCAAACCTCTCTGAAAGAATCCTTTGTTTTTCCTATGATGCAATCAAACAACCTAAAATCCTATAGGATTGAGATGAGCATGACATGTCAATCCTATATTTTTCCTATTCCCATGTTTTTACAATCCTGCGAATCAAAGAGGGCCTTATTGTTTAGTGATGTAAACGCTCTTATATTTCTTTATGGAGGGAGAGTACATATGAACTCTTCCTAAGCATGTTCCATAGGACAAGCTGAATACTCTGCTTCAGTTCAGCTATTATGCAGAGAAAATGCCTTTCAAAACAAATTATCGGGAGAAAAAGATAACGGTAGTTTAGTCTTCATTTCTTGTTACAACAGCATTTGGTATCTTTAATCCTAACCAAAAATATAAAATTACATGCATCCATGGCTTGGCGTTGGGTTTGGCTTGCAGATGCAGCACGAAGTGGTCAGCTAGTTGCCCATTCAACCTGCAAGCCACCCGTTTCTGATCCCATCGCCGTAGAAAGAGACGACGAAGCCAACCACAAATGAAACTGCCGCAACCCATATAGCTGAGCTGTGATCTTCGATGCTTGTCATCACATCTGAAGTGTTGGAGGTATTGTTAAGAAGAAGATCTGGATTCCCCGTGGAATCGACTGCCACGGATGATCGAAATGCTGGAAGGGATCCAGACAGCTGATTATAAGAAAGCACTAGCTCTGTCAAGCTTTGCAAACCTTCGAGCGAAGATGGTATCGGACCAGACAAGTCGTTGTAGGAAAGATCAAGGATCACCAGGTCCTTCAAAACGCCAATATTTGAAGGAATAGGCCCACTGAGATGATTGTGACTTAGATTCAGAATTGCACTCAAGCTGGTCGGCATTGTGGGGATGGCACCAGTTAGCTCATTATCCCCGAGATCAAGCTCAATAAGAGATTGCGGTGAGCTGATTGAAGTTGGAATGGCGCCAGTGATCTTGTTGCCCTGCAAACATATGTTTGAAAGCCGCGGTAGCTGGAAAATTTCATGTGGTATCTCTCCAGTAAATGAGTTTTGGCTAAGGTCCAATACATTCAAGTTCACCAGATCGACGAGTGCACTTGGTATATATCCGTCAAAATTGTTCATTTGGAGTTTCAGAACAGCCAGGCTATCAAGTTTGCCGATCTCAGTGGGCACTGCACCGTTCAACCGGTTGCTTGCCAGATTCAAGAGAATCAGCTTACTGCATCTGCCAACTTGCCAGGGTATGCCTCCCGCCAAGTGGTTATTGTTCAGCTCAAGATAAGACAAGCTCGAGGCATTGCCAATTGAGCCTGGGATGCTACCATCGAGCAAGTTTCCCCCAAGACGAAGGCGATAGAGGCTGTGAGAGAATCCTCGCGGGATGTGCCCTTCAAGCCTGTTGCCGGTGAGATCAACGGTATGCAAACCAGAAGCCAAGAACAGATCAGAAGGTATCTCACCACTAAGCTTATTGTAACTCAAATCCAACATCTCGGTATTCATGGTGATTTCACTAGGTATTAAGCCGCTGAAGCTGTTGCTAGATAACACCAGTTCCTTCAAAGAGTGGATCATAATTGTTGGGAAGCTACCACCAAGTGTATTGTTACTAAGGTTCAAGCTTCTTAATCTGGGCAAAGAACTCAACTGTTCGTCTACATTTCCACTCAGCAAACTGAAGGAGAAATCAAGAACCTCCAGTTTGCGGAAACCAGTGAGGTCGCCGAGCGGACCAGGCAACTGAGCGTAGCTCAAATTGAGCGTGCGCAATCTAGCACCCAAGGGGCACGAGGAGAGCTGCCGTGGCAGATCAGTGAACCTGTTTTTTGAGAGATCCAGAGATTCCAAGGTATCAAGGGAGCATAAGCAGGCAATTACGGTGGAGTTGGAGAGGCCAAAGCGAGACATAGAGAGGCGGAGCACAACTGCAGATGAACCGGGGCGGTTAGACGGCACAGAGCAAGTGACCCCACTCCACAGGCATGGGTTCGGGTCGGTTGTGTCCCAGTGGCTCCACGGAGCCATGGCGGAGACCATGCTTGAAAGGTTTCTCATGGTGCTTTCCTGCGCTTTGTTTAGCCGCAGTGGTTGCACGCGGGCCATGGACAAATCAAATGGCAAGAAAAACAGCAGCGCTAGCAGTAACCCATGGTGAGAACATGAGCCATACCTGCTCTTCTCCATGGTTACCTCTTCTCTTCTGTAACCTATCGGGTCAGCTGTCTGCAGGTGTGGTGATGGTGGTATTGCAAAGGGCTTGATCAAAAGAAGATGGTAGAGAAAGTAGCAACGGTCAGATTAGTGGTGCAAGACCCCATCTGCGGCGTACACGAAGGGGGTCAAACTTTGACTCAAAGTGATGTGGCGCCTCACAGCATCAGGTTGGTATCAATCGTCATCGTTACCTTGTCAGGTTGCAAGTTTGAACCGTGTCCCAAGTGGCCAGATTTGTGGAATAGTACCACTAGCATTTACTCATTTACCAGCGAGAGAATGGTGGAATGGTCCATTCTAAGAAGACCGTAAGTCAACGCGGACGCTAAAAAGTAAGAGAAACCACAAATATGATAATTATGTGCTCATTTTTCTTTGTTCTGGAAGTAAACCTTATTTTGCACAATTACTCGGCGTTACATGTTTTGTTAACATTCCTGTATTTTTAAGCAACTATTTTGAGCTCAAAAATTCTTTCAAGGAAATTAAGCAATTGCTGATGAGATTAATGTTTGCTGACATGCCTTGGGGCCTTAATCCGCCAATTTAAGATGCGTCCGCCATTAGGATTATTCGGCACCACGTGTATCCTTTCACTCATATTACTATCATTTTCGTCTAAAAGAAAAATAAATAACGCATGTGTTTCCCAACAGGTTTTATTTTGTTTACAGTAGAAGGTCTCAATTGCAAATTTTGCCAACTTTGCCTCTTTACCGTTGAACTAAAGGAAAGAAAATGAGCTGTTTTCACCACTGGTAGGAGCTAGGGCCCTACCGGATCTAGGGCGTAGGTTGTAGGGGAAGGAGGGGGAAGGACGAGGGCTGGTGCGTGGCGGCCGGTGGCGTGGCGCCGTCCTTGCGTCGGAAGCAGCGGCGGCGAAGGCAGGAGGCGACTAGGGTTTAGGTCTCCCGGCTCCCTAAGGGAAGCCGAGCAAATTATGATTGCTTCTTGCTTGATTAGATTGATACATCTCCTCTCCTTATATAGAGAGATTTACTTGACTCCTAAGCAAACGATCCTAATACGATAAGATAATTGGGCTAAGCCCCTAATTAAGATACCTGGGCCATAACCCACTGGGCTAAGCCCCTATGCCGGTCATAACAACCACCCTTGTGTTGGTTTACATTTGTAAATTTGAACATCTTCATGTACATTTATGCTATGCAGAGAGAGCTTAAACTGAATAACTGTTTAGTAAAGGCACTGAAGGTTACTGATAACTTGAGATCTTGATGTTTCATTGGCTAATACTCCCTCCGTCCCAAAATTCTTGTCTTACATTTGTCCAAATACGGATGTATCTAGTTACACTTTAGTGTTAGATACATCCGCATCTAGAAAAATGTAAGACAAGAATTTTGGGACGGAGGGAGTACTACTCATGAGACTGTGTGACAGATTGCTAGATTTGTGCAATATGGATACTCTCCTAACACAATAAGTTTGAAGCATTTTACTTTGAGAGCCTTCTTTAAATGTTTCGGCAACAGAGTTGGTTTTACTGTCAATTTATATACAGAGGTAGTGCTAATTAAAAATAGCTTTTTTAAAATACTTGTATCCACTATTGGCAACCACTTACCATTTATTTTTATGTGAAACACAACTTGAGCATTTGTAACGTTCGTATGATCAGGGATGCTAGATAAGCGTCACTCATCTATAGGAAAAGACTCAAAGAGGCCTAGAAGCACACCTTTTTAGCTTAGCTGCACATGACATGTTTGAGGGCTAATCCATTCCGTTATTACTCCAGCTGGTTGCGACATCAACAAAAGGCGCTGTACCGCCGTTGGTGGCATGTAACATTTGCCATCTCCATCAGAATCATGTCTCCTGACAGTTTGTTACAAGGCTCCTATCCCCTTTGGAAAACTGCATGCCTGAACTGAAAAAAAAAAGAACTATCATTTCTCTCAACCACTGTCATGACACCAGAATTTTTGTTCTTTTGTATGCTTCTCTGACAGCAGCTGTTACCGTGCTCGTCTCCTTGGAGCCAGTCAGCCAGCCAGGAGTGCCCAGAAAGTTAGCGTCCCTGCTTCAGCGCCACTCCTGCAGATTTTTCTACGCGAGTGTTGGGAGTTTTCTGTAACTTCTTTTAGGTGGCAAGTCATGGTTCTTGCTTGTTGCTACTGGGAAACTGGTTGCTTCAGGCTAGCTGCTGGTGGCCAGTGTGCTGTGCTATTGAAGTGGAAGCAAAGAAACCAGCAGCCTCACGCCTCCATATAAACCTCCGGGAGCTTGTGAATGTTTCTTGAGTAAGTAGCGCGTCCATGGCTTCTGATCGCGTCGAGGTCGACACCACCCGCCCTTTCCGGTCGGTGAAGGAGGCGGTTGCTGTGTTCGGGGAGCGCATCCTCGTCGGCGAGAGCAACTCCAGATACAGCGGCAATGCGGTTGCCATTGCCGATCCGCATGCCCATGCCACCCCTAATGCCAAGCACGACGATAGCAGCAGGAGCAGTACCACCGCCCTTTCTCCAAATGCAATGGCAGAGGTAGATGCAGACCCAGAGCCAGAGGCAACGTCAGCTATTGTGCCTATGTACTCCGCGCACTCCTCGCCGTCGTTCACGTCGCCGCGATCAGTGTACGAAGACGACGGAGAGCTTGGTTGCCAGGACGACGAAGCCGGGCTCGCGATCGTGAGCTCCATCAAGAAGCTGGAGGCCGAGGTGGCCGATACGAGACGGGAGGTGCTGCAGCTCAGGAAGAGGGGCACCGAGATGGAGATGGCCGTGGCCAGCCTCAACGCGCAGCTCCACCGAGGCCTCTCGAGGCTGGCCGAAATCGAGGCCGACAAGGCTGGCGCGGCGGCGGCACGGCGCAGCATCGGCGGGGACACCGACGTGATGGCGGCGGCCATGGTGCGGAGCGAGCGGTGGGCCGAGAAGTCCAGCACGTACAGCAGCGAGTACCTGCCGTCCTTCAGCCACGCGCTGAGCCTCGGCGAGATCGACGACGACCTGCTCGGCGGCAGGAGGAGGAAGGCGCAGAAGGTGAAGCCCATCGTGCCCCTCATCGGTGACATCCTCTTCTCAAAGAGTTTCTCCAAGAGGAAGAGCGGCAAGGACAGCGGGGATCTCTCCAGCGTGTTAGGGTGATCATCACTTGCTTGCTGCGTCCTCAGGTTGTGGCTGCTTGCGTTGCGTGTGGTTTGGATGGAGCCTCTTTGGTTGGGGTTTTTCATTTTCATTTTCTTTGTGCTCTTGTTTGTGCGAGCCTGTAAATGTAAAATACTGATGAATGCTTAATTCTTGTATCTATGTTTTAGATCATGACTGTTATCTAAAACATAGATACAAGTCTCGCAAAAATGCTTGTATCTATGATATAGATCATGACCACAATTGTGCAAATATCATCAAACACCCACCAAAATGCATGTTTTCTGGTGGGTTTTTTGTGAAGCATTGAAAACTTTGACCCAATTGTGGTGATTTTTTGCAATTTACTCATGTTTTATAGTGGAAGTGTTCAACTACCACACTTCTTTCGAAATAGACTTTTACCACGCTTTATAAGTAAAGGATCGTTACCGAATGATACTGTTGATGAAAACCACATACAAGCCGATCAATAAAACACGACACAACAAACCGGACACGCTAAAAAGCACAAAAGCTTACAACTAGACTCCTCCAGCACATTTTCGAGAAATAAGCAATGAACCTCAACACCTGGGGTGCCCACACTCGACGACGACGACCCCCGAAAGGGAAAGGATGCACCACGTCACCATCATCGTGTCTGCCAAAGGACGAGGGTTATCACCCTGACGACAGCCGGCAAAATGGTGGGTAGGGAAATTAAGGTGACGCCCCAAGAGGGACATGACAGCTGCAAGAATTGTCACCATCAACACCATGCGTGAAGGTATCACTCGACACCTCCCACACACCTCTCCTAAGGGACCCAAGCCGCCATGGTTCCCTAAGGGGAACAACCATGACGAATGGGCAGTCTTGATCTAGATCAGGGAAAACCACGCCACTCCAGGATCACTTGCCACCATGCACCTTGTGTCATTCGCATGACCAAGGCACGTACACAACACCACTGCAAACACTGCTCGCTAGAAAGCCAAATGCATAGTCCGCCACCAAGGGCCGCTGCCCCATCATCCACACCCTCAACCGGCACCCCGAGCCGCACTTGCAACGACCAACCACCGAAAGAAAGGCTGGAGACCCCTCCTCCACCCCCTAACAACTCCCAACCTAGAACATCAGTGAGCCATCATCCACACCCTCAACCCGCACTTGCAACGGCCAACCACCGGAAGAAAGGGCGGTGACCCCTCCTCCACCCCCTAACAACTCCCAACCGAGAACATCAGTGAGTGTGGTCTGATTTAGGCAAAGGCGCCCCCAATCCAACGGACACCAGCCACCACCTGGGCAACAACCATCGTGCTCCAGATCGCGCGTCCACCACCTATGATGGTCGGACCTGGGAGGGAGCCGGCACGCACCACCAACCCACTATGCCCCCACTACACTACAAAACTAAGGTTATTTTTTGACGACCCACCTGTGTCACGTAAAACCGATTTTGTGATAGTATGGGCAGTCGTGAAGCGTGACAAGGAAGCTAGGAGGGGCCAACTACTAAGCCAAAGTGATAACACAAGCCATATAAGGATTTTCCTCTCATATGAGTCATCATTGAATGGTCTTAGTGGGCCTTGGGCCAAATAACTATGTTTCTGCCTTCGAAGACTGGGCCATAGCCGGCCATGGTCCCCAATATGTTCCTGCCCCTGGGTGCAACTATACATCATGTGACACGAGTTGGAACGTAGTGTCTCCTACAACGAGCATCCAACTGGGTCGACCCAATCAGCTTCAGGTTAGTTCCTTTTTTTGTTTACATTTTCATAAATTTTGTTGTGTTATCTTTTACTCGTAGTTTCATTTTTTTTTGCAAAACACTCATATTCGAAATCTTATATTTATTTAGTAACAAAAAATAAACAAATCCGAAAAATGTTAATGCACCATATAAAATTATTTGTGTAATTGAAATATAATATTGACAACATTGTGACAATAGAAAAATGTCACATGTTTCAAAAAAAATGTACGCCACATTTTATAAAACATTCACACAATGTGAAGATACTTGTGTCATTAACAACAATTGGACATTACATTTTTAAAATTATTTATGCATTTCAGAAAAATGTTCATGCATTTCTTTAAACAAATTATACAATTAAAAAATATTTTTGTGTTTTAAAAAGCAAGTATAATATCATTCAAAAAACATGCTTCAACGTTTATTTGAAAAAATAAACACATATTCAAGAAAATGTAAAAAACATGTATTTGGAAAATTAGTTAATCATGCATCCAAAAAATGTTAATCTTGTATAAAAATGTTTTAGATGTATAAAAAAACTAAAATGTGTATAAAAAATAGACAATCCAAGATGTATTTTAAAAATGTTAATTATGTATATGAAAATATGAGAAGTGTGTAAATAGATGTTCCCGATGTAAAAAAAAATACAATGTGTATAAACAAAATAGACATAAAGACATATATTTTTGCCAAAAAAATGTTACGCCCACCGATCGGAAATAGTGCCGCGGCTTTGACATATATTTGTAAAAATGTTAAATGTGTGTACACAAAAATCCCCGTATATAAAAAAATACAATGTGTATGAAAAAAAATTAGACATGTGTTGCAAATAAAAAAAAGGCGAAAATAAAAAAGGAATAAAAAATAAAATAGTGCGATTAAACACAAAAACCCGAAACCAAAAAAACTGTTGAAAAGCTACACAAAAAGAATGTTTATAAAAACACAAAAAGAAACTAAATAAAAAATGAAAATTATAAAGAAGATGTAGAAAAATAAATGAAAAGGAAAATCTCAATGAAAACAATAAGGAGAAAATGGGAAAATAAATAAAAACCGGACCTGTCCAGCTCGTAAGATGGCAAAGAAGAGAAAAAACACTGTACATCCACCGAGCAGGTGTTCCCTACGGCAACCCGAGTGAGCGAACACGCTAAAAAAACTTATTTCTGAGTCACAGACGCATTAAAAATCGGTACGGGTGATATATAGCTACCCGTCACCCCTGGTATAGCGGTTTGTTGAGCCTGAAGCAAGTTCAAATGAACAAGTGAGTAAAACCAATAGTTTAGGGGTATACCTGGATTTTTTTGAAGAACATTACTATACATTATTTCAATATATTTAAATCATATTAAAGATATCTTTTTTCAACAAATGGCGTGTTATTGAGTCATAGTGAAGCATCAACGGGATACAAAACAAAATGAGCATACACGCCCGGCCTCTGCATAAATAGGATGTACACAACCAACAGCGACACACAAACATATAACCACGTTGGCAAAGGCAAAGTCATACAAGACCAAAACTTGCCTATACGGGCAAAAAAATTTTTTGCTGAAGCGATGAAAACAACAATCGACGAAAAGCAACAACGACCATCAGCATCAACCACATCTTGGCAACATAATGACTACGAGTAAGATTCTTCAACAGTAACACCTTCAGGGAGGGAATGATGTGTCAGCGCCGCCGTCGTCGGATCCAACCAACGAAGAAAAGATCATAGGTTTTCACCCTGAATATCAAGCTATTTTTTTTTAAATAATACAATTTATTTATTAATTTTCATAAATATTACGCCGGATAAAAAAAAATTCAAAGATAATACACCGTCGGCCTGCTGCAGGCCGACTGGGCCTAGTCGGCCCACAGCAGGCCGATTGGATTCCAGTCGGCCTACAGCTGGCCGACAGGCCCCTGTTGGACCACTCTGGGCTGATTGGGTCGTGTCGGCCCACTGTGGGCTGACTGGAGCTAATTGGCTCGCTGTGGCTAATTCTGTGTTTGGATGTTGGAAAATCAGCTTGGAATTGGCAACTTGGAATTATTGGCCCGCTTTCCAACGTTTGGGGTGGTTATGGAAATAAGCGGTGGAATTAGGAAAAATTTCCGAGCACACCATCCCGCAAGGCACCCGCAGCGTTGTTCAATTCCGAGGTCCCCAGCTCGGAAAGGACCGAGCCCGCACCGCGTACCCCTTCAGGTTTCTTCGTCGAACAGCAAACACAAACGCGATCGGGATCGACCCCGCCGCCGACACCGCCGCCCCCGGCGCTGCAGCCACCAGGCGCCGCCGCGCAGCCGCCGGTAAGCCCTATTCCCTGCCCTCATCCTCCCGTTCCCGGCGACCTCTCCCCGTTCCCGGCCCCCTCTCGGCTCCCCAAGACGACCAGGGGGATGAGCGGGAGGGAGAAGTCGAGAGGGTTGTCGCCGGTCCAGATGCCGCTCATGGTGATCTTGCTCGGGTCGAAGCAGGAGAGGTGCGTCCTGTTGGGCGACATCAGGTGCTCCCATAGGTCCAACAGAGGGTCGCTCACCGCCGGCTGCGTCGTCATCGGTCGTCTCCCGTCCTCGGCCGACCGTTCTGCCAACTCCAACCCCGGCGGCGGCCCGACGGGGGCGGCTTCACGGTCGACGGTGGCGTATCGATCGTTCGATGCGCTGCATGCCGGGGAGGGGGAAGCTGCAGTGAGGAGTGATTGTTGGGCCATAATTTTGATAGAGCTAGCTCGTTGTTTGACCTGGTCGTGTTTTTATATTATTAGATGCGACAGTTTCATATAGGAAGTTCATCTTATCAGACAGCGTTACCTATTCTCCAAGTCTGGAAATACATTATCATTTTTAGACAGATTGAGAGCCAATTCCTTGCGGCATCCTCACCACAAGAGAGTTGCATAATTTAGGTATATTTGGTAAGACATGGACAGCAGCTTAGGCCCAATTATTTTCCGTTAACTCACGTTTTGCAAGATGAATTTTTCTAGCAAAGTAGGGATAGTTGTCTATACACTTTAGCCTAACAAACTTGGTCCCAATTCAAAAGATACATTGAAGTGTTTAGCAGTTGCCGCAAATGTGGCTTCTATAACAGAAATGTGACCACATGTTTATACCCACGCCTTGCTTTTCTAACTCAGAGTTTGTTGATTGATTTTTATTTTCTGAACTGCAGAACCGAAGGAGAAAATCAAGGTCCTTGGTGCAGCTGTGAAGGTATATTTTGTTTTCGCTATCCTATGGAATCTGTGCAATATTCATATGTGTTGTATATGTGTTCTTCTTCATGTTGCTATGATTGCATGTTAGAAAAATAATATGACATGAGGTATGAAAGTATCATTAGTATTGCCTATGAACTAAAACACATTGAGTTAAAGTGTCTATGCTCTGAATAATTGGATTTCGAACATTGTGTGCATTGTAGCATTGTCATGTCTCAACAAGAGTTGGTTGCTTACATTACCGAAGAGAACAAACAAAGGAAAAGAAAAAGGGTCTTATTGACAAAGATGTGGTTCGAGATGTCATGCATGGCACTTGCTTATCTTAGGATGCAAAGGGCACCTAGGGACCTAGGATGTTTCAATGATGATGAGGAGAAGGTTGCATATAGGAAGTTCATATTAAAAAAATGTATAATGGGTCAGAGGCTGCTTGCTATGATAATCTAAGGTTAACTAAAAGGAACTTCCATGACCTTTGTGCTATGTTGCGTGAAAAGTGTGGTCTGAAAGATAGCATCTATGTTACGGTAGAAGAAAATGTTGCTATGTTCCTACAAGTTGTTGGCCATGGAATCAAAATGAGAGTTTTGGGTGGCACGTATCAGCGCTCTATAGAGACTATCAGTAGGCGCATCTCTACTGTGTTATCGGCCATCCTGTCTCTGACTGGGGAGTTTATCAAGCTTCCCAATCCTTCTGTCAACCCTCCCGAGGATTACAAATGGAAGTGGTTTGGCAATGCACTTGGAGCACTAGATGGGTGTCATATTCCGGTGTATGTAAATTCTGCTGACAAAGGGAGGTATAGGAACCGAAAACAAGAAATCAGTACTAACATGCTAGGTGTGGTTGATTGGAACATGAAGTTTCTCTATGTTCTACCTGGTTGGGAGGGCTCATCATCAGACTCGAGAGTGCTTAAAGATGCTATGAGAAACGATCGCCAAGATGCATTTGTTGTACCACAGGGTACGAACCTTTCTCTTGGCTTTTCTACTTCTCATAATTAATTGTGAGCTAACCAAATTTATTTGATAATAGGAAAGTACTACCTAGTTGATGCCGGCTATACCAATGGACCGGGATTTCTATCTCCATTCAGATCCACACGGTACCACTTGAAAGAGTGGGCTGCAAGTCTACTAGGTCCCCAAAATGCAGAAGAGTTGTATAACTTGCGGCATGCTCGGGCTAGAAATGTTGTGGAGAGGACTTTTGGACTGTTGAAGAAAAAATGGGCCATTTTGCGTGCTTGTTCATACTATGACATAGAGGACCAGGTAATATGTGTCCATAATGTGTTGACATTATTAAATATGAAACAAGTAATTCTAACTATGAAATAAATAATTGCAGATTCGACTTATTAATGCGTGTTGTGTGTTACACAACTATGCAAGGGATCGGCAACATGTGAGGGATGATTTGCTCTTGCAGGAAGTCGACGCTGAACTAGCAGCTACGGCCCTTGAACCTGCAGATGCTGCTACTTTAATTAGAAGTGTCCAACAAACTGATGAATGGTCCAATTTTAGGCAACAATTTGCTGCTGATATGTATGCTGAGTATCTTGTGGCACGTGGAGAGGAAGAGATTTAGTACATTAAGTAGTGATCGTGTAGATAGCCAGCAGATGGTGCCTTCTTTTGTGCTACATGGATGATGGTTGTGTGATATTTTGTACCTTGCGTGCTATGTTGAAACTATTTTTATACCTTACTTGCTAATTTTATACCTTACTTGCTAACCTGTACTTAATTGTAGAAGCATGGCTGAACCACTAAAGAAGAAAACTAGGAATTACCTTACATGGACTAATGAGATGGACGAGGCATTGTTGGCCGTCCTTGTTGAGCATCACAACATTGGTGATCGTGCTCAGAATGGTTGGAAGCCACATGTGTACACTGCTTGCATTAAGCATGTCAGAGACACATGTGATGTTGACATCACCAAGGACAACATTGTTGGAAGAATCAAAACGTTTGATAAGCATTATGAGATCATTAGCAAGATGCTTGCTCAGAGTGGTTTTGGATGGGACTGGGAAACCAACAAGGTTACGGTTGATAGTGACGAAGTGTGGACTCGTTATGTGGAGGTATTTAATTCTAAATTTTATTTTATGGTTACTTTTGAACCTTCACTATCATCTCTAAATACTTTTGTCTATTCTACAGGCTAACAAGCATGCACGTGCCTATAGGACCAAGGTAGTGCATAACTGGAGTGCTATTGAGACTATATATTCAAAAGACCATGCGAATGGTGGAGGTGCTAGGACGGGGGCTGAATGTGCACAAGAACAAAATACTCCGGTTGTTGAAGAATCTCCCGAGGTGCCTCAAAAGAGGCAACGAACTGGTGATGCTATCTTGTGCATGATGGGACAGATGCGAACATCGTTTGATGAAGTTTTGAAGGCAACTGAGCCACTTCCTATGCCAAAGACGACTCCTGCTACTGAAATCCTTGAGGCACTAAAAAAAGTTGAAGGTTTGGAGGATGCTGATATGCTGCGAGCTTATGGGAAGTTGACCGCCAATGAGCGCATGTTTGAATCATTCATGGCGCTCCCCCAGAACTTAAGGAAGCCATGGCTCATGACTTTGCCTTGATGTTTGCTACCATGTGTGGTGGTTGGTATGAACTATGTTTGCGCTATATGTAAGAGACATGATCTATGCACTTTTCCTATTTGTTAGAGACATAAAAATTATATATGTTGAAATTGTCGTTGGTACTAATTTATTTTGTGTCATGCATGTTGCTCTTGTGTCCTATTTACATGAGTTTAATATTATTATGTGTGGAAAATAATATATAAACATTGCAGCACGTACATATAATTTTTTATGCATATACACTAGTTTATATTGTCTAAACCCAACAAAAAATTCAATTCCATGGTTTGTACATCCAAACAGAAAATGGAATTGGTCCCTAGCCTCTGTTTTCACCAGGAAATTCCAAACACACACAAACAACAGAATTGAAACTGGAAGCCAATTCCTTTCCATCCTGGATTTGGAATTCATTTTCCAATTCAATTCCAGGCCAGTTTTCCAACATCCAAACACAGTGTAATTGTTTTTGCAAAAAAAAGTAGGCATAAAAAAATATATGTATAAAAATATATTAACCATGTTATTAAAAAATGTTAAACGTGTATAAAAAAATGTTCCTGATGTATACAAAAAATGTACAATATATATGCAAAAAAGTTGACTAACAATATGTTTTAAAAAGTGTTAAGCATGTATTTAAAAATTGTTAAATGCGTGTATAAAAAAGTTCCTTAATTATGCATAAAATATAGAATGTGTATGAAAAAAAGTTGACACAAAAAAATATGATTGAAAAGTTGACATTTTTTCAAATACATGATTAAAAATTGTTAAATGTGTGTATAAAAAATGTAGTTATCTATACAAAAAATATAGAATTTGTATGAAAAAAAGTTGACACCAAAAAAAATGTTTGAAACAAATATTCCAGTTTCATACAAAAAGAGCAACCGATCATACTTAGGTCCATGATGCTCGCATACCGGATCCGGAGCTGGAACATTTTGTTATACACGTTTAACCTTTCATTATAATACATGAAACATTTTTGTGTACTCGTTGAACATTTTTTCAAATACATGATTAACATTTTCTTCAAACATATTTTTTTGGTGTCAACTTTTTTTCATACACATTCTATTTTTTTTATAGATAAGGAACATTTTTTCAAATACATGATTAACATTTTTTTTCAAATACATGATTAACATTTTTTTTCAAATACATGATTAACATTTTTTTCAAACATATTTTTTTGGTGTCAACTTTTTTCATACACATTCTATATGTTTTGTATAGATAAGGAACATTTTTTATACAAACATTTAACAGTTTTTAAATACATGATTAAACATATTTTTAGTCAACTTTTTTGCATATATATTGTACATTTTTTGTATACATCAGAAACATTTTTTATACACGTTTAACATTTTTTATTTACATGATTAACATTTTTTTAAACGTATATTTTTTATGCCTACTTTTTTTGCAAAAACAATTAGCCCACATCAGGCCAATTAGCTCCAGTCGGCCCACGGTGGGCCGACAGGGGCCTGTCGGCCAGCTGTAGGCCGACTGGAATCCAATCGGCCTGCAGCGGGCCGACGGTGTATTATTTTTGGAATTTTTTTATTCAACATAATATTTATGAAAATTAATAAAAAAAATTGTATTATTTTAAAAAAATTAGCGAATATCAAGTCTGAACAAACTCCAAACAATACTTTCAACAAGGTAACGACGCAAAGCGCCACTATTAAAGATATCTTGACAGTCATAATTTTAATATAGCTAAGCTGGATCATTTTAAATCTACTCTCTTCGTTTTCAAATATTTGTCTTTCTAGACATTTCAAATGGACTACAATATACAGATGTATGTAGACATATTTTAGAGTGTGAATTCACTCATTTTGCTCTATATGTAGTCACTTGTTGAAATCTCTAAAAAGACAAATATTTAAGAACGGAGGGAGTATTGTGCATTTAATTTTAGAAAAAATAATATTATAACTCGTTGCAGCATGTTTTTTTAGGGGCAGTTGCAGCATGTGAGAAAAGAAGAAGCAGCTTATTATAGATAGAATCCACAGTTAACTCGCCACCATTCTCTCTTGACCTCTCCTTCCATTTTGGCCACCCTGGTTTGAGCGTTCCGCCATTCCCTCATCCTTCCCCTCTTGCAGTCCTCGATCAACAAAAGAGCAAACAGCATAGCAGATCAGAACTTTTTTGGCACATTTCCCTGTTCTTGGTCCACCAACAGGAAGGCAACAAGGTGAGGATCGGAGGCAATTTGATCGACCCCGGCCACTGGCAATGCACGCGGCCTTCTTCTTGCTCTCCTTGACCAGCGCCTCAGCGTCCGTCCTCGCCGCCCTTGCGTCCTCCTAAGCTCCGGTCCACCGGCGACGATTGGTCGATGGCGCCGCCCCAGGAGGGGGATCAGTGCGGGCGGCCGGCCAGCAGCGTGTTGGTCTGGGTGGTGACGGTGCTGCTGCTCCTCGCCGTGCTCGGCGGCGGCGGGTGCCTCGTGGCCTACGTCATGCTGCCGCCGAGCGAGGCGCCCGGATGGATCGCCGCCGTCGGCCTGGGGCTCGTGGCGCTCCCCTGGGCGTTCTGGCTCGCCACGGCCGCCTACCGATGCGCCACGACGCGCTCGGCCGACGGCGCCGTGGCGCCCGCGGCCGCCGGCAGCTAATTGTAATTGGACTCTTTCATTACCCAAGAGTAGGTGACCATTGTGATGTTAGTATCAAATCTGTTGTCGGTAAAAAAATCATTTAGCAAGGAGAGTCTGTGGGGATCAAATTGTGCATTAAATGTTTGCATGGTTATGAAGTAAAAAAAGTTGGTTATCTGAAAATTGTGGCATGGTTATATTTTGTCCATAACTCTTTATGCTTTGCAGTGTGAAGCTGATTGGAGATCGACACAATTGTTGTGAGAATTATCAACTAAATTCGACCGACCCTCGCAAAAAAAAAAAAACTACAAAAAAACTAAATTCAACCGAGCTTGGGTTCTTTTTGATCAAATTCTGACCTGATGGTAGATGCAAACGTAATGGACCCCATTATCTGGACAAATTTTCATAATCATGCGACTAAACTGCACTTGTTGTTTGTAACACACAAAATTTTCCGAAGCAATCCCCATCTAAATATACTTTCTTCGTTCCCAAATATTTGTCTTTCTAGAGATTTCAACAAGTGACTACATACGAAGCCAAATGAGCGAATGTACACTCTAAAATATGTCTACATACATCTGTATATTGTTGTCCATTCGAAATGTCTAGAAAAACAAATATTTGGCAACGGAGGGAGTATTACCTAAAGATGTATGGAGAACAGATTATATGGTTGTAGTATGCTGATCAATTTCTTAAACCGTTGTGATCAAAATGTGAAATCATTTGGTATTTTCCTAACTAGGGTGAAAGAGCTATGGTCATCATGGTGTTGAAATTATATAACCTTTCCCTGCAAAATTAAATAAATTATAGAACATTTAACCCATTTTTCATTTTCAATAATTACTCAAAAACCCAGAGGTTCATATGGACCATAATGCACGAATAAAAAGTGTGGAAAGTTTAGTCTCACCTCGATTGTGTGTCGCCTCACACATCACTAAGAGCTTGAGAAGATGACACATACATGAACGCTCCTCCTCCGCCGCCGACCACGTGACATCTCGCACACGTGTCATTTTTTTGTGATTGATCCGAGGCACACCTATGTCACGTCTACACACCGTCTTTTTTTGCCACGCGGGAAAGTAAAGGTCCAAACATCGCATTAATGGAAAAGGAAAACAGAACTGAAAAAACTATTGGACCGTTCTAAACCGAGCCGGTTCGTTGTTGATAGTTCTTGAAGGAAAATCGGTGTAGTATAACCCGAGAAGGTAACTTGAATTTTTGTTGGTCTGAATGTGGCTAACTAGAAGCTTATGAATGGGGAACTCAATTAATAAAGATATCCCATTAATAAATTTACTGTAAAATAGTGCTAGAATGGAATATATCCATCCATATAGCAAATAATGTGAGAACCTTTCAGATGTTCCTTCCATGGCAAAACCTTATCTCTGAATTATCCAGACGATCCTTTGATAGCAAAAAGCATATCTCTGGTCTCCGGATTAAATAGCATCGGTCAGAGATACACATGTACGCGTGCAATCATGTGATTGTCCACTACGATCTGGTGATATATATATGCTTCCCGTGAAGAATAACTTATCATGCAACGCAGCCACATAAGTACTCCATCTATAAACTAATATAAGAGCGTTTAGATCACTACTTTAGTGATCTAAACGCTTTTATATTAATTTACGGAGGGAGTAATTGTTTTTCCTTTTCTTGCGAAAGAGATAAATATAACTTTTGGGTACAGAGCGAAGAATTTGTACCTATTATTTCCAATTACTTGACCCAACTTCATATTGATAATGCGTTTTAGTTTGAAAGCAAATTGTTTGCAGTTACCAGGACTCCACTAAACAGATGTGGCTAAAAATACCAACAAGGTGGCCATTCATGTTTGGATGAGCCTATCACGCATGACATCCCTCAAGTTTCTGATGCGGAAAACGAATTCCTAACCTCCCCGTTCTCCGAGGAGGAAATTCGAACCACAGTGTTCCAGATGGAATATAACAAGGCTCCGGGACCGGATGGGTTTCCGGCAGAGTTTTATCAATGTTTTTGGGATATGATTAAGTCCAACCTGATTCAGCTGTTTAATGAACTACATGTCGAGGAACTTGACATTTCCCGTTTAAACTTTGGGGAAATCATCCTTCTACCCAAGACTAAGGATGCTAGTCGAATTCAACAATATAGACCGATTTGCCTACTAAATGTTAGTTTTGAAATCTTTACAAAGGTAGCGACTAATCAGTTGAATGGGGTGGCTGACCATGTTGTCAAACCCTCTCAAACAATATTTATGCAAGGACGCAACATACTAGATGAAGTTGTTGTACTGCATGAAACTATACATGAGCTTTACCATAAAAATTTAAATGGAGTCATCTTTAAAATTGACTTCGAAAAAGCCTACGATAAAGTTAAATGGCCCTTTCTATTGCAAACATAACGCATGAAGGGGTTCTCGCAAAAATGGTGTCGATGGGTAGAAAGTTTTGTGTCTGAAGGTAGTGTGACCATCAAGATTAATGATGATGTGGGCAATTACTTTCAAACTAAAAAGGGGCTTCGCCAAGGGGACCCCGCATCCCCTATTTTATTTAATATAGTGACTGATATGTTAGCTACCCTTGTTGAAAGGGCTAAGATGGTCGGACAAGTGAGTGGGGTAATTCCACATTTGGTAGAAGATGGTCTCTCCATTCTACAATATGCGGATGATACGATCCTGTTCTTGGATCATGATTTAGAACAAGCAAGAAACCTCAAATTACTATTATGTGCTTTTGAGGAACTTTCGGGCCTAAAAATTAATTTTCATCAGAGTGAACTTTTCTGTTTTGGCGACGCCGCGGAATTTGCACATGATTATGCTGAAATTTTTGGTTGCCAGCTTGGGCAGTTTCCAATTCGTTATCTAGGGATTCCCATTCACTATCGAGGATTAACTATAGCCGAGTGGAAGCATGTGGAAGAGAGACTAGAGAAACGCCTTGCCAGTTGGAAGGCCAACCTCTTGTCCTATGGATATCGATTAATTTTGATCAATTCTGTCCTCAGCAACATGGTTTTATACATGTTATATTTCTTCCACCTTCCAAAAGGAGTTCTTCAGCGACTAGATTACTTTAGATCCAGATTTTTTTGGCAGAGTGTGAAAGATCGTGGATGTCGCCTAGGGGGGGGGGTGAATAGGCGCTTTTAAAATAATTACGGTTTAGGCTTGAACAAATGCGGAATAAACCTAGCGGTTAATTTGTCAAGCACAAAACCTACAACAACTAGGCTCACCTATGTGCACCAACAACTTATGCTAAGCAAGATAAACAAGTAGGTGATAGCAAGATATAAGACAAGAAACAATACGGCTATCACAAAGTATAGTGCATAAGTAAAGGGCTCGGGTAAGAGATAACCGTGGCACGCGGAGACGACGATGTATCCCGAAGTTCACACCCTTGCGGATGCTAATCTCCGTTTGGAGCGGTGTGGAGGCACAATGCTCCCCAAGAAGCCACTAGGGCCACCGTAATCTCCTCATGCCCTCGCACAATGCAAGATGCCGTGATTCCACTAAGGGACTGATGGCTTCTCGCCCCTCGTTGGTTACCCCAAGTGGAAGGTTGAGATGTAGCGTAGCGGCAAATTTCCCTTGGCAAAGATACCAAGGATCGAATCCCGTGAGACTCCGAGGGTCGACAAGTAGGTGTCAACGGCGCCAGAAACTTAGCGGTTGACGGGACCTGCACACAGATACAGATAACTTTGCTCCCAACGAGTACAGAGAGGTTGTCAATCCCTCCGGCCTTGTTGTTTACAAAGGATCAAACACAAGAGATAATAATAATAGCTATGACTGCAACTAGGAAATAAAAACATGAAGTAAATAGAAGGTGTGATCAGCGGTGGTAATATGGACCGGGGTCCCATGATGTTCACTAGTGATGTCTCTCTCCCAAAAGACGATAAAACAGCAAAGCGAGGTAAACAAATTACAGCTGGGCAATTGACAGGATTATGTGCGCAAACCAATGCTAACTATGCTGCAAAGAAAGGTAGAGGCTCAAAAGCATGGGCGGTACGCCAAGGCAAGTAGACCGAAATCCATCTGCATCTACTACTAATCATCCACCTTGAGATATCTATCCAGAATATCTCGCTGGTATTAAGTTGCGAATCCCACCCAAAGTGTAAACTCAAAGCAACAGACAACTGCATTAAAAAAACTTTGCGTAAAGTAAACAATCCTTGCACCCGCAAGTACAAGCACCGTTGTTTTCTCCCTTGTGGCAACAGCACATCCCCTAGACTCATATTTTTGTCACTCAAGCTAGTCATCAGGGGGGCATGAACCCACAATCAAGCATAACGCTCCCTCTTGGAGTTACTACCTACTACTTGGCCAAAGCAATAAACAGCAACGGAGAACATGCAAGAATTACTCAAGAACAAAGATATAAAAGAGGTGAATCAAATATATTACTCAAACACAATCTGAACATAGTCTCATAATCCATCAGATCCCAGCAAACTCAGCAAAGCAACAACAGAAAGATTACATATGTGCCTCGATCATGTATGGCAGCTCACGAGGTCTAAACCATGAAGAGCAAAGAGGGGAGGAGAACGTCACATAGCTACTGATCATGGACCCATGGTCCAAGGTGGACTACTCACGACTCATCCGGGAAGCGTCCATGATGGTGGAGAAGCTCCCGGTGGTGGTTCTCCCCTCCGGCAGGGTGCCGGGAAGAGTTCTCCTGATGCTCCCGATCTTGGAAGCGCTGCGGCGGCGGAACAGAGGCGAGATCGCGAAAAAGGGTTCTGTCCTCGAGGGTTTCGGGACGAGAGGGATATATATGCGAAGGGGGGCAGCCAGAGGCGGAGTAGGGGCCCCAGGCGCCCCCTGGCGCGGCCAGGGGTGGGGCCGCGCCAGGTGGCCGCCTGGGCCTCCCCTGGCTCCCCTCTGGCCCATCTTTGGTTCTTCGCGAAGCTTCCTGTACGCTGATTTTTCCTATATTTTTCCTGGAATTTTTGGAGCACTTTTAATATGGGGGAAACCTGAAATAGAAAAACAGCAGAAAACAGGAACTGGCACTTTGGTGCACTGAGTTAATAGGTTAGTCCAAATATGATCAAAAGTGCATGGAAGTGCATCAATATCATAGCAATATCACACAAAAGAAGCATGGAGCAAGCAAAAATTATAGATACGTTTTGGACGTATCAGGGACCCTTGAGGGCGGTCACCGAACCCGTACAAATGGCAACCCTTGGGGGCGGTCACCGAACCCGTACACTTTGGCAACCTTTGGGGGCGGTCACCGGTACCCGTCAAATTGCTCGGGGCAATCTCCACAACCTAATTGGAGACCCCGACGCTTGTCCGGACCTTTACACCACAATGATTGAGCTCCGAACAACACCAACCGTCTAGGGCGCTAAGACACCCAAGAGGAACAAGCTCTAGGGTGCCCAAACACCCAAGAGTAATAAGCTTCTCAAACTTCACTTCCACGTATCACCGTGGAGAACTCAAACCGATGCACCAAATGCAATGGCAAGGGCACACGGAGTGCCCAAGTCCTTCTCTCTCAAATCCCACCAAAGCAACTAATGCTAGGGATGGAAAAGAGAGCAAGAACAAGAAGGAGAACATCAAGAACTCCAAGAACTAGATCCAAAGGGTTCCCCTCACAAAGAGGAGAAAGTGATTGGTGGAAGTGTGGATCTAGATTTCCTCTCTCTTCCCCCCCCCCCAAAACTAGCAAGAATCCATGGAGGGATTGAGAGATAGCAAGCTCGAAGAAGGTCACAATGGGGGAAGAACACGAGCTCAAAGGATGAGGTTTATTGGGGAAGAAGACCCCCTTCTATAGGTGGGGAAAAATCCAACCATTATGCTCACAGCCCGCACAGAGCGGTACTACCGCTCGGTAGTACCCCTTTGAAAAACAACAGCGAGGAGGCAAAAGGGCCAGAAGAACCGTCGGAGCGGTAGTACCGCTTGACCTCACGGTACTACCGCTAGGGGTAGCGGTACTACTGCTAAGGGTAGCGGTACTACTGCTTGCGAGCGGTACTAAAAAATTACATCCGGGCCTACCACCGCAGGACTTGTGACGAGTTTTTGGTCCGGAGCGGTACTACCGCTGTAGGAGCCACGGTAGTACCGCTCTGGAGCGGTAGTAAAAAATTACAACCGCTCCAATTCGCGGTAGTACCACTGCAGCCTTTTCAGAACACCAAAACTGCCACAACTTTTGCAAACGGACTCCGAATTCGATGAAACCAGGTTTGTTGGAAAGCTAGCAACAAGGGCTAACACAATCTTGAAAGAAATATCAATAAGAAGCAAATTAGAAAAGGCCCATAAGAAAATGGTGAGAACCCTTCCTCGGATAAGACCGGTAAAACCTCCAACACCGAAAACATCATAAAAGACGCATGTGAACTCCGTTTTCGATGAACTCAAGCTTGTCATCAGATGACCATAAGCTCTAAGAGTCACAAATAGAACCAAACAAGAACCAAGAAACATGATGCAAGGATGCAATGGATTGAGCTCTCTACTAACGATACGATCAAGCTACCAACTTGAGAGCCCCCCTTGATAGTACGGCAAACAATCCTATAACCCGGTTTCCCAACTACCACCACGAGACCGGTAAAATAGAAAACCTATCAAGGGCAAACCTTTGCTTTGCACAAAGTCCACTTGAGCTAGATGTAGACGATCTTGACTTCCTCAAGTTGGACCACCTTTCTTGATTGCGTTGTCTCGGTGAAGACTAGTAGATTGCTCCCCCATACTCCACTATGGGTGAGCCACTCTTCGGCATATCTTCACAAGTCCATTTTCACCACAATGGACGGCAAGCTTCAAGCACTTGATCTCTTCGTGATGCTCCACTTGAACTTGCACACCGCAACCTAACCCCACAAAGAACTCTCACGATGACCATGGGTGAGTACACAAAGCGTGATTGACAATGCTTACCATACCATGGGATTGATCCCTCTTGGTACATCTTCTACCCTTTGTGTGTTGATCAACTTGATTCATTCTTTGGCTTAGTTTTGATCAACCTTGAATCTTTCCAACTCTCTTCATTTGGATGATGTCTTGAAGGTAAACATGAATGATCACAAACTCTTCTTCTTCAAGACATGCTTGCAATAAGCTCAACACCCACAATACCAATCTTTGGATAATTCCTTAATAGCACCTTGGTCATCACAAACTCTCCTTGAAACCAACAAATGAACTCCAAGAAAAGCCTATGGACAAACCCTTCAAATATAACTCAAGGCAACCATTAGTCCATAGAGATTGTCATCAATTACCAAAACCAAACATGGGGGCACCGCATGTTCTTTCAATCTCCCCCATTTTGGTAATTGATGACAATCACTTTCAAGAGAGTTTATATAAGGAATTATGCATCACCATACCATGCAACAATAATGTATGCGCATGAGATGCAAAAGCTTAGGAACAAAACCAAAGCAAGAAGAGAGAAGAGACAACTCTCTAAACTTCCTCACAAAACTAAACTCTCTCAAACTTCTCCCCCATTGGCATCAATTGCCAAAATGGGCGAATAGCTTAGAAGGCCAATATAAATTGTGTTCCTCCATAAATTGTGTATTCCTCAAAATAGAGAGTGGAATGCAATACATATATCCAACTGTAAATAATTGGAGGAAGACAAACTATATTGAGGCCCAAAGATTGCAAAAGAATGATATGCCACAAAGGCATAACAAAGGGAGAAAAACACGCAATCAAGCAATCAAAGGATACCAATTGAATCAAGCTATCAAAAGATACCAATTGACCCAACTAGACCAATGATCCTACATGCCAAATGAATAAAAAATATTATGATAAGAGCAAAGGAGTGTTCTAGAGAAACTAGAGAAGCTCCCCATGATTTGTGCACAATTTAGTTTTGTATTTGGATACAACGAGCACAAAATAGGATCGTCGCTCCCCCAAGATCAATAGAACCTCTTGACATAGCAACGGAGTGTTCTAAAGACACTAGTGAAGCTCCCCATAATTTATGCACTCCTTAGAATATTTTCATTAGGATACCAAGTGCACAAAATAGAATCATCACTCCCCCAAGATCAATAGACACTCACACCAAGTGCAAGTGAGCATAAAGGAAACAAAGCCTAGCACATGCAACAAACAACTGGTTGAGCAATATATAAAAGAGTCAACTTAAGAGTAGGCTCAGCCAAAATGATGTGTGTGAGTCATGGCAAAGCACTTGAGAAGATTAATGTATGGATGAACATTAAGCATCAATATACTCTTGAATGAATGAGATACACGGTGCAAGGCCTATCATTCCCACACACAACAGCAAATGGGTTCACAAGCTCACTACTAATCATATAAATAACCTATGCTTGTGACAACCTGTGGTGAAGATATAAAAAGGATAGCTTTGTCATGAGGAGGGATACCAATAGAAATGGCAAAAGCCTCGTCAAGACAAGCAAGAGAAAAAAATGATCTCCACCACAAAAGAGTGCATCAAGATGCAATGATATAAGTTCCGCACTCGAGACACACACCTTCACGGAGCCACCAAAGAAATAAAACAGGAACGAAAAGGTGGACGTGAAAGAAGGGGATATCAAATAGATATGCAACTTCTCTCAAGTGTATAAGATTCTAGGTAGATGAAGATCATGATGATATCAATCCACAAAGAAGGATGTACACACGAAATTGTTGCAAAAAGGAATGAATAAGATATCCCCAAGGAAGTCATAAATATACCAATAAGATATTTGCTTGAAGGCATAGCACATGGCTAGATATGTTCTTATTGTATATAAATGAGTTTCAACCACACGAGCATCAAAGACATCACAACTAGCAACAAGAGATCATTGTTGAGATGCTTTGAGAAAGGAAACAAGTATCATAAGAAGGAATGACTAACATGCCATGATACAACCTACACAAGGTTGGTGCAATAAATGTGTGCATGAAGTAGATGGTGATACTTGTTACCGAGATACCATTGGAAGGATGTAGTAGATACCAATTGAAGGTAGATAGTAGTTCATTGATCATCCTAGCTTGACTCTAATAAGCACATGGTGACACCACCTTCCTTTTGAATGAGCCGAGCATCCAATGCATCTCCAATTGTTCCTAAAACACCAACACAAACAAAATGGTACCCAAACTCATTGGGACCAAAGAGTTAGAAACACCAATACATAGGAAAAACTCCATAAAGATATGTGCATTTATATATGAAAATGAATTTCATGCACATCTCATCCAAATTGAGACTAGGTGGAGTTTCCCTTATATATTGGGTTAAAGAAAGAAAGCATGCCAAAGAAAATACATGAAGTAAATATGCATGCTCAAGACTTTCAAGAAACGAAACAAAATGAAAAAGAAATACCAAGTGAAAATAGGATACCAAATGGAGAAATCATCACTTGGAAGATATCTATTAGAAGATACATCAAGGAATGAGATATCCATTGATACACGCAAAAGGAAAGATATCGGACTCCCAAAAGAGAGGATGGTTCCAAACAAACCAACCCATCTACAAAGTTTCATGATGGCACAAGTACCAAAAAGAAACGGCTTGCCTTCCATCAACACACACTTGATATGGATCACAAGATGAGTGTTCTATCAAAAATAGGATAGCTCCCCCATGAATTGTGTTGGGGAACGTAGTATTTTAAAATTTTCCTACGATCACGCAAGATCTATCTACCAGATGCATAGCAACGAGAGGGAAGAGTGTGTCTACGTACCCTCGTAGACCGGAAGCGGAAGCGTCAAGTGACGCGGTTGATGTAGTCGAACTTCTTCGCGATTCAACCGATCAAGCACCGAACGTACGGCACCTCCGCGTTCAGCACACGTTCAGCTTGATGACGTCCCACGAGCTCTTGATCCAGTTGAGCTTCACGGGAGAGTTTCGTCAGCACGACGGCGTGGTGACGGATATGATGTATTCACCGGCGCAGGGCTTCGCCTAAGCACCGCGACGGTATGACCGAGGTGTGTTTCTGTGGAGGGGGGCACCGCACACGGCTGGAACAATTCAACTTGTGTGTCTTTGGGTGCCCCCTGCCCCCGTATATAAAGGAGCAAGGGGGGAGGCCGGCCGGCCCTTCTATGGTGCGGCTAGGGGTGCAATCCTACTAGGAATAGGATTGCAATCCTATTCCTAGTAGGAACTACCAAAGAAGGAAGAGAGGGAAAGGAAAAGAGGGAGAGGTGGCGCCCCCCAATCCTAGTCAAACTAGGAACCCTAGGTGGGGCGCCGGCCAGCCCCTATGGGCTGCCTCTCTCTTTTCCATAAGGCCCACTATGGACCATCCCCCTTCGTAGGGGGTTCCGGTAACCCCCTCCGGCAATCCCGTTAAATCTGAAACTTTTCCGGAAAACTTCCGGTGTCCGAATATAGTCGTCCAATATATCAATCTTTATGTCTCGGACATTCCGAGACTCCTTGTCATGTCCGTGATCTCATCCGGGACTCCGAACTACCTTCGGTACATCAAAACTCATAAACTCATAATACCGATCGTCATCAAACGTTAAGCGTGCGGACCCTACGGGTTCGAGAACTATGTAGACATGACCGAGACTCATCTCCGGTCAATAACCAATAGCGGAACCTGGATGTTCATATTGGCTCCTACATATTCTACGAAGATCTTTTATCGGTCAGAACCGCATAACAACATACGTTGTTCCTTTTGTCATCGGTATGTTACTTGTCCGAGATTCGATCGTCGGTATCTCCATACCTAGTTCAATCTCGTTACCGGCAAGTCTCTTTACTCGTTCCGTAACACATCATCTCGTGACTAACTTATTAGTCTTTTGCTTGCAAGGCTTATTGTGATGTGTGTTACCGAGAGGGCCCAGAGATACCTCTCCGACACTCGGAGTGACAAATCCTAATCTTGATCTATGCCAACACCACGAATACTTTTGGAGACACCTGTAGAGCATCTTTATGATCACCCAGTTACGTTGTGACGTTTGATAGCACACAAGGTGTTCCTACGGTATTCGGGAGTTGCATAATCTCATAGTCATAGGAACATGTATAAGTCATGAAGAAAGCAATAACAGTAAAACTAAACGATCATAGTGCTATGCTAACGGATGGGTCTTGTCCATCACATCATTCTCCTAATGATGTGATCCCGTTGATCAAATGACAACTCATGTCTATGGCTAGGAAACATAACCATCTTTGATCAATGAGCTAGTCTAGTAGAGGCATACTAGGGACACTCTGTTTTGTCTATGTATTCACACATGTACTAAGTTTCCGGTTAATACAATTCTAGCATGAATAATAAACATTTATCATGATATAAGGAAATATAAATAACAACTTTATTATTGCCTCTAGGGCATATTTCCTTCAGTCTCGCACTTGCACTAGAGTCAATAATCTAGCTCACATCGCCATGTGATTTAATACCGATAGTTCACATCGTTATGTGAATAACACCCATAGTTCACATCGCCATGTGACCAACACCCAAAGGGTTTACTAGAGTCAATAATCTAGTTCACATTGCTATGTGATTAATACCCAAGAGTAATAAGGTGTGATCATGTTTTGCTTGTGAGAGAAGTTTAGTCAACGGTTCTGTCACATTCAGATCCGTATGTATTTCGCAAATTTCTATGTCTACAATGCTCTGTATAGAGCTACTCTAGCTAATTGCTCCCACTTTCAATACGCATCCAGATTGATACTTAGAGTCATCTGGATTTAGTGTCAAAGCTTGCATCGGCGTAACCCTTTACGACGAACTCTTTATCACCTCCATAATCGAGAAACATTTCCTTAGTCATCCAGTTACTAAGGATAATTTTGACCGCTGTACAGTGATCTACTCCTGGATCACTATTGTACCCCCTTGAAAAACTCATGGCAAGGTACACAACATGTTTGGTACACAACATGGCATACTTTATAGAACCTATAGCTGAGGCATAGGGAATGACTTTCATTCTCTCTATATTTTTCTGCTGTGGTCTGGCTTTGAGTCTTACTCAACTTCACACCTTACAAGTCTGGAAAGAACTCCTTCTTTGACTGATCCATTTTGAACTACTTCAAAATCTTATTAAGGTATGTACTCATCGAAAGTCTTATCAAGCGTCTTGATCTATCTCTATAGATCTTGATGCCCAATATGTAAGCAGCTTCACCAAGGTCTTTCTTTGAAAAACTCCTTTCAAACACTCCTTTATGCTTTCCAGAAAATTCTACATCATTTCCGATCGACAATATGTCATTCACATATACTTATCAGAAAGGTTGTAGTGCTCCCACTCACTTCTTGTAAATACAGGCTTCACCGCAAGTCTGTATAAATCTATATGCTTTGATCAACTTATCAAAGCGTATATTCCAACTCCGAGATGCTTGCACCAGTCCATAGATGGATCGCTGGAGCTTGCACATTTTGTTAGCACCTTTAGGATTGACAAAACCTTCTGGTTGCATCATATACAATTCTTCTTTAATAAATCCATTAAAGAATGCAGTTTTGTTATCCATTTGCCAGATTTCATAAATGCGGCAATTGCTAACATGATTCAGACAGACTTAAGCATCGCTACGGGTGAGAAAGTCTCATCGTAGTCAACTCTTTGAACTTGTCGAAAACCTTTCACAACAAGTCGAGCTTTGTAAACAGTAACATTACCGTCAGCGTCGGTCTTCCTCTTGAAGATCCATTTATTTTCGATGGCTTGCCGATCATCGGGCAAGTCAACCAAAGTCCACACTTTGTTCTTATACATGGATCCATCTCAGATTTCATGGCCTCAAGCCATTTTGCGGAATCTGGGCTCATCATCGCTTCCTCATAGTTTGCAGGTTCATCATGGTCTAGTAACATGACTTTCAGAACTGGGTTGCCGTACCACTCTGGTGCGGAACGTACTCTGGTTGATCTACGACGTTCAGCAGAAACTTGATCTGAAGTTTCATGATCATCATCATTAGCTTCCTCACTAATTGGTGTAGGAATCACTGGAACTAGTTTCCGTGATGTTCCACTTTCCAATTCGGGAGAAGGTACAATTACCTCATCAAGTTCTACTTTCCTCCCACTCACTTCTTTCGAGAGAAACTCCTTCTCTAGAAAGGATCAACTTTTAGCAACAAAGACCTTGCCTTAGGATCTGTGATAGAAGGTGTACCCAACAGTTTCTTTTTGGGTATCCTATGAAGATTTACTTCTCCGATTTGGGTTCGAGCTTATCATGTTGAAACTTTTTCACATAAGCATCGCAGTGCCAAACTTAAAGAAATGACAGCTTAGGTTTCTCGTCAAACCACAGTTCATACGGTGTCATCTCCACGGATTTAGATGGTGCCCTATTTAACGTGAATGTAGCTGTCTCTAATGCATAACCCCAAAAGCGATAGTAGTAGATCGGTAAGAGACATCATCGATCGCACCATATCTAATAAAGTACGGTTATGATGTTCGGACACACCATTACACTATGGTGTTCCAGATGGCGTGAGTAGTGAAACTATTTCACATTGTTTTTACTGAAGGCCAAACTCGCTAACTCAAATATTTTACCTCTACGATCATATCGTAGAAACTCTTATTTTCTTGTTACGATGATTCTCCACTTCACTCTGAAATTCTTTGAACTTTTCAAATGTTTCAGACTTGTGCTTCATTAAGTAGATATACCCATATCTGCTCAAATCATCAGTGAAGGTGAGAAAATAACGATACCCGCCGCGAGCTTCAATACTCATTGGTCCACATACATCTGTATGTATGATCTCCAACAAATCTGTTGCTCGCTCCATAGTTCCGGAGAACGGAATTTTAGTCATCTTGCCCATGAGGCATGGTTTGCAAGCACCAAGTGATTCATAATCAAGTGATTCCAAAAGTCCATCACTATGGAGTTTCTTCATGCGCTTTACACCAATATGACCTAAACGGCAATGCCACAAATAAGTTGTACTATCATTATTAACCCTGCATCTTTTGGCTTCAATATTATGAATATGTGTATCACCACGATCGAGATCCAACAAACCATTTTCATTGGGTGTATGACCATAGAAGGTTTTATTCATGTAAACAGAACAACAATTATTCTCTAACTTACATGAATAACCGTATTGCAATAAACATGATCAAATCATATTCATGCTCAACACCAAATAACACTTATTTAGGTTCAACACTAATCCCGAAAGTATAGGGAGTGTGTGATGATGATCATATCAATCTTGGAACTACTTTCAATACACATCGTCACTTCATCCTTTAACTAGTTTCTGTTCATTATGCAACTCCCATTTCGAGTTACTACTCTTTAGCAACTGAACCAATATCAAATACCGAGGGGTTGCTATGAACACTAGTAAAATACACATCAATAATCTGTATATCAAATATACCTTTGTTCACTTTGCCATCCTTCTTATCCGCCAAATATCTAGGGCAGTTCCACTTCTAGTGACCATTTCCTTTGCTGTAGAAGCATTTGTTTAAGGCTTGAGTTTAGCTTTGGATTTCTTCACAGGAGTGACAACTTGCTTGTCATTCTTCTTGAAGTTCCCCTTCTATCCCTTTGCCCTTTACTTGAAACAAGTGGTCTGGTTAACCATCAACACTTGATGCTCTTTCTTGATTTCTACCTTCGCCGATTTCAGCATCGTGAAGAGCTCGGGAATTACTTTCGTCATCCCTTGCATATTATAGTTCATCACGAAGTTCTACTAACTTGGTGATAGTGTCTAGAGAACTTTGTCAATTACTATCTTATCTGGAAGATTAACTCCCACTTGATTCAAGCAATTGTACTACCCAGACAATCTGAGCACATGCTCACTGGTTGAGCTATTCTCCTCCATCTTGTAGGCAAAGTACTGTCAGAGGTCTTATACCTCTCGACACGGGCATGAGTATGAAATACTAATTTCAACTCTTGGAACATCTTATATTCTCCGTGGCATTCAAAACGTTTTTGAAGTCCCGGTTCTAAGCCGTAAAGCATGGTGCACTTAAACTATCAAGTAGTCATCTTACCGAGCTTTTGTCAAAACGTTCATAACGTCTACATCTGCTCCTGCAATAGGTCTGTCACCTAGCGGTGCATTAAGGACATAATTCTCTGTGCAGCAATGAGGATAATCCTCAGATCACGGAACAATTCCGCATCATTGCTACTAACATCTTTCAACTTAGTTTTCTCTAGGAACATATAAAAAAAACGTGGAGCAACATCGCGAGCTATTGATCTACAACATAGATATGCTAATACTACCAGGACTAAGTTCATGATAAATTAAAGTTCAATTAATCATATTACCTAAGAACTCCCACTTAGATAGACATCCCTCCGGTCATCTAAATGATCACATGATCCAAATCAACTAAACCATGTCCGATCATCACGTGAGATGGAGTAGTTTCAATGGTGAACATCTTATGTTGATCATATCTACTATATGATTCACGCTCGACCTTTCGGTCTCCAGTGTTTCGAGGCCATATCTGCATATGCTAGGCTCGTCAAGTTTAACCCGAGTATTCTGCGTGTGCAAAACTGGCTTACACCCGTTGTATTTGAACGTAGAGCTTATCACACCCGATCATCATGTGGTGTCTCAGCACGACGAACTTTCGCAACGGTGCATACTCAGGGAGAACACTTATACCTTGAAATTTAGTAAGGGATCATCTTATAATGCTACCGTCGTTCTAAGCAAAATAAGAAGCATAATAAGATAAACATCACATGTAATCAAAATATGTGACATGATATGGCCATCATCATCTTGTGCTTTTGATCTCCATCTCCAAAGCACCGTCATGATCACCTTCGTCACCGGCGCGACACCTTGATCTCCATCGCAGCATCGTTGTCGTCTCGCCAACTATTGCTTCTACGACTATCGCTACCGCTTAGTGATAAAGTAAAGCAATTACATGGCGATTGCATTTCATACAATAAAGCGACAACCATATGGCTCCTGCCAGTTGCCGATAACATTACAAAACATGATCATCTCATACAAAACCGTATAACACATCATGTCTTGACCATATCACATCACAACATGCCCTGCAAAAACAAGTTAGACGTCCTCTACTTTGTTGTTGCATGTTTTACGTGGCTGCTACGGGCTTAGCAAGAACCGTTCTTACCTACGCATACAAAACCACAACGATGTTTCGTCAAGTATGTGCTGTTTTAACCTTCACAAGGACCGGGCGTAGCCACACTTGATTCAGCTAAAGTGAGAGAGACAGACACCCGCCAGTCACCTTTAAGCAACGAGTGCTCGTAACGGTGAAACCAGTCTCGCGTAAGCGTACGCGTAATGTCGGTCCGGGCCGCCTCATCTCACAATACCGCCGAAGCAAAGTATGACATGCTGGTAAGCAGTATGACTAGTATCGCCCACAACTCATTGTGTTCTACTCGTGCATATCATCTACGCATAGACCTGGCTCATGATGCCACTGTTGGGGAACGTAGTATTTTAAAATTTTCCTACGATCACGCAAGATCTATCTACCAGATGCATAGCAACGAGAGGGAAGAGTGTGTCTACGTACCCTCGTAGACCGGAAGCGGAAGCGTCAAGTGACGCGGTTGATGTAGTCGAACTTCTTTGCGATTCAACCGATCAAGCACCGAACGTACGGCACCTCCGCGTTCAGCACACGTTCAGCTTGATGACGTCCCACGAGCTCTTGATCCAGTTGAGCTTCACGGGAGAGTTTCGTCAGCACGACGGCGTGGTGACGGATATGATGTATTCACCGGCGCAGGGCTTCGCCTAAGCACCGCGACGGTATGACCGAGGTGTGTTTCTGTGGAGGGGGGCACCACACACGGCTGGAACAATTCAACTTGTGTGTCTTTGGGTGCCCCCCTGCCCCCGTATATAAAGGAGCAAGGGGGGAGGCCGGCCGGCCCTTCTATGGTGCGGCTAGGGGTGCAATCCTACTAGGAATAGGATTGCAATCCTATTCCTAGTAGGAACTACCAAAGAAGGAAGAGAGGGAAAGGAAAAGAGGGAGAGGTGGCGCCCCCCAATCCTAGTCCAACTAGGAACCCTAGGTGGGGCGCCGGCCAGCCCCTATGGGCTGCCTCTCTCTTTTCCATAAGGCCCACTATGGACCATCCCCCTTCGTAGGGGGTTCCGGTAACCCCCTCCGGCAATCCCGTTAAATCTGAAACTTTTCCGGAAAACTTCCGGTGTCCGAATATAGTCGTCCAATATATCAATCTTTATGTCTCGGACATTCCGAGACTCCTCGTCATGTCCGTGATCTCATCCGGGACTCCGAACTACCTTCGGTACATCAAAACTCATAAACTCATAATACCGATCGTCATCAAACGTTAAGCGTGCGGACCCTACGGGTTCGAGAACTATGTAGACATGACCGAGACTCATCTCCGGTCAATAACCAATAGCGGAACCTGGATGTTCATATTGGCTCCTACATATTCTACGAAGATCTTTTATCGGTCAGAACTGCATAACAACATACGTTGTTCCTTTTGTCATCGGTATGTTACTTGTCCGAGATTCGATCGTCGGTATCTCCATACCTAGTTCAATCTCGTTACCGGCAAGTCTCTTTACTCGTTCCGTAACACATCATCTCGTGACTAACTCATTAGTCTTTTGCTTGCAAGGCTTATTGTGATGTGTGTTACCGAGAGGGCCCAGAGATACCTCTCCGACACTCGGAGTGACAAATCCTAATCTTGATCTATGCCAACACCACGAATACTTTCGGAGACACCTGTAGAGCATCTTTATGATCACCCAGTTACGTTGTGACGTTTGATAGCTCACAAGGTGTTCCTACGGTATTCGGGAGTTGCATAATCTCATAGTCATAGGAACATGTATAAGTCATGAAGAAAGCAATAACAGTAAAACTAAACGATCATAGTGCTATGCTAACGGATGGGTCTTGTCCATCACATCATTCTCCTAATGATGTGATCCCGTTGATCAAATGACAACTCATGTCTATGGCTAGGAAACATAACCATCTTTGATCAATGAGCTAGTCTAGTAGAGGCATACTAGGGACATACTGTTTTGTCTATGTATTCACACATGTACTAAGTTTCCGGTTAATACAATTCTAGCATGAATAAAAGACATTTATCATGATATAAGGAAATACAAATAACAACTTTATTATTGCCTCTAGGGCATATTTCCTTCAAATTGTGCATTTAAAAAGAATTTGCATTCGAGTACAAAATACACAAGGTGGGATCACCACTTTCACTATATCTAGAAAACACTCGACAAAAATGATAAAACACGAGATCCACAAGTGGCATGGAAGGAAATGGGAGTTGACACAAACTTGGCAAGAGATAAGACAAATAAAACCAAAAGACAATGTAAAGATGATCAATAATTTCCACCACATAAATGATTACCAATTGTCAAAGACAAGAGGTATTTGGAAATAATTCCCGGTGATAGATAGCAATGATACGCAACATCATCTTCACACCAAACACAAGCAAAATGCAACTTGTAGAGCTACCATGCCAACTAGGAACAACATAATTTATACTATCAACTCTAGGTGACAATATCTCAAATTTACACATTTTCTAGGCTTGTAATATGCACATACAATATTACTCCCCCATAATGTGATACCAATGAAAAACTTACCAAGATGCAAAAGAGAACCAACAAGAGATAATTAATGGAACATTTAGAATTTGACTTTCTCATGAGAATACATACCACATAGAGACTAGATAATCTTGTAATATCAATACTAGATGGTATTCCTCATGTACACACATTTATAGGATTGTGAGGTGCACAAAGCACATCACTCCCCCAAAATGGGATGTTCCATTAATCTCTCACAAGAGCCAACTAAGATAAAAGCAAGAAGCACAAAGGCTCAACGCACGACACACACATACATGATGTGCAAACCAATATACACATACTTGATTTCTCAAGATACACAAATTGGACGCACAACATATACAAACACATGCAAGGAACAAAACCAAAACATGCAAAGGGGCAAGTAACTTTGAATGTAAACAATTTAAGCATGAGTTACCGCAAGGAGGAACATTGGATATAAGATAGAAACTTGATAATCCGAATGACTTAGCTTGAGACAATATGAATGATGAAGACCCCTTAATTCTTCATAATGTAGCCAAGTCTCCAATGCCCTCCAAAACACCTATTGATCAAGTTTGACTAGTTGGTCCCCAACCAAGTTGGGTCCTAAGAGGTTAGTCACAATAGGCTTGGCTACCCAAATGGTTCTTTTCTTGACACCACTTTGAGTCCCAAGAAACTTGGCAAACACATTGCCAACCTTATCCTTCGCAAGAGAATAGACATCATCAATAACAATTGGGTTGGATAAGTTACCACTAGTGCATGAAGAAGCAAGGTGACCCTTCTCACGGCATATGTAGCAACATCTACTCTTCACTTTCTTCTCATTTGATTCCTCAAAATGAGAAGCATCACCATGAATCTTCTTGGGAAGCGGCCTTTCTCCAACTTGCGGTTGAGCACGAGATTGAACTTGTGGCCTCTTCCCTTGTTGCTTTTCACTAATGGCCTTCTTCTTCAATGGGCAAGATCTAACATGATGCCCTTCAATTTTGCACTTGAAGCAAATAATCTTGGCCGAATTCTTGAGTTGTTCTTGGCCCTTATTCTTGTTAATGATCTTGGACCTTTTCTTCTTGTTGGAGTTGAATCCAAGTCCACCTTTGTCATTGGGGGATTTTTGCACACTCAAGATATTGTTGAGTGTGGACTTCCCTTCATGACACTTTTCCAAGTCTTTCTTCAAAGAAGTGACTTGGGCCTTGAGCTCTTTAATTTCCTCTACATGGTTAGTATCAACAAAAGTACTAGAGGAAGTATAAGCTTCATTGTTAGAGCAACAAGGCAAGGAGAGCAATTCATCACAAGATGTACTAACATTGTGAGTAGATGAATTACGAGGACTAGCACATGGCAAGATAGCATTTTGACTTGAAGTAGTGCTAGTATCCTGATACGTCCAAAACGTATCTATAATTTCTGCTTGCTCCATGCCTCTTTTGTGTGATATTGCTATGATATTTATGCACTTCCATACACTTTTGATCATATTTGGACTAACCTATTAACTCAGTGCACCCCAGTGCCAGTTTCTGTTTTCTGCTGTTTTTGTATTTCAGGTTTTCCCATTACGTAAATTGCCAGAAAAATCCCGGGAAAAATATATAAAAAATCAGCGTTCCGGAAGCTTCCATGCGGCCAAAGTAGGGCCAGAGGGGGCCCACAGGGGCTCCAGGCGGCCAGAGGGCGCGGCCCCCCTCCTGGCCGCGCCGCCAGGGCGCCTGGCCCCCCCTGGCCTCTTCTGACGCCCCCCTTTGGCATATATTTACACCGCGTCACGAAACCCTCGAGGACGGAACCCTTTTTCGCGATCTCATCTCTGTTCCGCCGCCGCCGCGCTTCCAAGATCGAGAGCACCAGGAGAACTCTTCCCGGCACCCTGCCGGAGGGGAGGATCACCACCGGGAGCCTCTCCACCACCATGGACGCCTCCCGGATGAGTTGTGAGTAGTCTCCCTTGGACCATGGGTCCATGACCAGTAGCTATGTGATGTTCTCCTCCCCTCTTTGTTCTTCACCGATTAGACCTCGTGATCTGCCCTACATGATCGAGGCACATATGTAATCCTTATGCCGTTGCTATGATGAGTTTGCTGGGATCCGATGGATTATGAGATTATGTTCAGATTGTGTGTGAGTAATATATTTGATTCACCTCTTTTATATTTATGTTCTTGAGTAATTCTTGCATGTTCTCCGTTGCTGTTTATTGCTTTGGCCAAGTAGTAGGTAGTAACTCCAAGAGGGAACGTTATGCTTGATTGTGGGTTCATGCCCCTCGATGACTAGCTTGAGTGATAGAAACATGAGTCTAGGTGATGTGCTGTTGCCACAAGGGGGAAAACAACGGTGCTTGTACTTGCGGGTGCAAGGATTGTTTACTTTACGCAAAGTTCTTTTAATGCAGTTGTCTGTTGCTTTGAGTTTACACTATGGGTGGGACTCGTGAAAGTGCAACTAATCCCCGGGTGGTTTTGGTAATTAATAACAACATATATATCATTGAACTAATAGCTACTTAAGAATCATTTCAGAGAAGTTCGATGATATGGGTATGGAAATGTCTGAAGAAGTGGACCCCTCAAAATGCTAAGACAAGCATTGGCAAAAGCTCAAGACTCCTTTTTTAGTTTAGTGATCGAAGATCACATTGAGTCCATAGGAAAAGCCAATACTATTAAAAGGGGATGAGGTTGTGTTGATGATCTGGTTGCTCAAGTGCTTAGTGATTTAGCTCCTTCAACTATCAGCAATTTTCACTACTTAACACACTCATAAGTAATCTCGGACAAACCGATTCTTCCAACTCAGTCCCACCGAGATGAACCACCTCAGTTATTTTCCAAACCCTAGAAATTTCGGTCCATCCGATTTTGAGTTCGGTCTCACCGAAACTGGACTGCCAACCTTCTGTAACCGTTTGTCATCATTTCGGAATATCCGAGTTGTTGATTTCGGTCCCACCGATTCTGGCAAGTTCCTACCTTTGACTCATATCGGACACACCGAGATGGTATTTTCGGTCCCACCGAAAACCCCAACGTTCACTATATTTGAACTTTCGGTCTGACCGAGTTTTCACTTCGGTCTCACCGAGATTGTTCAATTATGTGTGTAACGGTTGGATTTTGTGTGGAGGCTATATATACCCCTCCACCCCCTCTTCATTCGTGGAGAGAGCCATCAGAAAGTACTACCACTCCTACCTTACACTTTCTGAGAAGAGAACCACCTACCCTTGTGTTGAGATCAAGTTATTCCATTCCTACCATATGAAACTTGATTTCTAGCCTTCCCAAGTTGCTTTCCACTCAATCTTTTCTTCCACCACAGCCATATCAGTGAGGAGAGTTGAGTGTTGGGGAGATTATCATTTGAAGCACAAGAGCAAGGAGTTCATCATCATCAACAACATCTATTACCTTTTGGAGGGTGGTGCCTCCTAGATTGGTTAGGTGTCGCTTGGGAGCCTCCGTCTTTGAGATGTGGAGTTGAACCAAGAAGTTTGTAAGGGCAAGGAGATCGCCTACTTCGTGAAGATCTACCCTGAGTAAGGCTAGTCCTCCGTGGGCGTAGGCCATGATGGAATAGACAAGGTTGCTTCTTCGTGGACCCTTCGTGGGTGGAGCCCTCCGTGGACTCGCGCAGCCGTTACCCTCCGTGGGTTGAAGTCTCCATCAACGTGGATGTACGATAGCACCACCTATCGGAACCACGAGAAAAATCTCCGTGTCTCCAAATTGCGTTTGATCTTCTCCACCTCTCTTTACTACATGTGCAATTTACTTTCCGCTGCTTATACTCTAGAATTGCATGTGTAGGGTGATACTTGAATTGATCATAATTGTGAAACTGCCAAAAACTGTTCATGATCAAAAGGCAGAATTTTTATATTGTCAAGTAGTCTAATCACCCCCCCTCTAGACATACTTTCGATCCTACAAGTGGTATCAGAGCTTTGGTCTCCATTGTTTTGGTTCATTGCATTGGACTCCATAAGCTTGGTTTCACAACCTAGGAGAGTATGGCGTCTAGTGAGGGTAATTATCGTAGAGGTCCTTACTTTGATGGTACAAATTTTGCTAGTTGGAAGCATAAAATGAAAATGCATATTCTTGGTCATAACCCAGCCGCATGGGGCATTATTTGTGTTGGTATGCAAGGTGAATTCTTCGAGGAAGGAAAAGTTCCGGATCGCGAAGCTACACCGGAAGAGTTACGGATGTTGCAAAACAATGCTCAAGCTTGTGACATTCTCTTCAATGCTTTGTGTCCCGAGGAGTTCAACAAAATCAGCCGTCTTGAGAATGCTAAAGAGATTTGGGATACTTTGGTTGAAATGCATGAAGGTACTGAATCTGTGAAGGAATCAAAGCTAGATATTCTTCAAGGTCAACTTGACAAGTTCAAGATGAAGGATGGTGAAGGAGTCGCTGAAATGTACTCTAGGCTTGCTCTCATCACAAATGAGATTGCCGGCTTAGGAAGCGAAGAAATGACCGACCGATTCATCATCAAGAAGATTCTAAGAGCTTTGGATGGAAAATATGACACCGTGTGCACTTTGATCCAAATGATGCCAAACTACAAGACTCTCAAGCCAACTGAAGTCATTGGAAGAATTGTTGCTCATGAGATGACACTTAAGGATAAGGAAGAGCTTCACAACAAGTCAAGTGGTGCTTACAAAGCTACAAGTGATGCTCCCACCACCTCAAGTGACAAGTTAATTTCCAATGAAGAGATAAGCCTAATGGTTAAGAACTTCAACAAGTTCTACAAGAATAGAGGCAAAGAAAGAAGCTCAAAGTCTAGATCATATGAAAAGAGATCTTCTAGTCGTGATCGAAACTGCTACAATTGTGGAAGACCCGGACACTTCTCAAATGAGTGTACGGCTCCCCACAAGAGAAGAGAAGAATCTCCAAGAAGAAGAGCAAGAGATGAGTCACCTCGGAGAGAGAGAAGGAGTAGAGATGATCGTTATGAACGAAGACCCTCTCGGAGAAGCAAGGATTCGGAGAGGAAAGACAAGTCATCAAGGAGCTACACAAGAAGAAGACATCAAGCTCATGTAGGTGAATGGGTCTCCGGCTCCGACTCTGACAATCAATCCGATGGAAGCTATCGCTCCGACTCCGACTACAGTCAAGATGAAGGTGTTGCCGGACTTGCACTCGTATCCTCCAACTCCAACTCCTACGACTTATTTGATTCACCAAATGAGGGAATTGGAAGATGCTTCATGGCTAAAGGTCCCAAGGTAACACACCCTGAATTCATTGACTTTGATAGTGATGAGGATGACTTGCTTGGTGAAGATGAGCTCTTGCATGATAAATCTAGTGAGCTTAGTAATGATGAAAATGCTAGTAGTCTTTATAGTCGAGAAGAGAAGAATGACAATGCTATGAAGGAGATTGAGCGTCTAACTAAAGAACTAAACACTCTTAAGTTAGCTCATGAAACAACTCAAGAAGATCATAGAGAGCTCCTAAGATCTCATGAGAAGCTACGCTTTGAGAAGCTCACTCTAGAGCAAGAACATGAGTTTCTAAAAGCGATCAATGACGATCTTCGAAAGAAGAGTTCTTCATATCTTGCCAAACGACTTCTTTTGTCTAATTTCTTGCCACCTATTAAGACTAAGCATGACAAGCATAAGAAAAGTTCTTCCTCTAGTAGTAACAATAACAATGTTAAATCCAATATTGTTACTTCTAGTAGTTCTCGTGATTCCACTAACAATGTTTCAAGCCAAGTTACACTTGAGCAAGAAAATAGCTTATTGAAGGAAATCATAGAGAAAGGTGTCTACAAGAGTCTTGCCGGAAGCAAGAACTTTGAGGAAATTGTTCGCAAACAAGGAAGGCACCGGAAGAATCAAGGGATTGGTTTTGAGCGAAAGTTCAACGCCGAAGGTGTTGAGTGGGAAGAAGGTCAATACCCTACTCCACAGTTTGTTTCACAAAAGGAGAAGTATGATCCTACTTCTTCCAATGTGGAACAAGCTCAAGATGACCTTCCACCACAAGACCACAAGCTAAAGGCCAAGGACAAGCTTCAAGAGGAGATTGATGCATTCATTGAAGCACCTCAAGCCATGGTCAAGTGGGTTCCCAAGGACACATCAAGTTCTACTTCGTCAAGCTCAACTACAACCCCAAGGATTCCCATCAAGATGATGTGGATCCCAAAGAAGAAGAACTAGAAGGTTCTTGAGGGTGACTCCGCCAACATACTTCACTCATATTCATTTTGGCAAGGACTTGTGCAATCAACTTCCACATCATGCACTAGTTCATGGAGTCACAAACCCTCTTGTTGGTAAGTCAAGGGACAAGGTAATCATTGCTTTCATGGACATCATCTTTTGTGAACTTCAATCTATGTCTATGGATATCCTTGTTTGTTCCTTGTGGGACTAACCCATGTAGGTATTGAAAGTGCCCTAATCCAAAGGATAGCTCCCAACTCTTGATGATCTACATCAACATTGAGCATCCACATCTTCAACATCTACATGAAGTCTTCTACGACAACCCAAGGTTAGTTTGACCCTTTAAAAGGGGTTCTCACATCTAGGGGGAGCTTTGCTCTAAAAATTGAGCTAAAGCATCTTCAAATGATGTGAACACATAAATGCTTTATGTAAAAGTGGTAACCCCACTTGTGCTTAAACGATGAGTATGACCTATGATCAAATGTTCTCATTTGACTCCTAAGTCAAAATACTCATATATAGATGACCTAGTCATCGACAAATTGTGTGCTAGTAGCTAGAGTGTTGATTGTGCATGTTTGACACATATTTCAGTTGCTATCTTATTGTGTGAGCATGTTGAATGCATGATTTCATCCATTCAAGGACATCCATTTGTTGCTTTGATTGTTTTTTCTGGCCAAATGGATGGACAAGAATGCCTAAGCACCTTCCCTAGCTATCTATGCTTTCTTGTCTCAAATTCTATTCATGCTCATATCACAACTTTGAACAAGTCATTTTCGGACCCTCCGAGTGAGGAGCACTCGGAGCCACCGATCCGTCTAAGGCTGACTTCCAAAACCTTCTAAGTCCATTTCGGTCTGACCAACTTTTCCATCTCGGTCCAACCGAAACGCTTAGACTGATCTAGGTTTCATCTCGGTGAAACCGAGTTCAAAATCTCGGCGTGACCGATATGTGTAACTGCACAGCAGTTAGCCATTTCGGTGTCACCGAGTTTTTCAACTTGGTCCCACCGACAGTATGGGGATATAAATACTGAGGGCTGCGCGCGATTACTTCTTCAAACCATTTCGCCCCCAAGTCCCCTGCTGCCGTCGCCCTGGTCTTCGGATCGTCGCCGTCGTCGCCTGTGCGCCCTCGCCGCAGGTCTCCGCCGCCGTCAACGGTAATCTTCTCCGCGCCGTTGCCGCCGTAGAGGGACTCCACCAAGTTAGGGTGAGTCCCGATCCCTCTCGTGCTCCCCATCTGATTCTTGCACGATTGGTCTGCCATGTATCTATCCACGTTTGAGATATTCCTTAAACATCAGATCAGATCCTTTTAGTTTCGAGCGAAATTCTTAGGTTTACGTTTCCACGGAACACATCTCGGTGAAACCGATTTTGAAAACTCGGAATGACCGATTTGGCCTCTGGCCATTGCACTGCACCGTTCGGTCTAACCGATTCGTGCAAATCGGTGTAACCGATGTAGAGTCTCAGTGAAACCCTAGTGTTTCGGTAGGACCGAAACCCATTTCGGTCTGACCGAAAGTGGTGTGTAGGTTTCTGTTATACACTTCGGATTCACCGAAACTGAAAATCGGTTTGACCGAAATGCATTCTGTGAAAACTCAAAACTAAGATTTGAACTCATTTTTTTTGCAAAAACCTCTGCAGTTGTGATAACTCTTCTACTCTGCCTATACCTTATCTTTTCACAGGTTGTCAGCCATGTCAGATGTCAGTGACAGCCAGAATAGGTCTGAGTCACCTTTTGCAGAGATCCCTGAGGCAGATACTAGTCCTGAGGCTAGTAGTTCCAGTGATGATGGTGAAAGGAGCACCCCTAGTGGTTTGCCTCCTGCAGCCACCAGAACCAGAAAGAAGAGAAATTCTGATGATGAGGACTCTGACTTCGTTGCTGAGGAAGTTACCTCCAAGCCCAAGAGAAAAGTTATTGCCAAAGAGCACGAAGGGCAGCAGTCAAAGAAAGGCACCAGCAAGGTCAAGCAGTCAGCTGTTGCAAAGAAGCTAAACTTGGAAGAGCCAGCTCCAAGTAAGGTGAAGAAAACTTCCAAGAGGAAGAGGGTAGTATATGCTGAACCTCATATTGATGCAGCTGCTGAAGAAGAAGAAGAAGATGCACCCCAGCCTCCTCCTCAGAAGGCTAAGTTCATGGGTGATGCTATTAGGGCTCAAGCCACTTCTAAGCCCAAGAAGCCTGCTCAAGCCAAGGCAGCTCCAGCCAAGCCCAAGAGGACAACCAGGAGCATTCCAGCTTCTGAGAAGAACAAAGGTGAGATGCCACCGTCTGAGTCTGATGAAGAACATGTGTTGCTGAAGCTCCGTCCTAAATTGCCACTCCACAACGATGCTCATCCTCAAGCCGAGGATATGAAGGCAAGGAAGGATAGAGGTCTCAGGCTATGGAGACAGTCTGATCCATATGCCGTGAGGAGAAGGACTGCTGTGGACCCCAGATTCCACACCAGAGAGCAGCAGGACTTCTATGAGACCGTGCTGATGGATAAGAAGCCTATTGTTGCTGACACCAGGTATGTTGACTGGAAGTACATTGACAGTGAAGAGCACCGAGACTTCTTTCCCCATGTGCATGAGAGCTTCACTGCATGTGGAGTTGATGAGTTCGTGGGTCAGAAGCTGACAGATTGGAATGACGAGATGATCATGCAGTTCTACGCCACAGCCCACTTCTATCCTGATGGCAAGATCACCTGGATGACTGAAGGTCAAAGGTTTTCTTCGTCTGTTGAAGAATGGGCAGAACTTCTGAATGCTCCAGTACAGAGAGAGGACGACATTGATGTCTATGGGATTCCTAAGAAGAACCATGATTCCATGAAGAACATGTACAAGGAGATCCCCGCCGCTGATTTGGAAGGGTGGAAGCTTGGCTCAGTGTACTATCTCCAGGCAGGTCTGACCACAACAAACACTATTTTGAGGCATACATTGATGCCCAAGTCTGGAGACCACCGCATGATTCGAGGCTATTCTATCAACATGCTGCACATTCTTGATGAGAAGGCACCTTTCAAGATGATGGACTTAATGGTAGAGACCATTAAGAGGACTGCAGCTGACCAGAAGAGGTCATGTGGATTTGCCCCACAAATTCAGATGCTCATCAATGCCAAGTTTGGCACGGGAAAATTCATGTTGGATAGGAAGCACTTGCCACTGCAGCCAGAGCATGAGGACAACATTGTTGTGATGGATGAGGAGGATCCAACCTCAGTTGAAGGTCAAGCCAAAATTGAAGCTGCGAAGAAAGCCAAAGCTGATAAAGAGGCAGCAGCAGCAGCAGCTAAACCAAAGAGCTTCGGAGAGCAGATTCTTGAAGCTACCCAGAGGATTGAACAACGCCTGTCCAGCATTGAACAATCTCAGGAAAGCCTAGAGAGGATTGTTTAGGACAAGATCCACGCTCTGGACGTGAAGCTGACTGAGATTCAGGTGTCCGTCAACAAGCTTAAGGCAGACATGGAGGAAGCAAGGCAGGAGAGAGCAGAGCTCATGCAGGATGATCTAGTCCAGGACTCTCATCGCCAGACTGCTCAGGTTCCCAGAGGATCCCGATCTGCAGCTATCCCAGTGACTGACTCCAGGGCTACCACTTCAGCACCTCCTACAGCTCCAGCTCCAGCATCCACTCCTCCAGCGCAGACATCAGCAGAAGTCTTCGCCGATGCCGTCATTTCTACTCCGACATCTACCCAGACGGGAGCCGCCAGCAGAGCCCACAGTGACGCTTAGTTCTATGCTTTTTCGAACTTTTTGGTAACTTGTTGCCAAAGGGGGAGAAATTGTATAGATCATAGGGCTTCGAGAGAGAAAGTGCTCTTTCGTTCTTTTGCCGGTTTCCTTTGAGATACATTTTGGTTCTTTTTGTTCTTGATACTTTCAGTGTGCTTGCTACTACGTTTGATGCTACCTTAATGAGTGCTTGGTCATACTATGCTTTAATGTGTGCTTAATGCTTATCATATGCTATTCCTTCTTGTATGATCATTTACTCTTGTCTTGGTGATTGAGTGCATGTTATTCATTCTTATCATTTTGTGCGCTCCACCAAGATGTATGTGACATGGAAGAGTGACCCATAATCCTAATCGATTGTGCATTTGCATTCAAACGCAAATTTTAAATAATGCACAAATTTAGGGGGAGCTCTTGTTTATCACATACTTCTCAAAGCGACGATATTATTCATTGATTATATCTTTTGTCGAAGCTTTGATCTATATGTTGTCATCAATTACCAAAAAGGGGGAGATTGAAAGTGCAACTAATCCCCGGGTGGTTTTGGTAATTAATAACAACATATATATCATTGAACTAATAGCTACTTAAGAATCATTTCAGAGAAGTTCGATGATATGGGTATGGAAATGTCTGAAGAAGTGGACCCCTCAAAATGCTAAGACAAGCATTGGCAAAAGCTCAAGACTCCTTTTTTAGTTTAGTGATCGAAGATCACATTGAGTCCATAGGAAAAGCCAATACTATTAAAAGGGGATGAGGTTGTGTTGATGATCTGGTTGCTCAAGTGCTTAGTGATTTAGCTCCTTCAACTATCAGCATTTTTCACTACTTAACACACTCATAAGTAATCTCGGACAAACCGATTCTTCCAACTCAGTCCCACCGAGATGAACCACCTCAGTTATTTTCCAAACCCTAGAAATTTCGGTCCATCCGATTTTGAGTTCGGTCTCACCGAAACTGGACTGCCAACCTTCTGTAACCGTTTGTCATCATTTCGGAATATCCGAGTTGTTGATTTCGGTCCCACCGATTCTGGCAAGTTCCTACCTTTGACTCATATCGGACACACCGAGATGGTATTTTCGGTCCCACCGAAAACCCCAACGTTCACTATATTTGAACTTTCGGTCTGACCGAGTTTTCACTTCGGTCTCACCGAGATTGCTCAATTATGTGTGTAACGGTTGGATTTTGTGTGGAGGCTATATATACCCCTCCACCCCCTCTTCATTCGTAGAGAGAGCCATCAGAAAGTCTACCGCTCCTACCTTACACTTTCTGAGAAGAGAACCACCTACCCTTGTGTTGAGATCAAGTCATTCCATTCCTACCATATGAAACTTGATTTCTAGCCTTCCCAAGTTGCTTTCCACTCAATCCTTTCTTCCACCACAGCCATATCAGTGAGGAGAGTTGAGTGTTGGGGAGATTATCATTTGAAGCACAAGAGCAAGGAGTTCATCATCATCAACAACATCTATTACCTTTTGGAGGGTGGTGCCTCCTAGATTGGTTAGGTGTCGCTTGGGAGCCTCCGTCTTTGAGATGTGGAGTTGAACCAAGAAGTTTGTAAGGGCAAGGAGATCGCCTACTTCGTGAAGATCTACCCCGAGTAAGGCTAGTCCTCCGTGGGCGTAGGCCATGATGGAATAGACAAGGTTGATTCTTCGTGAACCCTTCGTGGGTGGAGCCCTCCATGGACTCGCGCAGCCGTTACCCTCCGTGGGTTGAAGTCTCCATCAACGTGGATGTACGATAGCACCACCTATCGGAACCACGAGAAAAATCTCCGTGTCTCCAAATTGCGTTTGATCTTCTCTACCTCTCTTTACTACATGTGCAATTTACTTTCCGCTACTTATACTCTAGAATTGCATGTGTAGGGTGATACTTGAATTGATCATAATTGTGAAACTGCCAAAAACTGTTCATGATCAAAAGGCAGAATTTTTATATTGTCAAGTAGTCTAATCACCCCCCCTCTAGACATACTTTCGATCCTACAACTCGCAACTTAATACCAGCGAGATGTTCTGGATAGATATCTCAAGGTGGATGATTAGTAGTAGATGCAGATGGATTTCGGTCTACTTGCCTTGGCGTACCGCCCATGCTTTTGAGCCTCTACCTCTCTTTGCAGCATAGTTAGCATTGGTTTGCGCACATAATCCTGTCAATTGCCCAGCTGTAATTCGTTTACCTCGCTTAGCTGTTTTATCGTCTTTTGGGAGAGAGACATCACTAGTGAACATCATGGGACCCCGGTCCATATTACCATCACTGATCACATCCGCTATTTACTTTCTGTCCTTACTTACTAGTTGCAGTCATACCTATCACTATTATTTCTTGCGTTTGATCCTTTGTAAATGACAAGGCCGGAGGGATTGACAACCTCTCTATACTCGTTGGGAGCAAAGTTATTTGTATTTGTGTGCAGGTCCTGTCAATCGCTAAGTTGCGCCGCTAGCAGTTGACACCTTCTTGTTGACCCTCGGAGTCTCAGGGAATTCGATCCTTGGTACCTTTGCCAAGGGAAAACTACCGCTACACTGCATCTCAAACCTTCCACTTGGGGTAACCAACGAGGGGCGAGAAGCCATCATATCCACATGAGGCTCACTAGTTGTTACCTTGATACTCATAGCCTCATGAGCTATCTTTAGCACATTATGGGATACTATAAGATCATCATGAGAGCTTGTGATCTTTACATGACTTTCTTCCAATTTCCCATAATTGCCAGATAGCAACTCAAGTTGAGCCCTTAGCTCAACATTCTCCTTCAAAATGGATGCTTCACTAGAAATAGAGTTAGTAGCACAAGCATCATCAATAATAGCAAGAGGAGAAGGCAACTTGCCAAGCTCTTTAGAATATGAAGCTTTAGGATGATCATGAGTCTCGGTGAGTTTGATGAGATCACTCTTAATGACCCTTGAGCCATTTTCGAGGTGCTCAAAATCCTCAAGGAGTTTAGCATGTGCAACTTCAAGCTTCTCATTTTTAGTTCAAAATCATTAGCCACCTCGAGAGCTCTATCACGGGATTCCTTTATTCTAGATAGTTCTAGAGAAAAAGTCTCCTCAAGAGATTCCTTGGTGGTTTGTTCAAGTTCAAGAGCTTGCGAGAGGTCGGCGATCTCATTAGCGTAATCACGCTCATGACCTTCCATTTTCTCAATGGTGACCTCATGCTCCTCTAGATGAGATTCCAACTCCTCTATATATTTCTTGCCCTCAATGGCAATAGACATGATTTCCATGAAGTTGGAACGAGCAATTTTATTCTTATGAAGACCTTTAAAAATATTTCCCCCTTAATTTTTAAGGAAGCAATATTATCATTCTCTTCATCATTTTCAACATCATCATCATTGTCATCCTCACTATCATCACAAGATATATTGGGATTAAAAGTGGGAGATACCTTTGAAGCCTTAGCCATAAGGCAAAATGCAATAGATGATGATGTAGGATCCCTTGAAGCACCATTCAAGACTAGATCTTGTTCCATGGGGTGTTGGGTTTCCTCTACATTGTTAGCACAACAATTCGAGGAAATAGATGCATTTTTATCATGGCAACAAGACATAGCAAGCATATCATCATGAGTTTTAGTCAAGCAATTTCTACAAGATATGCAAGGACTATCAACACAAGAATGTGAAACATGTAGGGTGCTCGAAGTGTTAAAGTCCAAAGAAGATGCATTGCAATAAGATAGTGATGAAGGATCATCCACAATAAGCATACTATCATCATTGCAATGACCAACACTACTCACCATATCATTACCTTGTGGCAAACCACATGTAGGTGAAGTAGAAGAAGTTGAGAAGACAACACGGCCGGAGGTGGAGGGAGAACAATCATTCCTACAATTTTTGGACACACCATATTTATCTTGAAGCTTTGTCCACAACTCATGAGCATCCCGGAACGGCATGAGTTGAAATATAACCACATTGCTCAAAGCATCAAAAAGCACATTAGAAGCTTGAGCATTGAGATAAGAGTTTTTCTCATCCTCTAAAGATAATCTTTGTGCATCCTTTGGAGGAGAAAACCCCATATCTACAATTCGCTCTAAATTTGGGTCCATGACCCTAAAAAGATTAAGCATGCGAATTACCCAAACATCAAAATTTGTGCCATTGAAACTAAGAGTGTCAGAGAATCCTAAACCCCTAGTCGACATCCTTACTCTCTAGGCGGTTAAGCCCTATAAAGAGAGACGAGGCTCTGATACCAATTGAAAGATCGTGGATGTCGCCAAGAGGGGGGGGGGGTGAATAGGCGCTTTTAAAATAATTACGGTTTAGGCTTGAACAGATGCGGAATAAACCTAGCGGTTAATTTGTCAAGCACAAAACCTACAACAACTAGGCTCACCTATGTGCACCAACAACTTATGCTAAGCAAGATAAACAAGTAGGTGATAGCAAGATATAAGACAAGAAACAATACAGCTATCACAAAGTATAGTGCATAAGTAAAGGGCTCGGGTAAGAGATAACCGAGGCACCCAGAGACGACGATGTATCCCGAAGTTCACACCCTTGCGGATGCTAATCTCCGTTTGGAGCGGTGTGGAGGCACAATGCTCCCCAAGAAGCCACTAGGGCCACCGTAATCTCCTCACGCCCTCGCACAATGCAAGATGCCGTGATTCCACTAAGGGACCCTTGAGGGCGGTCACCGAACCCGTAAAAATGGCAACCCTTGGGGGCGGTCACCGAACCCGTACACTTTGGCAACCTTTGGGGGCGGTCACCGGTACCCGTCAAATTGCTCGGGGTAATCTCCACAACCTAATTGGAGACCCTGACGCTTGCTCGGACCTTTACACCACAATGATTGAGCTCCGAACAACACCAACCGTCTAGGGCGCCAAGGCACACAAGAGGAACAAGCTCTAGGGTGCCCAAACACCCAAGTGTAATAAGCTTCTCAAACTTCACTTCCATGTATCACTGTGGATAACTCAAACCGATGCACCAAATGCAATGGCAAGGCACACAGAGTGCCCAAGGCCTTCTCTCTCAAATCCCACCAAAACAACTAATGCTAGGGAGGGAAAAGAGAGGAATAACAAGAAGGAGAACACCAAGAACTCCAAGAACTTAATCCAAAGGGTTCCCCTCACAAAGAGGAGAAAGTGATTGGTGGAAGTGTGGATCTAGATCTCCTCTCTCTTTTCCCCCCAAAACTAGCAAGAATCCATAGAGGGATTGAGAGATAGCAAGCTCAAAGAAGGTCAACAATGGGGGAAGAACACGAGCTCAAAGGATGAGGTTCATTGTGGAAGAAGACCCCCTTCTATAGGCGGGGAAAAATCCAACCGTTATGCTCACAGCCCGCACAGAGCGGTACTACCTTTGAAAAACAACAGCGAGGAGGCAAAAAGGCCAAAAGAACCGTCGGAGCGGTAGTACTGCTTGACCTCATGGTACTACCGCTAGGGGTAGCGGTACTACTGCTAAGGGTAGCGGTACTACTGCTTGCGAGCGGTACTAAAAAATTACATCCGGACCTACCACCGCAGGACTTGGGACGAGTTTTTGGTCTGGAGCGGTACTACCATTGTACGAGCCACGGTAGTACCGCTCTGGAGCGGTAGTAAAAAATTACATCCGCTCCAATTCGCGGTAATATCACTGCAGCCTTTTCAGAACAACAAAACTACCACAACTTTTGCAAACGGACTCCGAATTCGATGAAACCAAGTTTGTTGGAAAGCTAGCGACAAGGGCTAACACAATATTGAAAGAAATATCAATAAGAATCAAATTAGAAAAGGCCCATAATAAAATGGTAAGAACCCTTCCTCGGATAAGACCGGTAAAACCTCCAACACCGAAAACATCATAGAAGACGCATGTGAACTCCGTTTTCGATGAACTCAAGCTTGTCATCAAGATGACCATAAGCTCTAAGACTCACAAAGAGAACCAAACAAGAACCAAGAAACATGATGCAAGGATGCAATGGTTTGAGCTCTCTACTAACGATACGATCAAGCTACCAACTTGAGAGCCCCCCTTGATAGTACGGCAAAAGATCCTATAACCCGGTCTCCCAACTACCACCACGAGACTGGTAAAATAGAAAACCTATCAAGGGCAAACCTTTGCTTTGCACAAAGTCCACTTGAGCTAGATGCAGACGATCTTGACTTCCTCAAGTTGGACCACCTTTCTTGATTGCGTTGTCTCGGTGAAGACTAGTAGATTGCTCCCCCATACTCCACTATGGGTGAGCCACTCTTCGGCATATCTTCACAAGTCCATTGTCACCACAATGGACGGCAAGCTTCAAGCACTTGATCTCTTCATGATGCTCCACTTGAACTTGCACACCGCAACCTAACCCCACAAAGAACTCTCACGAAGACCATGGGTTAGTTCACAAAGCGTGATTGACAATGCTTACCATACCATGGTATTGCTTAATCCCTCTCGGTACATCTTCTACACTTTGTGTGTTGATGAACTTGATTCATTCTTTGACTTAGTTTTGATCAACCTTGAATCTGTCCAACTCTCTTCATTTGGATGATGTCTTGAAGGTAAACATGAATGATCACAAACTCTTCTTCTTCAAGACATGCTTGCAATAAGCTCAACACCCACAAGACCAATCTTTGGATAATTCCTTAATAGCACCTTGGTCATCACAAACTCTCCTTGAAACCAACAAATGAACTCCAAGAAAAGCCTATGGACAAACCCTTCAAATATAACTCAAGGCAACCATTAGTCCATAGAGATTGTCATCAATTACCAAAACCAAACATGGGGGCACCGCATGTTCTTTCAGAGTGATAATGAAACCCAAATATATCGACGGGCTCGGTGGAATGTATTATGTCGACATAAAAGCCAAGGGGGACTGGGGATCCAGGACCTTGAGATTAAAAACATTGCTCTTCTCAGCAAATGAGTGTACAAATTACTCACTGAGAATGGTGTGTGGTAGGAAATCATTCGTAATAAGTACGTGGGTTCCAAAGCGATTTCTCAAGCTTATTGGAAACCTGGCGATTCACATTTTTGGAGTGGGGTGATGAAGGCTAAGAAATTCTTTTTCCAATTCGGAACCTTCTCGGTCAGGGATGGGTCTCAGGTCAGATTCTGGGAAGACACCTGGCTAGGGACCACCCCGCTCAATGTGCAATACCCAAACTTGTACAAGATTGTCAGACATAAATTTGTTACAATCGAACAAGTGCTAGGACAGGCGAACCCGGATATTTCTTTTCGTAGGGATCTCCTAGGACCTCGGTTGGCAGCATGGAATGAATTACTCCTCCGTCTGGAGGTTATTCAGTTGCTGGATGAACCAGACATATTTCGAAGGAAGTTGCATCAGAATGGCATGTTTTCATCCAAGTCCATGTATGATGCTCTGGTTCATAATGAGGTTCCGGTTGACAACAGAAAATTGTGGAAGCTCAAAATACCTCTAAGAGTGAAGATTTTTCTCTGGTTTCTTAACACAGGGGTCATATTGACTAGGGATAATTTGGCACGGCGCAACTGGTAAGGGAGCAAAAAAGTGTCTTCTATCAGCGCGACGAGTCTATTAAACACTTATTTTGTGAGTGCAAGTTTGCTCGGTCTGTGTGGGCTGTTGTTCAAATAGCTTCAAATCTTTACCCACCACGTAGTGCACAGAATATATTCGGCAATTGGTTGAGGGGTATTCAAAAAAAAAAAAAAATCTGCACACATTCTAGTGGGGGGAACTGCCTTATGTTGGGCACTGTGCCTTACCAGGAATAATGTAGTGTTTAACAATAAAAGTGTTTCATCTCCTATGCAGGTTATCCATGCATGCTCGCGATGGCTCCGTACTTGGTCTATCTTGGAGAGGCCGGAGGACATCGACCTTTTTTTGATGATGTCTACATGGCTGGGGCGTATGGTCAGGAAGGTTTTTTATCCCCATGGATGGCGGTGTGATCTTCAGATAGGATCTGCCACGTCCTAGACTGGCTTATGTTTTTTTTCCTTAGCTACTTTTTTGCTTTTTCGGACTTGCGGACTTGTTGGCTGTGTGCATCTGGTTATGTAGAGGCCGGGCTTTCTTACGATGCGATTGTATTATCTCGATATTTCAATTCAATGAAATGCCCTTTATCGAAAAAATATATGGATTAAGTGTAGGAGATACACGTGGATAAACTTAGAACAAGCAATCACGGCAGCACGACATCGTCTTGTATGAAATCTCTGGTTCAGCACTTTGGAATTCACTGGAACGTAATTTTCACCGTGGTGGCTGTTACATTATGGTCCGCCGGGAACGCACGGATCTTTGAAAACAAACAGTGGTCACTTACATATGTGGCACAACATGCAGCAGAACTTTTTACTCCCATGGAGCAATCGTGCAAAGCTAGAGAGGGACAGAGAGAACCTTCATCTGTGGGCTATTAAGTTAACTACCTAGTTTGACATGATGCTTTTCTTGCTCTCTCCTCATTTTGGCTTGGCAAGGGCAAGCTGCATTGCCATGCAGCGTTATCTTGCCTTTCATGTAACTAGATGACCAGTTGCGCCAATGGCGCAAAGGCCAAGAGTAAGCCATGTATTGAAAGAGTGTACATTAATATTATTTGGGCACATATTGAAACATGTGAGAAAATTTTCCAATTGCTATAAGTAAAAGCGATGCAATACCCATATAATGTTCAAGGACATATCAGTATTAACAGAACCGTTAATTAGTCATACACAAATCCACACCCGAGAAGCACATTGCACAGGGTTGAAACTTTTAAGCCCCAAGCAATCTTAAGGAGGGCCAACAACTGAAATCATTGATGCAAAGTATCAGCAGTTAGTAATATTTATACACACAGCTTCTTTATTGTAGTCATATGATGATGAAATCAGTACTTAAATCAGCACCAAGGATAGCCGATCAGACAAACAAAAATTCTGCATCCCATTGAACAACACTATTATGCAGGACTCATTTTAAAAGGCCCTCAGTTCTATTTTCTATAAGAGCTTGAAGCTTTGGAGCCAAGGCTACGAACCTTCAAATCCAACCAAACATCTTAGCATGCAAACACGGTAAAATGGGAAAGAAAGACTCTAAATGTGACGCACCAAAAGCGGAAGAAAATGTTGAACGACTTGGGCGTGAGGAGTTGTGCCGGTGACCTGGTGACGCCGAGCAGCGCGTGGATGTGGACCAGCCTGATGACGGTGGTGGCGGCGGCCTCTTTTTATTTAGTTTCCTATGATCCAAAGTAGGCGCTCGAACAAGGTAAATCTTTAAACACCTATGTAAGTAGATTCAAAACAATAAGAAGTCATTTAATTGATGGAATGTAGCATTATGAAAAATATATAGCAAAGTGATTTTGCGTATGCTAGTTGCAACATCGGCACAACACATATTCTAGCAAACATACCTATGTTTGACACATTCTACCACAAAGTGCCTGCCCAAAGGCTTCAGCACTGTGGCTCATGTAGAAAACTGAAAAATGGTTCAACTGTAGTAGCATGCATATCTACCATCTTTTGTCCTAAAGCAACGAAAGTTCAGAACATACCATCTTAAACCGGTGAGCGACTTGGTTTACATCATCTCCTAGTTGACCTGAGCTACAAATTTATTGTTTCCATAAATTAGGTAAATAATGTTTGTACAATGAATTTTAAATGGAAAAGCATCCTAGTAAAAATTAAGGCATAATATCATGATGTGTGAAAAAGCTCAATAAACTACATCAACACAAGCAAAATGACAGACAAAATACATGATAATATTTTTTCGCCCATGGATATGTTCTTCCAAATAGCTTTATATTAACATATGCACATGCTGAAGGAAAAATATATTGTGTAAGATCTCATCTCTTGTAAAAAGAAACTGGCGCAAATAGAAAGCAGAAATCTAAGACCATTTAGGAAAAGAGTTAACCAGTTAATCGGTAAAAGAGAACAATGTAAGATGTCATCAGTTATAAAAAACCTGATCAAGGAGCACATAAATTACTTCCCGCATGGCGCCCTCCCCTGCCTCCATCCTGAGCACCTCCATCCCGCGAGCAATCAAGCCCTGGATCCATAGTCTCGAGCTCGCCCGAGCTCCGCCATCTCTGCCTCGAGCTCTGAAATCACCGCCACTAATCAGGCTCTTACTTGGATACTTAACAAAAAAGAATCAGAAAGGAAATTTATTTACCGAAACAACATAATGAAATATGATATATATCGTTCCTTAGAATGAGAAGCTACAAAATAGATGAGGCATATGTTTATATGGAAGTATTCATATATCCTAGGCCGGGTTTTTACAGAGCAATCACGGGCATGCCGTTATACATCTATACAAAATGATCTGCGCAAGAAGGCTGCTTTAAAAGTAGCAAGGATTAAAGTAAAAAATGCATCACAACAATTCATTACTAAACAACGGAATGAAATACGATAGCTATCAATCCTGGTAACAGGAAGCTACGAAATATAAGAGGACTACATTTATATTATTATTTTGCGGGTAGAGGATTACATTTATATGGAAACATTCAAATATCCTAGGCCTGTATTTTGACCATGTAATCACAGATATGTCGTTATACCCCCACCTTTTCCTTTTATTCCGCATACAGGTTTGGTCAAACCGAAAATGGAAATGCATTATGTTTGAACACTGAAACCCCTCCTTGCAAATGAATCAATTATAGCACCAGTTCTCATTCAATCTGATATCTGACTGTGAGTTATTCTTGTTCTCTATAATTTAGCTTGGGGTTTTCACTTGTGTAAAACTGTAACAAATAAAGCAGGGCATGTAGCATGGGTGCAGCTCCTGTGCTGGGCACTATTGGCATGCTTTGCACACGTAGAACAGGCATGGGCAAAGGTGAGAGGGTCATGGTGTACTGCATGGCCTGGATGTGCAATGTGTGTATGCATGAGGCTGTAAAGGAGAACAACAATGTGTATCTTCTGCTCGCTTCAGTCATAAACAGAAAAATACAAAAAACGAACTCAACACAAAGCTAGTGCTGGGGGAAAACCACCGAGTACCTTGTGTGCATCCTTTCCTCTGGTTGATTCTTGCTATCGATTCCTCTACGACCTGCCAAGATTTGAGTCTCATGTGTGTCCACAAGGGGAAAACAGAGGCGAGCGAAACTCCAGGCCTGTCAATCTCCTTCATTATCAGCTAAGTTGAATGGTTGTTGCCAGTAAGTGAAATGGGAATCGTACATCAAGATTCACGTAGCAGAAACGAATTACCAGAGGGAGATGGGTAGTCTGCAAATGGTACAAAGGATCTCTTTTGAGCTGATCTGCTCCAAACGACTGGTTTCAAACTGAACAAGAAAATAAGCAAATGGACATGTCATTAGAAACAACCTTGCGCAAAATAATTTGAAACATCATTATGCAGTTTACTTTCATTATAAACAACCTTGCATAATAGTATAATTTAGTTCCAAAGTATGTCCAGAGGTACAGGGGTACAAATCTAGTACATTTTAGTTTCAGAATATGTCCAGAATCATACTAAATCTACAAAACCAGTATCCTTATCTGAAAGCACCCACACAGTTCATTTGTCAGATGTAGTCAGGGGTAAAAGAAAAAAGGATGTTAGCAAATGAAGAGTAGTGTAGTGTCACACTATTGGTACATGAAAATTGCTGCAACTACGAAAAGAGAAACTGATTTGTTTGTTTATGTATAGTATAGTGCCCGGCCATCGATATTATTGCAGTAAATGTCAGAAATCATATAAACACATATATCAGGAAATAATTCTAATACTCTAGTAACATAATATAATAACTAATATATTAACAACACTATTGCTTGAAGGGTCCAATTAGAAGCTCCTACTTATTTTAGTCTGCAAAGCAATCTGTGTGTGCTGCAATCTTCAAGCAAGATGGTTGTGCAATTTTTTGTTCAGTATTGGCTGATATATAAAGAAGGCGCACATCCTCAAATCCGGCGAATACCGAAAGATAGATAAACTCTCAGCCTTTCACGATGAGCATGATGAGCCAATCATGACGGCAAAAAGGAAATGAACAAAACAATTGCAACTGAAGAAATCAAGATGCTCCCTGCAAATAACATATCTCAAGAAGCTAATAAAAACGAAACTGCGGTCCATAGGGCAGGTTGTTCTTTCCAAGTGAAGCTTTCCAAAACTGCCAGATAATTCATCAAGCCAGGACAATATTTTTACAAATTAGATAAGCATCTATTAAACGAAACGAAGCAGGCCAAAAGAAAACATTAATACGAAAATCTCAAACGACCATATCCATCACTTTGCCCACAGAAATAATGGGAAGATGGATGATTGGAGTTGGTGAAGCTCACCTTGGTGTGGATAAATGTGATAGGAACCTATATGTTCACGGAGAGCTGACCAATAGGGTTAGGTTGTGTCATTAGCCATGCTTGTCGCTGTTCAACGTGCGCTGCTTGTCAAGCCGATGCCATGGTACAACAGAGGAGCCACAAGATCCAGCCGTATGTACTTGGCAAGAATGCTAAAAAGATAAAAAAAGACAACACTTTCAGCCATGGAGAAAGTGGCAGCAAGTCATTTTCAATACCGATGACACATGCAGTGATCACTCTATGTAATATTCATCACTAATCACCACGAGTTAAATGATCGAAGCTATCTATACAATGCATTTTTACCTATGTAGATTGCGGGGTAAACACGGAACATCAAGTGTGTACAGCTCGTCAGCTAGCAGAGTTGTATATATCTATTTTACATCTGGGATCTGTCTGCTATTGAATTTGACGCGGGGTTTGCCCATGCTGAAGTTGAGAACCCTGGCCCACATGGTGTACTTGATCTCCCCATCATAGAGCAGCTTGCGGATGTAGTGCTCAAGATAAAAGCCGATGAGACTAAGCGTGTACTCTGACAGTGGAGCTCCCTGTGTAACAGCAGCAGAATTGCACCCAGGTCAGCCCAACACTCCCATCAACGCGGCATGACTATGAAGCTGGTTGCTAATTTTTTGGTAAATGTAGCAGAATCAGATGAACATGCAGATTCCTCTTACCTTCCCATGGCTGAATCCTTTGTCTCGCCACTGAGGGCTGCATGTGCGAGCATGCTTGAGTGATTTCTTGTAGTAATCAGGATACATATTCCCCCAAATGACCCATGAGTTCGGAATATAACTCACATTCATTTGAAATGCAGGTCCTATTAAAAATCACTAAAAATTGTCATGGAACACAATGAATATCATGTAGAAAGAGACACCACAACAATTGTCATGTGTGCCTTACCCAATTAAATTGAACATAAATCAGTGGAATCCATCAAACCCTAGCCTAATTTACTGAACCAAACTAATCTGACCATGAGCAAAGGAAGAGGCAGAGGAAGAAGTAGGTTAATACCTGGAGCTCAAATCGACGATTTCGCCGGCGGGCTGAGGATGAGGATGCGCAACCTTTTCCTCTCATTCGCACCCTGCGCCTCCGCTGCCCTGGTTTGTGCCCTTCCCCAGGGATCTCATTTTCCTCCACCACCATCTCCAACTCTCCTTGACGAGGACAAGAGACGAGGAGGCGGCACCGTCAGGAAGGAAGAAAGGAGAAGATGGTGCGGAAGGGAGGAGGCGGTTGCAGGTGAGAGGAGGGGAAAGGGGCCAGGATCGACAGGGGGAGAGGTCCACCGCCATGGATTTCTCTCCGATGCGGCAGGGGTTTGGGGCGGCAATGTGGCGACAGCAGGAGCGGAGGCGGCGGCGGCGACAGCAGGAGTAGGCGGGGAAGAGAAGAGGCAGGAGGGGGAGGAGAGTGCGGGAGCGGGTGACGGCTAGGGTTGCGACTGAGTTTTATACATCTAGACGTGAAATTACTAAAATGCCCTTGGCGGGGCACGGAATCTGCCGGCGGTGGCAGCAATACTGTTCATAGCGATTTAAGACGACGTGGAGGCAACGGTTGTGACTACGAGTTCTTCAGGGTTTATATGTTCAATTGACGGTTTTCTGTTTTGAAATACATAAGGCAGAGAATGCTCTATCTTTTCGTTACAAAAAATCGATGTAACACATTCAACGACATGGTCAATCAAGCATAGCGGTCGGATCACCCGTACCCCCGATGGTAAGACCATTATTATAATGATCTCGTAGCTAGTCCTGTTAGATTTATATATAGTCTATTTTGGCATCCCATGGTGCCTTTATATATTAGGCTCGGATTACACGTACTCATCTTAAACATTTGACACTGTACTAATTACAAGCTCAACTGTAGCACTACCCATGTACACATTCGATACATATTTCAGCAGGTGAATTGGCGTCTTCAAGCGCCTTGTCTATGGGGCGTGAGGCTTTCTAGGCAGCGCTAGCTAGTGACAAGACATCTCTACACACATTCTTTTTTTTTTAAGTGTGATAGTCGATCCTAAGAGAGGGTCGGCAAGTTGGGTAAATTTTTTTTTGGAAATTAGAACGAAACACACTTATACTGAAACAAAGTAGTTTCAGTATCGCTACATGTATTAATTCAAGGATAGTTGCTCAACATCGAAGAAAATATATGCAACAACATATATATGAAGAAAATAGCTCCCGCAACATCCCAAACACATCTCAGAGAGTATCTGAGGTCAGGAGAACCTCTCTGGACAATAACATAACACTAACACACAAAGGCATCTGATTTTTTTTTTTACATGGAAAACCCCCAAGTTGGGGTAAAAAGCACGGCTCGAAGGCACCTAATTTTTCCCCACTATTTTCAAGTACTCCCTCCGTTCCTAAATATAAGTCTTTTTAGACATTTCAAATGGAATAGAACATACGGTGTATGTAGACATATTTTAAAGTGTAGATTCACTCATTTTGCTTCGTATGTAGTCACTTGATGGAATCTCTGGAAAGACTTATATTTGGGAACGAAGGGAGTACGAGATACAACAAGTTACTCTCTAGGTAGGGTTAGAGACTCTCATACATCAAGATTTCTATATCTTGGGTAGCAACAATAAGATTTGGGATTGCAAGAGTTAGAGAATGGATTAAAAAAAAGTATTTCAGTATTCATCTCTCTCTCCCTCCCCCCCCCCCTCTCTCCCTCCCTCCCTCCCTCTTGGGTTGGTGATGAGTGCATATGGGCAAGGGTTGTCTCTAGAGCACTACACATGGAGTGCAAAAACATGCCATATTAGAGGTCATATGTCTATCCCCTTCACATTGCGAGTTACCACCTTGATTTGGTAGCCCTTGACTCTCCATGCCTCGACAAACTATGGGAAGTCCCCTTGCCTGGTACTCCCTTTGCTGCATGGCCATTAGTGTTGCATGTCTCTCTGTGGAAATTTTGGGACGCAAGAAATGCTATGGCTTTAAGGATACATGATAGCTGCTTGGTCTCCACGATCAAGCTTATTATCTTTGATCTAGATCTATGATCTCACTGACTAGAAAAACAGTTTGACAAGGAGGTCGTCTTCTCATGGCAGCTATTCCTCTCTTCCCGTGCCTATATTTCTGTCTGGGTCTGTCTATGTCACATCTAGATGTAAGATATTATCTCACATCTAACTCCCTCACCCTTAAAATTCATGGGAGACTTTAAAAAATATATCAAGGATGAGTGTGTTAGATGTGAGATAATATCTTATCTCACATCTAGATATGAAATAGCAAATCCGTTTCTGTATTTATGGTTTGCCGTGACACTCTTTGAGTAGTATATTCAGACTGGGGTTTCTGCCTCCCGCCGGCACCGCCGCAGGTCCGCCTTCTCTCCGGTGGCTCTAGGGCCATGGGGACGCGGTGGATCTCGGCAAGGGCCGGCGGGAGGGCTTCGTTTTTAGTTGTTTTTTCAGTTCTGCTAGGGTTTGTGTCCTGCTCAGGAAGACGAGACGGTGGCGGCTCCCTGAAGATGGAATAAAGGTCTCCCCGCCTAGCCCCCGTTCCGGCGGTGCGTCTAGCACCGTTGGTGGGCGTGTGGAGGTGTCTCTCCGACGGATCTATCTTTGGTGGATTTGCTCGGATCTCGTCGTTGTTCGTCTACGTTCGTGTGTCTTCGGATTGGATCTTTCTGATCTACGTTATTCTTCATCTGCGGCGGTTGCTGTTCTGGTGCGCTGGTCCTACGGGGCCTTAGCACGACGACTTCCCGACTGCCTACTACAACAAGTTGTGCCCGACTCCGGCGATGGAGGGGTGATGACGGCGGCGCGCCTTCGGCTCGCTTCAGTGCTGGTAGTCGTCGCTAGGTGGTCTACGAATCTGGATGTAATTTCTATTATTTCTAGTATTCGTTGTACTGTCATGATTGAAGATGAATAGATTGAAAATTTTCTCGCAAAAAAAAAAAATGAGATGTGTACCATAAAACGACAACATCGGTATTCTTCTCTAAATACAAATCCAATGATTATTTTTTCTGTAATAGTTGATGTCTCGTTAGTCAAATTGGTCGTCAAAAATTGCGTCAAAATACATGACGTTGTAAATCAAGAGGGGATAGTAATAGATTGCAAGAGAGAGAAGGCTTAACAAGGAAGATCTAAAAAGAAGATCAACACTATGATCGTGCGAACATATCCGCCTACCTACCTACCACTACCAGCACACCACCACCATCAGAGATCACCAATAAAGAAGAGCAAATTGTCTTATACAATGTGGCCATTCGTTAAGCTGGTCCTTTTCTAATCTTCTTGGCCGCAAGCAAGATTCACCTTCTCATCATTTGAATCGCACGCATGCACGCATGCATAGACGTGCGCGCGCGGGCAGCCGCGTCGGGCCAAGAGCGAGGCACCTGCATGTGTGCTTTTATCCAGGGTCGATGTCACGTTGGGCGCCTGAGGCCGACGATGCGGTAGAAAGTTTTTTTTTTTTTGAAACAAGGCAAAAGATTTGTCATTTTCATTAATTAAGAAGAAGATAAGACATAGTTCCGCCAAGCGGTAGAGTACATATCACTCTCGCGGCATAACATTACACAAATGCTTTGCACCCGCACGAGCCCAAAGAGAGGCCTCATCTTTAATCTTGGCAATGACAATGGTAGTAGGGGCGGCGGTGTTGCGGAAGACCCTCGCGTTGCGTTCGATCCAAATTTCCCACGCAACAAGCATCATCAAAGTGCTACGAACCTTGGTTGAGTGGCCCCTTTTGTGAGCAACCTTGTCCCACCAAACTTTCACCGAGGGCATAAGTCTCCAATCCGATGGATCGATGTCGTTGAGGCCAAGCCAAGTCTTGATCTCCGTCCACACTCTCACTGTGAACCGACACTGGAAGAGGAGGTGAGCCGCCGTCTCTTGAACCTGCTTGCAAAGAGGGCAAAGGTTGCAGTTCGGCCATCCCCGACGCTGCAATCTATCAGCGGTCCACACCCTATTCTGAATAATCAACCAAGCGAAAAATTTGCACTTTGGGGGGGCCCAAGCTTTCCAAACAGTTGTGATCATGGCAGAGGAGGTGTGACCCTCAAACTGAGCATTGTATGCAGAAGACGCGGAGTAGACCCCATCATTAGTGAACTTCCAAATGATTGCATCGTCTACACCAGGGGTGAGAATGACACTGGAGAGCTTCTCCCAAAGGTTGGCGAATTGCTCAATATGCTCAAAAGTGAGGCCCTGAGAGGTATCAATGTTGCGGACCCAAGCGTTGTCGGTGAGCGCCAAGCGGACGGAGCTTCTTTTAGAGATCAAAGATCTTTGGAGCAATATCCTTGGGGCGAATACCGTCAATCCAAGGTGATTCCCAGAAAGTGGCCCGATGACCATCGCCGATGATAACACTAGTGGCAGCCGCAAAGAGATTTCTATCATTGTCAGTGCACGGCGTGCCCATGCCAATCCAAGGTTTAGTGGGGTCAGCCCACTCAAACCAAAGCCACCGCAAGCGGAGAGCGGTAGCAAACTTTTGCAGGTTGAGGACGCCCAATCCACCATATAACTTGGGCTTGCATACTGTCTCCCAATTAATTTTGCACTTCCCACCGGTGACCTTCTCACATCCCGCCCAAAGATAGGCGCGTCTGATACTGTCAATTGCCTTGATGACCTCGACTGGCAGATCCAGAGGAGTGAGGTGGTAGATTGCTATAGCAGTGAGGACAGCCTTCACAAGAACAATGCGACCTGGCGACGCAACGTGTCTGCCAAGCCAAGGGGTGAGTTTTCCAGCCACCTTGTCTTCCAAATGTTGAAAGTGTATTCTGCGAAGTCTCCTGACCGATAGGGGCAGCCCAAGATATCTCATAGGGAAGGTAGTTTGGATGGCCGGGAAGGACATGAGGATATCATTGAGGGCAACATCATCACAACGAATGGGCGCCACATGGCTCTTGGCACAGTTAGTGACTAAACCGGTGACCTCACCAAAATTAGCAAGGGTGGATGCTAAGAATTGAATGTCTTCTTTTATTGGCTTCACGAATATGGCAGCATCATCCGCATAAAGAGACGCACGAAGGGTCTCGGTCCTGGCAAGAATAGGGTGTAGCTGGCCTTGACTCGTCGCTTTAGCAAGGATGTGGTGAAGCGGATCGATGGCAAGGACGAAGAGAAGCGGTGAGAGGGGGTCTCCCTGTCTCAGCCCCCGCCCATGCTTAATAGGATCCCCGATGACGCCATTGATCAGCACTCTCGATGATGCTGAGGATAGGAGGGCCGACACCCAGCCTCGAAAGCGGCTCGGAAAGCCATGGTGTCTCAAAAGATCCATCAAAAAATCCCATCGCACCGAGTCGAAAGCCTTCTTGATGTCAAGCTTGAAGAGTAGCATTGGAGATTTATTCCGATGGAAGCGCCTCGCCAAGTTGCGCACGTACATGAAGTTATCGTGGATGCTTCGTTTCTTGATAAAGGCGCTTTGGGCGTTGGAGACAAGGTTTGACATGTGCGGGGCAAGGCGGGTGGCCATCATTTTGGCAATGATCTTGGCAATGGCATGGATGAGGCTTATGGGCCTAAAATCTGAGATGTCCTCCGCCCCATCTTTTTTTGGAATGAGCGCGATGTTCGCCGAGTTGAGCCAGTGAAAGTTGGTCACATGGAGGTTGGAGAAGTTATTCACAGCAAGCATAACCTCCGGTTTAATAACTTCCCAACATGTCTTGAAAAATGCACCCGTGAAGCCATCCGGGCCGGGAGCTTTGTCCGAGGGTAAATCCATGATCGCACACTTGACCTCCTCCTCTGTGAAATTGTCCCCGAGGTTGGTGAGATCAGCATCCGGAACGGGAATATTATTCCAATTGAAGTCCTTGTCTCTAGGCACTCCCCTTTTTGTGGCCTTAGTGAAATGGTCCTGGATGATAGCTTTCTTGTTGTCATGGTCAGTGACCCATCCATTGTTATGCTTGAGGCGGTGGATGAAGTTCTTTCTTCGACGGCGATTAATGCGGAGGTGAAAATATCTTGTGTTAGCGTCACCCTCTTTGAGATTGGTAATCCTAGAACTTTGCCTTTTGCGAGCCTTCTCAAGCACGGCCAAGCTCACAACCTTTCTTTTAAGCCTCTTTCTAAGCTCTCTCTCGTCCTGGCTGAGAATTCTATTTTCTTGGGCAATATCCAAACGTAGGATAATCTCCAAGGCCATATGGAGTTGCACCTTGGCATTAGAGAAAAGGGTTTTACTCCAAGCACGAAGCCTTTGGCTAGTTTTCTTGAGCTTGTGGAAGAGAAGTTGATACGGTTCAACATGGGTCGTCTCTTCGTTCCATGCTTGCTGGACAGTGGTCATGAAGCCCGGCATATTGATCCAAAAGTTCTCGAAGCGGAAGGATTTAGTTCTACGAGGCCCTTTATCATTGGCAAGGAGTAGTGGGCAGTGATCAGAGAGGGATGAAGCAAGAGCATGGAGAATGTGATGCCCAAATTCAACGTCCCATTCCTCATTGCAGAAGAAAGAATCAAGTTTACTCAAAGTTGGGTCGCTTTGCTCATTGCTCCAAGTGAACTTTCTGTTTTGCAGATGGATTTCCTTAAGCTCGCAAGCATTGAGGGTGTTGCGAAAGCGAACAATGCGGCTACGATTAGCATTTGCGCGGTTTTTATCTCTAGCACGATAAATTTGATTGAAGTCCCCAAGAACCAGCCACATACACCCAGCGCTAGGCTTCTCGCTAATGAGCTCCTGAAAGAAAACATTCTTGAGGTTGCTTCTAGTTGGGCCGTAGGCTGTAGTTAACTTGAACACAACGTCCGAATTAGCAAGCTGAACATCGGCAGACAAGGTGAACTGGCCAAAATGAATGTTGGCAAGCTTGACAGCATCATCATCCCAGAGGATTAGGATCCCTCCGCGAGTACCAACAGCAGGGCGATGAGCGAAACTCCCATGTCGCAGACCACCCAGTGAAGACACGACAAATTGATCAATATCAGCCATCTTCGATTCTTGAATGCAAATAATGTGACAGGGCATGGCAGCAATTGTTTCTCTAATGGTTGCACGACGATTGGGGCAATTCAGTCCTCGCACATTCCAGTTTAGGATGCTCAGGTTGTGATTACTCATTGGAAACCATCCATACATCAGCAACATTACAACATTCAGGGGCACAAACTAGCATCAGGGACCTTGTCCGGATCAAGATTAACAGCAAAACATCAGGCCGGCTGCAAGCAGGCGAACCCAGCAGGTGGTAGATAGTTGATTCTAACATGGATAACCAAATTACAGCAACATGAACACGCAGGAACACAAGCATCGCTATGTCGCCGCCGTCACTGCAGCGTCTTCATTTCCTTGCGTCAGCAGGTCTGGACCATCCTCTCCACCGTGCTAAAGCAGTGCATCCTCAACCGCCGTCAGCAAGTCACAGTCCAGATGGAAGAGTGCACGTAGAGCCGCAATGGTGATGTCTGGCAACCTCCCATGGAACAGTGACACGAATTTGTTGATGGCCGTTTCAGTGAGTTGCTCCCCTTCAGCAACAATGCCAAGACGTTGACAAAGAAGCCTCTCGGCGAGCTGTGCGATTGGCACATCTCGCATCTTCTCACGCAGACGTGGGCTGCGCCGTCCAAGGTTGAAGCCGGTGATGCCCGCCAGAGTTTTGCGACGAGCAGTAGGCCGACGTGGTGGGGTTGAGCTTGGTGCTGGCAGGAGCGCCGGCTGAAGCGGCACAAACAAGGGCGAGCGAGCCGTGGCGCTGTTGTGATCACCAGCCGGCAGGACGCGCACTGGTGTCGCCGTGTCTTGAGCTGGGCAGAGGTCAGGGGAGGCGATGACCGGCTCGAAGTCGATGATGGCAGAGGGCGGCACCTGGGACTCAAAGGAAGACGCCTTTCTCCTGGCAATAGGCGTCCTCTGTGGGGAGGAGGTGGGCGTTCGCGGCAAAAAGATCGGGGTAAATGTCGGGCTGCTAGACGAAGTGCTGGGCATGACGATGATATCTCCAGTCAAAGAAGTCACAGGGGTTGCAGGCTCGTCCCGATCTTCCTGGAACTGACATGATGATGCAGGCGGAGGAGCTGATCGAGGTGAGGTCGTCAAGCAAGCGGAGTGGCGGTCCTTGGCACCAAAGCAAGGCGCGGCCAGGCGAGGCCGCCCAGGAGGCGGCGGTAGAAAGTTGGCCGCGATGCGATGCTACGCCGCCGCGCGCACGCGGTCGCCGGGAAGCTTCGTTCTTCCTTTTGGCGAGTCTGTTTCCGCACTGTACACGCAACGTAATACGTCCACGCACGCCCGAATACGCACAGTACCGATTCGACCGCCGGTGCTCGTCCCTGTCGCCGCGCCGTCTGCGCGGCGGAGACGCATATGCCATCTATCCGCCGGCGTTGAGGAGATGGACGCGTCTTCTTCACCATGTGCCGACCACGCGTCTTTGTTCGCCGGAGCTAGAAAAGAACCAAGGCGAAGTTATCTTCTTCAGGGAAAACGCCAGACGTAAAGGGCAGTACTGGAGGCATTACCAACCACCGCGTTGCTAGCTATACGCCGGACGGACGCTGGAGGTAGGATGGGGATGGATCAATCGGCATCCACCCTTTACACATCACCGGTAGGCGGGAGTAGCATCTGCTGCCACTCGCCGTCACGGCCACACGGCCGGGCAAAGAGTGATGGTGATGTGAACTGAACGTACGTCTCGGGAGTAGGGATCTCACCTCTTGGCCCGGTGCATTGGTCCAAGTGTCAGCGTTTCCCCGTTGACACATGGCGTGAGGGACTCACTCACAGCTAGCCAGCTTCAGTTTCATGCTCAAATTCTACCCGTCAGTTGAACGGACATGTGCGGATCTTATGTGTGCCTACTGCCTAATCCATTCCAAATTTCGGTCCAACATTATCCTTATCCCGTACAGATTTGGGTCAGGGCGGGAAAGCTGCGTGCGCGGCTGGCCCTATTTCTATCGAGAACAGCCGTGGATGGACAAAACTTGAGGAACAATAATGCTAAAAATCTGACGTCACATTTTAGACATGATAAACCGAACATGTTTATGGCAAATACAGTTGACGCGAGGACGATATATTTTGTTTACAAGCACGGCAATTTTCTGATGAGAAAAATAACCGCAGCGGATTTGATGCTTGGCAACTAAACTCACCATCCTCGGTAAACACAGATCGCCATAAAAAAGTTTAATTTCCCATGGTAAAAAAATTTGACGCCAGATTTGTAGTGGAGTCCTAAAAAAACTGCCACCCAGTTTCTCAAACGGAAACATTAAAAATCTGACGTCAGATTTTTTACGTATGGCAAATCTGACGTTTTTATGAAAATTTATATTAACGCGATGATGGTAACTTTAATTGCAAGCATGGCACTTTTATTACAAAAAATTGAATTGATGCAGATTTGTCATGCTTAGCAGGCCACTCGTTAATAATGACACGACCGACTTTTGAGATGGTGTATGTCGAACTGAAGCATCTGTGAGCATCAAAAATCATTTTCATGACACCTTTTTTGTTCCATTTTGTGTGGAACACGTTGGGTACGTTTCTGTTCGATGAAGAAAATTATATCAGAATTAGAATTTATATTTTTGTTCTTTTTTATAGGGGGAGAAGACATATTCGAGAGATTAACATCTTGAGGCATCTGCTAGCTGTTGCTTGATTCTTTTTTCTAAAATATGATTTATTTTAGGGATATGCTAGAGATGCCCTAATGCAGCTATCTAGTCGAATTTGCAGTATTTGGACTACCTAGTGATGCATTGATGAACGAACTTATAACCATATATATATATATGTAGCTGGAAGAGCACTAGCTAGTACTACTATGCAAAGGCGAATTCGCTTAAAATGTTTGCGGTCAAGCAGCCCCACGTGCATCAAATAATGCAGGAAAATAATTGCACCTTGCAGTGACATATGCTCCTATGTAGTGACCAGTGACCAGTGAGCGCTTAACTCAAATATGAAGGAAGAATAGGTCCTCTCTTTCCTCCCCCAACGTGCCATGTCTTGCACTCTTTTATCACCGGCTTGTTTCTCATCACTTGGCATGCATGGAAAGCATGAGACAAATAAAGCGCCATGCATTTCCGTTCCTTTTCCGCCGGGCATCGTACGCCAAGTTCCCCATGCTGGCTGGCTGCCTGCTACTTGTGTTTGCCCCCACATGGATGCTGAACCATTTGCACAAACCCGATTGCAATTTGGCGGCCAAGTTTAATTTGATCACTAAATGGGGCCAAGTGTGCCGGTTCAGCTGGTAATCAAGGTACCTACCATACCGTTCCAGGCGGGTTCACCAATTTAGCTACGAAAGTTGGCATGACGGGACCCAAAACCTAAATAGTTCTGTTGAACCCGATTCGGCATGAAGATTTTGTTTTTCGATTTTGGCGGAACTCATGCATGCAGACTTATAGAGCAACCTAAAGGTAGTCGCAATGATACTTTGTTTATAAGCTTTGCCGTGGCACTTAGACTCGTATACACTAGTTTTTATCATAGCAGGCTCCATTTTTAGCAAGATTTGATTAGATGAATCTAATGGATGATGAGTACAAGTTTAATGGCCCATATATTCGATTAGAGGCTAGCACGCGTCTCGCCACCCTGTTCTACATGGGGTTTTCTAACGGGTTAATGCGGTCGGTTGTTTTATTTTGGTTTTATCTGTGTTGACTTTTTGTTTGTATATCGCGTTCAGGTGCTAATAGAAACGGTAACCTGCACCCCACCCCCAATCAGACGACCTCCCACCCCACCTCCACCTCGAGAGCGCCGTCGGCCACTCCGGCCATGGCGGCCACCAACATCTATGGCAATTGACCACTCCGGACATCGCCAAAAAGACCTTCTCGCCTCATCATGTCTCTGGCGGACCTCAATTTTGACAAAGGCCAAGCTTTCAAAGAGGATCTATGGAGGAAATGGGGTGTTCACACCAATTTTTGGGAAGATCAAGAGGAATTTCTCCTCATGGCCGAATTCACCAGATCAAAGATTCAACTTACTGAAGCATCAGTCGGTACGATCCTCCTTTACTATTTTGGTGGTTGTGCATCTCTTTTTAGAGTTAAATGGTTTCAGAATTGGTCTTTCAAATTTCCAGTTTCTTCTAAGGAAGCGAGTTTCACCATTATCAAAGATGGGAATATCTCTATCTCTGAGTTAAATATCAATTTTCTTCTTTGGGGTTAGGGGGGG
>LR738712.1:113908657-113954754 GCA_902687465.1 Secale cereale | reverse complement strand
GGGGGGGGGGCAAATTTATCTACGAACTTGATCAATATCTTCAGTAGAAAGAGGATGAATGGACTCATGTTATTCGTAAACATCCCAGAACATCCTATGCCTAAGCTTTCAGTTCTCCAGCGATCTTTCAAAATTCTTCAAATCATGCCACTAGATCTTCTCCCAATAACTCAACAGTTTTTCATTCGGGGCGTGATCAACTCTAGGGCAGCGACCCATTGAATAGCGCTAGGACGGGAGACATAGGTTTTCAAACTTCACCCTCTGATTTTGACCATGGGCCCATGTCAGATGGGCCGGTTTGCGTCCTCTGTTTGCTTCTGGGCCATCTCCGCACGGCCTACACTAATAGGATGAAATGTCAAGCCTGTAAAAGGCGGGGCCATATTGCCAAAGATTGCTACACCTCAGGTCGGCACACCAATTTCTCGTTCCCAAATCATCCATCAAAATTCACAGCTCCCACTCCACAGTCGGTCCTTGAACAATCCAGGACTGGCTCGCTTCTCGACACATCCAATTTGACCCGCTGTCAGTGCCATCAATCAAGGCATTTTTGTGCCACCTCCCTCATTTAGCTTCGAGGCTAGTTGGTTGCTCCAATTACATCTGTCGGGGCTCTGGGACTAGGGGTGCCTAGGCCCATCTGCGTGCGGCCCAACACGTGGCTCCATCGACAGCATGGCGCGGCCCAGCGCCAAGACTTCACGAGCAAGACCCTCGCGAGGTCTCCCGTCTCGCGAGACGAACTACGCCAAGGCTTCCCAAGAAGGAGTCTCCCGAAGCCACCTCCTGGGGGGCATCTCTAGGCTCGGCACCCAGCCTCACGAGGCGCGGGTGACGTGGGTTGATACGTCCATTTTGCATCATGCTTTTATATTGATGTTTATTGCATTATGGGCTGTTATTACACATTATGTCATAATACTTATGCCTTTTCTCTTTTATTTTACAAGGTTTACATGAAGAGGGAGATTGCCAGCAGCTGGAATTCTGGGCTGGAAAAGGAGAAAATATTGGAGACCTATTCAGCACAACTCAAAAAGCCGTGAAACTCCACGAAAGTCAGTTTGGAATATATAAAAAATATCGGGCGAAGAAAGCACCAGAGGGGGGCCACCCACCGTCCACGAGGGTGGGGAGCGCGCCCTACCCCCCGGGCGCGCCCCCTGCCTCGTGGGCCACCTGGCAGCCCCCCGATGCCCATATTATGGTATAAGGTGTCTTCTGCCCTGGAAAAATCATAAGGAGGCTTTCGGGATGAAGCGCTGCCGTCTCGAGGCGGAACCTTGGCGGAACCAATCTAGGGCTCCCACGGAGCTGTTCTGCCGAGGAAACTTCCCTTCGGGAGGGGGAAATCATCACCATCATCATCACCATCGATCCTCTCATCGGGAGGGGGTCCATCTCCATCAACATCTTCACCAGCACCATCTCCTCTCACACCCTAGTTCATATCTTGTATCCAATCTTTGTATCAAAACCTCAGATTGGTACCTGTGGGTTGCTAGTAGTGTTGATTACTCCTTGTAGTTGATGCTAGTTGGTTTATCCGTTGAACGATCATATGTTCAGATCCATTATGCATATTAATATCCCTCTGATTATGAACATGAATATGATTTGTGAGTAGTTACGTTTGTTCCCGAGGACATGTGAGAAGTCTTGCTATAAGTAGTCATGTGAATTTGGTATTTGTTCGATATTTTGATGAGATGTATGTTGTCTTTCCTCTAGTGGTGTTATGTGAACGTCGACTACATGACACTTCACCAATGTTTGGGCCTAGAGGAAGGCATTGGGAAGTAATAAGTAGATGACGGGTTGCTAGAGTGACAGAAGCTTAAACCCTAGTTTATGCGTTGCTTCGTAAGGGGCTGATTTGGATCCATATGTTTCATGCTATGGTTAGGTTTACCTTAATACTTCTTTTGTAGTTGCGGATGCTTGCAATAGAGGTTAATCATAAGTGGGATGCTTGTCCAAGTAAGGGCAGCACCCAAGCACCGGTCCACCCACATACCAAATTATCAAAGTAACGAACGCGAATCATATGAGCGTGATGAAAACTAGCTTAACGATAATTCCCATGTGTCCTCGGGAGCGCTTTCCTTTATATAAGAGTTTGTCCAGGCTTGTACTTTGCTACAAAAAGGATTGGGCCATATTGCTGCACCTTATTTACTTTTACCACCTGTTACTCGTTACAAATTACCTTATCACAAAACTATCTGTTACCGATAATTTCAGTGCTTGCAGAGAATACCTTACTAAAAACTGCCTATCATTTCCTTCTGCTCCTCGTTGGGTTCGACACTCTTACTTATCAAAAGGACTACGATAGATCCCCTACACTTCTGGGTCATCAAGACTCTTTTCTAGCGGCGTTGCCGGGGAGTGCGGCTTTGGTAAGTGGAATTTGGTAAGGAAAAAATTATAGTGTGCTAAAATTTACTGTCACTTGTTACTATGGAACATAATCCTTTGAGGGGCTTGTTTGGGGTATCTTCACCCCGACCAGTAGAGCAAAGAGTTGCTCCTCAACCTACTGAACCTACTGATAATTTTTACTTTGAAATTCCTTCGGGTATGATAGAGAAACTGCTAGCTAATCCCTTTACAGGAGATGGAACATTGCATCCCGATTTGCACCTAATCTATGTGGATGAAGTTTGTGGATTATTTAAGCTTGAAGGTATGCCCGAAGATGTGATCAAGAAGAAGGTCTTCCCTTTATCTTTGAAGGGAAAGGCATTGACATGGTTTAGGCTATGCGATGATATTGGATCCTGGAACTACAACCGATTTAAATTGGAATTTCATCAGAAGTTCTATCATATGCATCAGGTTCATCATGATCGTAATTATATATATAATTTTTGGCATCGCGAAGGAGAAAGTATCGCTCAAGCTTGGGGGAGGCTTAAGTCAATGTTATATTCATGCCCCAATCATGAGCTTTCAAGAGAAATTATTATTCAAAAATTTTATGCTCGACTTTCTCTCGATAATCGCTCCATGTTCGATACTTCTTGCACTGGTTCTTTTTATGATGAAGACTATTGAATTCAAATGGGATTTATTGGAAAGAATTAAACGCAACTCTGAAGATTGGGATCTCGACGAAGGTAAGGAGTCAGGTATAACACCTAAGTTTGATTGTGTCAAATCTTTTATGGATACCGATGTTTTCCGTGACTTTAGCACTAAATATGCACTTGACTCTGAGATAGTAGCTTCTTTATGTGAATCATTTGCTACTCATGTTGATCTCCCTAAGGAGAAGTGGTTTAAATATCATACTCCCATTGAAGTAAAAGTAGTTGAACCTGTTAGAGTTGAAGAAAAGACTATCACTTATAATGTTGATCCTATTGTTCCAACTGCTTATATTGAGAAACCATCCTTCCCTGCTAGAATAAAGGATCATGCTAAAGCTTCAGTTGTGGTTCGTAAGAGTAATACTAGAACACTTACACCCTCTGAGCAAGTTAAAATTGAACCTAGTGTTGCTATGGTTAAGGATCTCTTGGTCGATAATATTGATGGGCATGTTATTTACTTCTGTGATGAAGCTGCTAGAATTGCTAGACCCGATACTAAAAATAAACATAGACCTATTGTAGGCATGCCTGTTATTTCTGTTAAAATAGGAGATCATTGCTATCATGTCTTATGTGACATGGGTGCTAGTGCTAGTGCAATACCTCATTCCTTATACGAAGAAATTATGCACGATATTGCACCTGCTAAGCTAGAAGGTATTAATGTTACAATTAAGCTTGCCAATAGAGACACTATTTCACCACTTGGGATTGTTAGAGATGTTGAAGTCTTGTTTGGGAAAGTTAAATACCCTACTGATTTTCTTGTTCTTGGTTCCCCGCAAGATGACTTTTGCCCCATTATATTTTGTAGACCCTTTTGAATAATGTTAATGCTAAGATAGACTGCAAAAATGATGTTGTTACTATTGGTTTAGGGATATGTCTCATGATTTCAACTTTGCTAAATTTCGTAGACAACCCCATGATAAAGAATTGCCTAGCAAGGATGAAATTATTGGTCGTGCTTCTATTGCCGTGCCTCCTAACGACCCTTTAGAACAATATCTGCTAGACCATGAAAATGATGTGTATATGAATGAGAGAAGGGAAATAGATGAAATATTCTTTAAACAAGGACCTTTATTGAAACACAACTTGCCTATTGAAATTCTAGGGGATCCTCCTCCACCCAAGGGTGATTCCGTGTTTGAGCTCAAACCATTACCTGATACTCCTAAGTATGCTTATGTCAATGAAAAGAAGATATACCCTGTTATTATTAGTGCTAACCTTTCAGAGCAGGAAGAAGAGAAATTATTGAAAACTCCGAAGAAGCACCGTGCTGCCATTGGATATACTCTTGATGATCTTAAGGGCATTAGTCCCACTCTGTGCCAACATAAAATAAAATTGGAGAAAGACGCTAAACCGGTTGTTGATCATCAACGACGGTTAAATCCTGGGATGAAAGAAGTGGTAAGGAAAGAAATACTAAAGCTTCTAGATGCAGGTATAATTTATCCAGTTGCTGATAGTCAGTGGGTAAGTCTTGTCCATTGTGTTCCTAAGAAGGGAGGTGTTACTGTTGTTCCAAATGATAAAGATGAATTGATCCCACAAAGAATTGTTACATGCTATAGAATGGTAATTGATTTCCGTAAATTAAATAAAGCTACTAAGAAGGATCATTACCCTTTACCTTTTATTGATCAAATGCTAGAAAGATTATCCAAACATACTCATTTTTGCTTTCTAGATGGCTATTCTGGTTTCTCTCAAATACCAGTGTCAAAAGATGATCAGGAAAAGACCACTTTTACTTTCCCTTTCGATACCTTTGCTTATAGACATATGCCTTTTGGTTTATGTAATGCACCTGCTACCTTTCAAAGATGCATGATGGCTATATTCTCTGATTTTTGTGAAAAGATTGTTGAGGTTTTCATGGATGAATTTTCCGTTTATGGAACTTCTTTTGATGATTGCTTAAGCAACCTTGATCGAGTTTTGCAGAGATGTGAAGAAACTAATCTTGTCTTGAATTGGGAAAAGTGCCACTTTATGGTTAATGAAGGTATTGTCTTGGGGCATAAAATTTCTGAAAGAGGTATTGAAGTTGATAAAGCTAAAGTTGATGCTATTGGAAAGATGCTGTGTCCCAAGGACATCAAAGTTATAAGAAGCTTCCTTGGTCATGCCGGTTTTTATAGGAGGTTCATTAAGGAATTCTCAAAAATCTCTAGGCCTCTGACTAACCTCTTACAAAAAGATGTTCCTTTTATTTTTGATGATGATTGTGTAGAAGCATTTGAAATACTGAAGAAAGCATTGATCTCTGCACCTATTGACCAGCCTCCTGACTAGAATTTACCCTTTGAGATTATGTGCGATGCTAGTGATTATGCTGTAGGTGTTGTTCTACGACAAAGAGTTGATAAGAAATTTAACGTTATCCAATATGCCAGTAAAACTCTAGACAGTGCCGAGAGAAATTATGCTACTACTGAAAAATAATTTTTAGCAGTTGTATTTGCTTGTGATAAGTTCAAGCCTTATATTGTTGATTCTAAAGTAACTGTTCACACTGATCATGCTGCTATTAAATATCTTATGGAAAAGAAAGATGCTAAACCTAGACTTATTAGATGGGTTCTCTTGCTATAAGAATTTGATTTACATATTACTGATAGAAAGGGAGCTGAGAAGCCCGTTGCAGACAACTTGTCTAGGTTAGAGAATATTCTTGATGACCCACTACCTATTGATGATAGCTTTCCTGATGAACAATTAGCTGTCATAAATGCTTCTTGTACTGCCCCATGGTATGCTGATTATGCTAATTACATTGTTGCTAAATTTATACCACCTAGTTTCACATACCAGCAAATGAAAACATTTTTCTATGATTTAAGACATTACTTCTGGGATGACCCACACCTTTATAAAGAAGGAGTAGATGGTATTATTAGACGCTGTGTACCCGAGCATGAACAGGAACAGATCCTACGCAAGTGTCACTCCGAGGCTTATGGAGGACACCATGCTGGAGATAGAGCTGCACATAAGGTATTGCAATCTGGTTTTTATTGGCCTACTCTCTTCAAGGATGCCCGTAAGTTTGTCCTGTCTTGTGATGAATGTCAAAGAATTGGTAATATTAGTAGAGATCAAGAAATTCCTATGAACTATTCACTTGTTATTGAACCATTTGATGTCTGGAGCTTTGATTATATGGGACCGTTTCCTTCCTCTAATGGGTGTACACATATTTTAGTTGTTGTTGATTACGTTACTAAGTGGGTAGAAGCTATTCCAACTAGTAGTGCTGATCACAACACCTCTATTACGATGCTTAGAGAAGTTATTTTTCCGAGGTTTGGAGTCCCTAGATACTTAATGACTGATGGTGGTTCACATTTTATTCATGGTGATTTCCGCAAAATGCTTGCTAAGTATAATGTTAATCATAGAATTGCATCCCCTTACCACCCACAGTCCAGTGGTCAAGTAGAACTGAGTAACAGAGAGCTGAAATTAATTTTGCTAAGACTGTTAATAGATCTAGAACGAATTGGTCCAAGAAACTTGATGATGCATTATGGGCTTATAGAACCGCATATAAAAATCCTATGGGCATGTCTTCACATAAAATGGTTTATGGAAAAGCATGTCACTTACCTCTCGAACTAGAACATAAGGCATATTGGGTCATTAAAGAGCTCAATTATGACTTCAAACTTGCCGGTGAAAAGAGGTTATTTGACATTAGCTCGCTTGATGAATGGAGAACCCAGGCCTATGAAAATGCCAAACTGTTTAAAGAAAAAGTTAAAAGATGGCATGACAAAAGGATACAGAAGCGTGAGTTTAATGTAGGTGATTATGTTTTGCTATACAACTCTCGTTTAAGATTTTTTGCAGGAAAACTTCTCTCTAAATGGGAAGGTCCTTACGTTATCGGGGATGTCTATCGTTCCGGTGCCATAAAAATCAATAACTTCGAAGGCACAAATCCGAAGGTGGTGAACGGTCAAAGAATCAAACATTATATCTCAGGTAATCCCATAAATGTTGAAACTAATGTCATTGAAACCGTAACTCCGGAGGAATACATAAGGGACACTTTCCAGAACAATTCAGACTCCGAAAAGGAAGAGGTATGTGGTACGGTAGTAAACCGACTCCAAAACAGTTCTAATGGCAATTTTTCTCCGTTTTGGAATATTTCTCCGAAAATAAAAATAAGAAGTAATTCGAACGGGACACGAGGCGTCCACGAGGGTGGAGGGCGCACCCCCTACCTCGTGGGCACCTCGTGTGCCCTCCAGACTCCGTTTTCTAGCACGATACTTCTTTTGGTCGGTAAAAATTCATTATATAATCCCCCGAAAGTTTTGACCACAACACCACGAAAAAATCCCCTGTTTTTGTTTTGAGTTGTTTCTGTCGCAGATAAGAGCAAGATGTCTTCTCAGGAGTCAGTTGGAGAGAGTTGGGTGTCTCATCCGACACCAGGGCCAGGAGCAAACAGCGATGCTGACCACTTCGGGCCATCAACGGAGGAAGAGATGGAGGCTGACTTGAAAAGGATAGATGCCATGGAGGAGGATCAAGAAGTCACTTCTCGTTTCCAAGCCGGATTCGCAATGGGGGAACTACAGAGCTCAGCTATTCCAAACTCGGTCATCCCTTCCAATGTCAGGTTTCTTTCTTATGGAAATATGAAAAAGAGTGTTACTTGTTCTCCCGCAGCTATGCAACATCCTTGGGTGAAAGGAGCTTTAGCCGTCACGGGTAAGCTCCACAAGAAAATAATGTACCTCAAGCAGCAAGTTAACAAGTTCGAGGAGGAGAATCGTATCCTGAGGGGTATCATCGCCAAGAATATCACATCACCGCCTCCGAAGAAAGAGACATAATCACATGGGTATGGGCACTCCCCTTGGCAACTGCCAAGCTTGGGGGAGGTGCCCCGGTATCGTATCACCATCACACCTCTATCTTTACCGTTTTTCTTAGTTCGATCCTTTTGGTAATATCTTGATCGAGTAGAATAAAGTTTAGTATGATCTAGTTGTGAGCTTTGCTTTATGATCCTTATCTATGTAACCGAGTCCGTGAGCTATATATAATAAATATTAGTTTTGAGTCAAGGGCTTGATTATCTCACTATGATCATGAGAGGATAAAAGAAAGAATAAAAAAGAATCAAAGATATCATATTGATCTTATGGGGAGTAATGACTTCACATATAAAGAGTATGATGAATAAAAATTGTTGAGAGTTGACAAACATAGTTTTTGTCATCGTTGCAATTAATAGGAAGTAATAACGAAAGAGAAGTTTTCACATATAAATATACTATCTTGGACATCTTTTATGATTGTGAGCACTCATTAATATGACATGCTAAAGAGTTGATGTTGGACAAGGAAGACAACGTAATGGGTTATGTTTTCTTATATCTGAAATAAAGTATATTGTCAAGGATCATCCAACATGTTGAGCTTGCCTTTCCCCCTCATGCTATCCAAACTCCTTGCACCAAGTAGAGATACTACTTGTACTTCCAAACATCCTTAAACCCAGTTTTGCCATGAGAGTCCACCATATCTACCTATGGATAGAGTAAGATCCTTCAAGTAAGTTGTCATTGTTGCAACTCTGTAAATATGTATGATCTATTAGTGTGGAGAAAATAAATTTTATACGATCTTGTGATATGGAAGCAATAAAAACGACGGACTGCATAATAAAGGTTCATATCACAAGTGGCAATATAAAGTGACGTTCTTTTGCGCTAAGATTTTGTAGATCCAACCATAAAAGCACATGACAACCTCTCCTCCCCCCTGCGAAGGGCCTATCTATTGTTCTTGCCTTATACCTTATACAAGAGTCATGGTGATCTCCACCTTTCCTTTTTCACATTTTATCCTTTGGCAAGCACATTTTATTGGAAACATCCTGACATATATACCCAATTGGATGTAAGCTATCATGAACTATTATTGTTGACATTACCCTTGAGGTAAAAGGTTGGGAGGCAACACTATAAGCCCCTATCTTTCTCTGTGTCCGATTAAAACTCCATACCCAAAAGTATTGCATGAGTGCTAGCAATTGTGAAAGACTAAATGATAGTTGAGTATGTGGACTTGCTGAAAAGCTCTTATATTGAATCTTTCCGATATTATGATAAATTGCAATTGCTTCAATGACTGAGATCCTAGTTTCTTAGTTTTCAATGAAGTTTTTGATTCATACTTGACATTGTGAATGGATTGTTACTTTAGCATAAGAAATCATATGACAATAGCTGTTATAAGAATGATCATGATGCCCTCTGATACGTCTCCAACGTATCTATAATTTTTGATTGTTCCATGCTATTATTTATGATGTTTTGGATGTTTAATGGGCTTTGTTATACAATTTTATATTATTTTTGGGACTAACCTATTAACCAAAAGGCCCAGTCCAGATTGCTGTTTTTTTTGCCTATTTCAGGGTTTTACAGAAAAGGAATATCAAACGGAGTCCAAACAGAATGAAACTTCGGGAGAGATATTTTTGGAGCAAAATACGCACAGGAGACTTGAGAATCACAGAGTAGGGCACACGTGGCGTCCACGAGGGTGGGGGCGCCCCCCTATAGGGCGCGCTCCCTGCCTCGTGGGCCCCATGTTTGGCCCCCGGTGCCCTCCTTCCTCCTATATATACATACATACCCCGAAACCATCAAAACAACAGATAAAACCCTAGTTCCACCGTCGCAAACTTCTGTTCCCATGAGATCCCATCTTGGGGCCTGTTCCGGAGCTCCACCGGAGGGGGGATCTACCACGGAGTGCTTCTACGGCAACACCATCGCCTCACCATGAGTTGTGAATAGTTTACCACAAACCTTCGGGTCCATAGCTAGTATATAGATGGCTTCTTCTCTCTCTTTGGATCTCAATACCAAGTTCTCCTCGGTCTTCGAGGAGATCTATTCGATGTAATCTCTTTTGCGGTGTGTTTGTCGAGATCCGATGAATTGTGGGTTTATGATCAAGATTATCAATGAGAAATATTTGGTTCTTTTCTGAACTCTTTATGTATGATTATAATATCCTTGCAAGTCTCTTCGAATTATTGGTTTGGTTTGGCCTACTAGATCTATAGTTCTTGCAATGGGAAAAGTGCTTGCCTTTGGGTTCAATCTTGCGGTGTCCTTTCCCAGTGACAGTAGGGGCAGCAAGGCATGTATTGTATTGTTGCCATCGAGGATAAAAAGATGGGGTTTATATCATATTGTTGGAGTTTATCCCTCTACATCATGTCATCTTGCTTAAGGCGTTACTCTATTCTTATGAACTTAATACTCAAGATGCATGCTGGATAGCGGCCGATGTGTGGAGTAATAGTAGTAGATGCAGAATCGTTTCGGTCAACTTGTTTCGGACGTGATGCCTATAAATAATGATCATGCCTAGATAGTATCATAATTATTCGCTTTTCTATCAATTCCTCGACAGTAATTTGTTTACCCGCCGTAGAATACCGCTATCATGAGAGAATCCACTAGAGAAACCTATGGCCCCCGGGTCTATTCTCAATATATCAATCTACAATCTACTTTACTTTTCTGCTTTTACTTTCTGTTCTAATATCCAAAATACCAAAAATATCAAACTATCATCTCTATCAGATCTCACTTTCGTAAGTGACCATAAAGGGATTGACAACCCCTTATCACGTTGGCTGCGAAGTTCTTATTTGTTTGTGCAGGTGCGAGGGACTCGCGCGTGGTCTCCTACTAGATTGATACCTTGGTTCTCAAAAACTGAGGGAAATACTTACGCTACTGTGCTGCATCACCCTTTCCTCTTTGAGGGAATACAACACAAGCTTGAGAAGTAGCAAGAAGAATTTCTGGCGTCGTTGCCGGGTAGGCTTACACAAAAGTCATATACCAAGTACCTATCACAAACCCTTATCCTTCGCATTACATTTATTTGCCTCTCGTTTTCCTCTCCCCCACTTCACTTTTGCCGTTTTATTCGCCCTTTTTTCATTCGCCTTTCTGTTTGCTTGTGTTGCTATGTGCCCTCTATTAGCTTGTATCTTCGCTTGCTAAAGTATGGATCCTCATCCACTTGCTAATCTTTTTAAAAGATCCAATTATGTTGAACCTATTGCTAGCGAGTTGAGTGCACTAGATTATCTTTATGAGGTTTTGCTTGAAATTTCTGAGTCGGAAAACTATGATGATGTGTTGAAAGAAGAAAATTATGAAGTGATTCACGATAGCTCTTTTAATGAAAATCATGATTGCAATGATGTTATTATAAATTCTATTAATGTCAATTGTGCTAATAATATGCAAAACCCGAAGCTTGGGGATGCTTATTTTGCTATGCCCACTACTTGTTGGAATGATCATGATTGGGGTGATGCTTCTTACGATCTTGAAAAATTATTTAAACCCCTTGATGAATGTAAGATTGACAATAATGTTTGCAATAATATTGAAAGTGGGTTTGGAAGAGTGTCAACTTTAGATCCCACATATTTGGAGAATGTTCAATCTTATGATTTTTTTGATAAAAGTGGGTTTGGAAAGGTCATGACTTTAGTTAATTTTGATCCCACTATTTTGGAAGAGTGTCAACTTCGTATGCATGTGGATCGTGTTGACAATATGTGATGTGATAGCTATATTGTTAAATTTTCTTTTGATCCTACATGCAATTATTATGAGAGAGGAAAATATGGTTGTAGAAATCTTCATGTTACTAAATTACCTCTCTTCATGTTGAGATCGATCTTGTTTCTTTCTTCTTCCTTGCATATGCCAGATCTTGCTTGTCTTGATAATTTGTTTTCCTATAAAATGCCTATGCATAGGAAGTATGTTAGACTGATATGTGATTTTCACATGCTATATGATGCTCTCTTTGTGCTTCAATTGCTATCCTTCATGAGAGCATCATCAAGATTATCAATGCCGCGTAAAATGATAGCGCTTGTTGGGAGGAAACCCAATTTTATATTTTTTGTTTTTGCTTCTGTTTAGGAATAAATATTGCATCTAGCTTCTGTTTAGATGTGGTTTTGTGTTTTAATTAGTGTTTGTGCCAAGTAGAACCTTTGGGAAGCTTTGTGTGAAGTTTATATGATCTTGCTGTGAAAAACATAATCGTTAGCGCTCGCTAGAATAGTCACAAGATTTTACTGGAGCGTGCTATTTAGTTAATTCTTATTGCAGATGATTAATAGAAAAATTCCTCACGTTTACCAATTTATTTCAATTTTTTTGGAGTTACAGAAGTATGCGAAAGTTACAGATTACCACACACTGTTCTGTTTTTGACAGATTCTGTTTTTAGTGTGTTGTTTGCTTATTTTGATGAATCTATGAGTAATGTTGGGGAGTATGAATCATAGATAAGTTGGAATATAGTAGGTTTAACACCAACATAAACAAAGAATGAGTTCATTACAGTACCTTTGAGTGGTGGTTTGTTTTCTTATACTAACGGAGCTCACGAGATTTTTGTCTAAGTTTTGTGTTGTGAAGTTTTCAAGTTTTGAGTATTGCTTTGATGGACTATGGAACAAAGAGTGGCAAGAGCCTAAGCTTGGGTATGCCCAAGGCACCCAAAGGTAAAATTCAAGGACAACCAAAATCCTAAGCTTGGGGATGCCCCGGGAAGGCATCCCCCCTTTCGTCTTCATCTATCGGTAACTATACTCGGAGCTATATTTTTATTCACCACATGATATGTGTTTTACTTGGAGCATCATGTATAATTTGAGTCTTTGCTTGTTAGTTTGCCACAATTATCCTTGCTGGACACACCTTTTTGAGAGAGATAAATATGGCCTAGGAATTGTTAGAACACTCTATGTGCTTCACTTATATCTTTTGAGTCGAATAGTTTTTGCTCTAGTGCTTCACTTATATCTTTTAGAGCACGGTGGTAATTATATTTTGTAGAAATTGTTAATCTCTCATGCTTCACTTATATCCTTTTGAGAGTCTATTAGAACAGAATGGTAATGTGCTTTGTCTATAAAACTAGCCTTAACATGATAGGCATCCAAGATGAATGTTGTAAAAACTTTCATACTAAGTGCATTGAATATGATGAGAAGTTGGATGCTTGATAATTGTTTTGAGATATGAGGATAGTGATATTAGAGTCATGCTAGTGGAGTTATTATGAAATTGAGAAATACTTGTGTTCAGGTTAGTGATTCCCGTAGCATGCACGTATGGTGAACCACTATGTGACGAAGTTAGAGCATGAGGTATTTGTAGAGTGTCATCCTTTGTGTGGAGGTCGGGGGCGCGCGATGGTTAACTCCTACCAACCTCCCCCCTAGGAGCATGCGTTGATTGCATTGTTTTGATGACTCGTAAATTTTTGCAATAAGTATATGAGTTCTTATGACTAATGTTGAGTCCATGGATATTACACACTCTCACCCTTCCACCATTGCTAGCCTCTCTTGTACCGCGCAACTTTCGCCGGTACCATACACCCACTATATACCTTCCTCAAAACAGCCACCATATATCTTCCTCAAAATAGCCACCATACCTACCTATCATGGCATTTCCATAGCCATTCCGAGATATATTGCCATGCAACTTTCCACTGTTCCGTTCATATGACACGCTTCATATTGTCATATTGCCATGCATGATCATGTAGTTGACATCGTATCCGTGGAAAAGCCACCAAGCATATGTTTTCATACATGTCACTCTTGATTCATTGCATATCCCAGTACACCGCCGGAGGCATTCATGTAGAGTCATACTTTGTTCTAGTATCGAGTTGTAATATCGACTTGTAATTCAATGTAAGTGTGATGATCATCATTATTAGAGCATTGTCCCATGCGAGGAAAGGCCAAACAAAAGAAAAGACCCCTCCCAAAAAAGGGACAATTGCTACTATCTTTTTCCACACTTGTGCTTCAAAGTAGTACGATGTTCTTCATGATAGAGAGTCTCATGTTTAGTCACTTTCATATACTAGTGGGAATTTTCATTATAGAACTTGGCTTGTATATTCCAACGACGGGCTTCCTCAAATGCCCTAGGTCTTCGTGAGCAAGCAAGTCGGATGCACACCCACTTAGTTTCTTTTGTTGAGCTTTCATACATTTTTAGCTCTAGTGCATCCGTTGCATGGCAATCCCTACTCACTCACATTGATATCTATTGATGGGCATCTCCATATCCCATTGATACGCCTAGTCGATGTGAGACTATCTCCCTCCTTTTTTTCTTCTCCACAACCACCACTCTATTCCACATAGTGTTATATCCATGGCTCACGCTCATGTATTGCGTGAAAGTTGAAAGATTTGAAAGAATAGAGTATGAAAACAAGTGCTTGGCTGAAACCGGGTTTGTGCATGATATGAATATTTTGTGTGATGAAGAGGGAGCATAGCCAGACTATATGATTTTGTAGGGATAACTTTCTTTAGCCATAGTATTTTCAGAAGACATGATTGCTTTGTTAGTATGCTTGAAGTATTATTATTTCTTATGTCAACATAGAAATTTGTCTTGAATCTTTCAGATCTGAACATTCATGCCACAATTAAGAGAATTACATTGAAAATTATGTTGGTTTGTATTCCACATCAAAAATTCTGTTTTATCATTTACCTACTCGAGGACGAGCAGGAATTAAGCTTGGGGATGCTTGATACGTCTCCAACGTATCTATAATTTTTTATTTTTCCATGCTATTATTTATGATGTTTTGGATGTTTAATGGGATTTGTTATACACTTTTATATTATTTTTGGGACTAACCTATTAACCCAAAGGTCCAGTCCAGATTGCTGTTTTTTGCTTATTTCAGGGTTTTACAAAAGAGGAATATCAAACAGAGTCCAAACAGAATGAAACTTCGGGAGAGATATTTTTGGAGCAAAATACGCACAGGAGACTTGAGAACCACGGTGTAAGGCACACGTGGCATCCACGAGGGTGGGGCCCCCCTTATAGGGCGCGCCCCCTGCCTTGTGGGCCCCACGTTTGGCCCCCGGTGCTCGCCTTCGTCCTATATATACTTACGTACCCCGAAACCATCACAACAACAGAGAAAACCCTAGTTCCACAGCCGCAACCTTCTGTTCCCGTGAGATCCCATCTTGGGGCCTGTTCCGGAGCTCCGCCGGAGGGGGGATCCATCAGGGAGTGCTTCTACATCATCATCATCGCCTCACCATGAGCTGTGAGTAGTTTACCACAGACCTTCGGGTCCATAGCTAGTATCTAGATGGCTTCTTCTCTCTCTCTGGATCTCAATACCAAGTTCTCCTCGGTCTTCGAGGAGATCTATTTGATGTAATCTCTTTTGGGGTGTGTTTGTCGAGATCCGATGAATTGTGGGTTTATGATCAAGATTGTCTATGAGAAATATTTGGTTCTTTTCTGAACTCTTTATGTATGATTATAATATCCTTGCAAGTCTCTTTGAATTATTGGTTTGGTTTGGCCTACTAGATCTATAGTTCTTGCAATGGGAGAAGTGCTTGGCTTTGGGTTCAATCTTGCGGTGTCCTTTCCCAGTGACAGTAGGGGCAGCAAGGCACGCATTGTATTGTTGCCATTGAGGATAAAAAGAGGGGGTTTATATCATATTGTTTCAGTTTATCCCTCTACATCATGTCATCTTGCTTAAGGCGTTACTCTGTTCTTATGAACTTAATACTCTAGATGCATGCTGGATAGCGGTCGATGTGTGGAGTAATAGTAGTAGATGCAGAATCGTTTCGATCTACTTGTTTCGGACGTGATGCCTATATATAATGATCATGCCTAGATAGTCTCATAATTATTCGCTTTTCTATCAATTCCTCGACAGTAATTTGTTTACCCGCCGTAGAATACCGCTATCATGAGAGAAACCACTAGAGAAACCGATGGCCCGTGGGTCTATTCTCAACATATCATTCTACAATCTACTTTACTTTTCTGCCTTTACTTTCTGTTCTTATATAAAAAATACCAAAAATATCAAACTATCATATCTATCAGATCTCACTTTCGTAAGTGACCGTAAAGGGATTGACAACCCCTTATCGTGTTGGCTGCGAAGTTCTTATTGATTTGTGCAGGTGCGAGGGGCACGCGCGTGGTCTCCTACTGGATTGATACCTTGGTTCTAAAAAATTGAGGGAAATACTTACGCTACTATGCTACATCACCCTTTCCTCTTCGAGGGAATACAACGCAAGCTCGAGAAGTAGCAAGAAGTATTTCTGGCGCCGTTGCCGGGGAGGCTTACGCAAAAGTCATATACCAAGTACCTATCACAAACCCTTATCCTTCGCATTACATTTATTTGCCTCCCGTTTTCCTCTCCCTCACTTCACCTTTGTCGTTTTATTCGCCCTTTTTCCGTTCGCCTTTCTGTTTGCTTGAGTTGCTATGTGCCCTCTATTAGCTTGCATCTTTGCTTGCTAAAGTATGGATCCTCATCCACTTGCTAATCTTTTTAAAAGATCCAATTATGTTGAACCTATTTCTAGTGAGTTGAGTGAACTAGATTATATTTATGAGGTTTTGCTTGAAATTTGTGAGTCGGAAAACAATGATGATGTGTTGAAAGAAGAAAATTATGAAGTGATTCACGATAGCTCTTTTAATGAAAAGCATGATTGCAATGATGTTATTATAAATTCTATTAATGCCAATTGTGCTAATGATATGCAAAACCCTAAGCTTGGGGATGCTTATTTTGCTATGCCCACTACTTTTTGCAATGATCATGATTGGGGTGATGCTTCTTACGATCTTGAAAAATTATTTAATCCCCTTGATGAATGTAAGATTGACAATAATGTTTGCAATAATATTTAAAGTGGGTTTGGAAGAGTGTCAACTTTAGATCCCACATATTTGGAGAATGTTCAATCTTATGAAATTTTTGATAAAAGTGGGTTTGGAAAGGTCATGACTTTAGTTAATTTTGATCCCACTATTTTGGAAGAGTGTCAACTTTGTATGCATGTGGATCGTGTTGACAATATATTATGCGATAGCTATATTGTTGAATTTGCTTATGATCCTACATGCAATTATTACGAGAGAGGAAAATATGGTTGTAGAAATCTTCATGTTACTAAATTACCTCTATTCATGTTGAGATTGATCTTGTTTCTACCTTCTTCCTTGCATATGCTAGATCTTGCTTGTCTTGCTAATTTGTTTTCCCATAAAATTCCTATGCATAGGAAGTATGTTAGACTTATATGTGATTTTCACATGCTATATGATGCTCTATTTGTGCTTCAATTGCTATCCTTCATGAGAGCATCATCAAAATTATCAATGCCTAGCTAGGGGCGTAAAACGATAGCGATTGTTGGGAGGCAACCCAATTTTATATTTTTTGTTTTTGCTTCTGTTTAGGAATAAATATTGCATCTAGCTTCTGTTTAGATGTGGTTTTGTGTTTTAGTTAGTGTTTGTGCCAAGTAGAACCTTTGTCAAGACTTGTGTGAAGTTTACATGATCTTGCTGTGAAAAACAGAATCGTTAGTGCTTGCTAGAATAGTCACCAGATTTTACTGGAGCATGCTATTTAGTTGATTCATTTTGCAGATGATTAATAGACAAATTCCTCACGTTTACCAATTTATTTCAATTTTTTGGAGTTACAGAAGTATGCGAAAGTTACAGATTATTATAGACTATTCTGTTTTTGACAGATTTTGTTTTTAGTGTGTTGTTTGCTTATTTTGATGAATCTATGAGTAATATTGGGGAGTATGAATCATAGATAAGTTGGAATACAGTAGGTTTAACACCAATTTAAACAGAGAATGAGTTCGTTACAATACCTTTGAGTGGTTGTTTGTTTTCTTATACTAACGGAGCTCACGAGATTTTTGTCTAAGTTTTGTGTTGTGAAGTTTTCAAGTTTTGAGTATTGCTTTGATGGACTATGGAACAAAGAGTGGCAAGAGCCTAAGCTTGGGGATTCCCAGGGCACCTAAAGGTAAAATTCAAGGACAACCAAAATCCTAAGGTTGGGTATGCCCCGGGAAGGCATCCTCTCTTTCGTCTTCATCTCTCGGTAACTATACTCGGAGCTATATTTTTATTCACCACATGATATGTGTTTTACTTGGAGCGTCATGTATAATTTGAGTCTTTGCTTGTTAGTTTGCCACAATTATCCTTGCTGGACACACCTTTTTGAGACACACTCTCCCCGCTTGTTGCTATGCTTCTCCTAGATTGATCTTGCGTGATCGTAGGATTTTTTTTGAAATACTATGTTCCCCAACAATGGCATCATGAGCCAGGTCTATGCGTAGATGATATGCACGAGTAGAACACAATGAGTTGTGGGCGATAATAGTCATACTGCTTATGAGCATGTCATACTTTGATTCAACGGTATTGTGAGATGAAGCGGCCCGGACCGACATTACGTGTACGCTTACACGAGACTGATTTCACTGTTACGAGCACTCGTTGCTTAAAGGTGACCGACGGGTGTCTGTCTCTCTCACTTTAGTTGAATCGAGTGTGTCTACGCTCGGTCCTTGTGAAGGTTAAAACAACACACTTGACGAAAAATCGTTGTGGTTTTTGTATGCATAGGTAAGAACGGTTCTTGCTAAGCCCGTAGCAGCCACGTAAACCTTGCAACAACAAAGTAGAGGACATCTAAGTTGTTTTTGCAGGGCATGTTGTGTTGTGATATGGTCAAGACGTGATGAGTTATACGTTATTGTATGAGATGATCATGTTTTGTAAATTATCGGCAACCGACAGGAGCCTTATGGTTGTCTCTTTATTGTATGAATTGCGAGGTCCATGCAATTGCTTTACTTTATCACTATGAGTTAGCAATAGTAGTAGTAGCAATAGTTGGCAAGACGACCACGACGCTACAATGAAGATCATGGTGTCAAGCCGGTGACGATGGAGATCATGACAATGCTTTGGAGATGGAGATCAAAAGCACAAGATGATGATGGCCATATCATGTCACATATTTTCATTGCATGTGATGTTTAGCTTATTATGCTTCTTATTTTGGTTAGTACGACGGTAGCATTATAAGATGACCCCTTACAAAATTTCAAGGTACAAGTGTTCTCCCTGAGTATGCACCGTTGCGAAAATTTGTCGTGCTGAGACACCACGTGATGATCGGGTGTGATAAGCTCTACGTTCAAATACAACGGGTGTAAGACAGTTTTGCACATGCAGAATACTCGGGTTAAACTTGACGAGCCTAGCATGTACATGCATGGCCTCGGAACACTAGAGACCGAAAGGTCGAGCGTGAATCATATAGCAGATAGGATCAACATAAGAGGTTCACCATTGAAAACTACTCCATGTCACGTGATGATCGGACATGGTTTAGTTGATTTGGATCACGTGATCATTTAGATGACTAGAGGGATGTCTATATAAGTGGGAGTTCTTTAGTAATATGATTAATATAACTTTAATTTCTCATGAACTTAGTCCTGATAGTTTTTGCATATCTATGTTGTTGTAGATCAATGGCCCGTGCTACCGTTCCCTTGAATTTTAATGCATTCCTAGAGAAAGCTAAGTTGAAAGATGATGGTAGCAACTACACGGATTGGGTCCGTAACTTGAGGATTATCCTCATTGATGCACAGAAGAATTATGCCACACGGCCGCGCAAAGAGTGATGGTGATGCGAACTGAACGTACGCCTCGGGAGTAGGGATCTCACCTCTTGGCTCGGTACATTGGTCCAAGTGTCAGCGTTTCCCAGTTGACACATGGCTTGAGGGACTCACTCACAGCTAGCCAGCTTCAGTTTCATGCTCAAATTCTACCCGTCAGTTGAACGGACATGTGCGGATCATATGTGTGCCTAATCCACTCCAAATTTCGGTCCAACATTATCCTTAGGGCATGTACAATGATCGATAAGATAGTCTTATCAGTTTTGCATGTAAATTAGAGATGACAAAAAAACATGCCTACAATGGGTCATCTCTTAGCCTTATCTTAAAAAATTAGTTGTTCCTAAAAATATGGTGAGACAAATTGTGCTAAGAGATCATTTCTTGTCTTCTCTTAAATAAGAGAAGACAAGTCTTCTCTTATGATTTCTCTCTCCTCCACCTCATCATTTATTCTATGTGGCACTCTTAAGATAGAACCATTGTACATGCCCTTATCTCGTACAGATTGGGGTCAGGGCGGGAAAGCTGCGTGCGATCAGCAGCAAGCTGCGCGGCTGGCCCTATTTCTATCGAGAACAGCCGTGGATGGACAAAATTTGAGGAACAATAATGCTAAAAATCTGACGTCACATTTTTCGGCATGATAAATCGAACATGTTTTATGGCAAATTCAGTTGATGCGAGGATGATATATTTTGTTTACAAGCAAATTCAGTGGTCAAGTAGAACTGAGTAACAGAGAGCTGAAATTAATTTTGCTAAGACTGTTAATAGATCTAGAAAGAATTGGTCCAAGAAACTTGATGATGCATTATGGGCTTATAGAACCGCATATAAAAATCTTATGGGCATGTCTTCGCATAAAATGGTTTATGGAAAAGCATGTCACTTACCTCTCGAACTAGAACATAAGGCATATTGGGTCATTAAAGAGCTCAATTATGACTTCAAACTTGCCGGTGAAAAGAGGTTATTTGACATTAGCTCGCTTGATGAATGGAGAACCCAGGCCTATGAAAATGCCAAACTGTTTAAAGAAAAAGTTAAAAGATGGCATGACAAAAGGATACAGAAGCGTGAGTTTAATGTAGGTGATTATGTTTTGCTATACAACTCTCGTTTAAGATTTTTTGCAGGAAAACTTCTCTCTAAATGGGAAGGTCCTTACGTTATCGGGGATGTCTATCGTTCCGGTGCCATAAAAATCAATAACTTCGAAGGCACAAATCCGAAGGTGGTGAACGGTCAAAGAATCAAACATTATATCTCAGGTAATCCCATAAATGTTGAAACTAATGTCATTGAAACCGTAACTCCGGAGGAATACATAAGGGACACTTTCCAGAACAATTCAGACTCCGAAAAGGAAGAGGTATGTGGTACGGTAGTAAACCGACTCCAAAACAGTTCTAATGGCAATTTTTCTCCGTTTTGGAATATTTCTCCGAAAATAAAAATAAGAAGTAATTCGAACGGGACACGAGGCGTCCACGAGGGTGGAGGGCGCACCCCCTACCTCGTGGGCACCTCGTGTGCCCTCCAGACTCCGTTTTCTAGCACGATACTTCTTTTGGTCGGTAAAAATTCATTATATAATCCCCCGAAAGTTTTGACCACAACACCACGAAAAAATCCCCTGTTTTTGTTTTGAGTTGTTTCTGTCGCAGATAAGAGCAAGATGTCTTCTCAGGAGTCAGTTGGAGAGAGTTGGGTGTCTCATCCGACACCAGGGCCAGGAGCAAACAGCGATGCTGACCACTTCGGGCCATCAACGGAGGAAGAGATGGAGGCTGACTTGAAAAGGATAGATGCCATGGAGGAGGATCAAGAAGTCACTTCTCGTTTCCAAGCCGGATTCGCAATGGGGGAACTACAGAGCTCAGCTATTCCAAACTCGGTCATCCCTTCCAATGTCAGGTTTCTTTCTTATGGAAATATGAAAAAGAGTGTTACTTGTTCTCCCGCAGCTATGCAACATCCTTGGGTGAAAGGAGCTTTAGCCGTCACGGGTAAGCTCCACAAGGAAATAATGTACCTCAAGCAGCAAGTTAACAAGTTCGAGGAGGAGAATCGTATCCTGAGGGGTATCATCGCCAAGAATATCACATCACCGCCTCCGAAGAAAGAGACATAATCACATGGGTATGGGCACTCCCCTTGGCAACTGCCAAGCTTGGGGGAGGTGCCCCGGTATCGTATCACCATCACACCTCTATCTTTACCGTTTTTCTTAGTTCGATCCTTTTGGTAATATCTTGATCGAGTAGAATAAAGTTTAGTATGATCTAGTTGTGAGCTTTGCTTTATGATCCTTATCTATGTAACCGAGTCCGTGAGCTATATATAATAAATATTAGTTTTGAGTCAAGGGCTTGATTATCTCACTATGATCATGAGAGGATAAAAGAAAGAATAAAAAAGAATCAAAGATATCATATTGATCTTATGGGGAGTAATGACTTCACATATAAAGAGTATGATGAATAAAAATTGTTGAGAGTTGACAAACATAGTTTTTGTCATCGTTGCAATTAATAGGAAGTAATAACGAAAGAGAAGTTTTCACATATAAATATACTATCTTGGACATCTTTTATGATTGTGAGCACTCATTAATATGACATGCTAAAGAGTTGATGTTGGACAAGGAAGACAACGTAATGGGTTATGTTTTCTTATATCTAAAATAAAGTATATTGTCATGGATCATCCAACATGTTGAGCTTGCCTTTCCCCCTCATGCTATCCAAACTCCTTGCACCAAGTAGAGATACTACTTGTACTTCCAAACATCCTTAAACCCAGTTTTGCCATGAGAGTCCACCATATCTACCTATGGATAGAGTAAGATCCTTCAAGTAAGTTGTCATTGTTGCAACTCTCTAAATATGTATGATCTATTAGTGTGGAGAAAATAAATTTTATACGATCTTGTGATATGGAAGCAATAAAAACGACGGACTGCATAATAAAGGTCCATATCACAAGTGGCAATATAAAGTGACGTTCTTTTGCGCTAAGATTTTGTAGATCCAACCATAAAAGCACATGACAACCTCTCCTTCCCCCTGCGAAGGGCCTATCTATTGTTCTTGCCTTATACCTTATACAAGAGTCATGGTGATCTCCACCTTTCCTTTTTCACATTTTATCCTTTGGCAAGCACATTTTATTGGAAACATCCTGACATATATACCCAATTGGATGTAAGCTATCATGAACTATTATTGTTGACATTACCCTTGAGGTAAAAGGTTGGGAGGCAACACTATAAGCCCCTATCTTTCTCTGTGTCCGATTAAAACTCCATACCCAAAAGTATTGCATGAGTGATAGCAATTGTGAAAGACTAAATGATAGTTGAGTATGTGGACTTGCTGAAAAGCTCTTATATTGAATCTTTCCGATATTATGATAAATTGCAATTGCTTCAATGACTGAGATCCTAGTTTCTTAGTTTTCAATGAAGTTTTTGATTCATACTTGACATTGTGAATGGATTGTTACTTTAGCATAAGAAATCATATGACAATAGCTGTTATAAGAATGATCATGATGCCCTCTGATACGTCTCCAACGTATCTATAATTTTTGATTGTTCCATGCTATTATTTATGATGTTTTGGATGTTTAATGGGCTTTGTTATACAATTTTATATTATTTTTGGGACTAACCTATTAACCAAAAGGCCCAGTCCAGATTGCTGTTTTTTTTGCCTATTTCAGGGTTTTACAGAAAAGGAATATCAAACGGAGTCCAAACAGAATGAAACTTCGGGAGAGATATTTTTGGAGCAAAATACGCACAGGAGACTTGAGAATCACAGAGTAGGGCACACGTGGCGTCCACGAGGGTGGGGGCGCCCCCCTATAGGGCGCGCTCCCTGCCTCGTGGGCCCCATGTTTGGCCCCCGGTGCCCTCCTTCCTCCTATATATACATACATACCCCGAAACCATCAAAACAACAGATAAAACCCTAGTTCCACCGTCGCAAACTTCTGTTCCCATGAGATCCCATCTTGGGGCCTGTTCCGGAGCTCCACCGGAGGGGGGATCTACCACGGAGTGCTTCTACGGCAACACCATCGCCTCACCATGAGTTGTGAATAGTTTACCACAAACCTTCGGGTCCATAGCTAGTATATAGATGGCTTCTTCTCTCTCTTTGGATCTCAATACCAAGTTCTCCTCGGTCTTCGAGGAGATCTATTCGATGTAATCTCTTTTGCGGTGTGTTTGTCGAGATCCGATGAATTGTGGGTTTATGATCAAGATTATCAATGAGAAATATTTGGTTCTTTTCTGAACTCTTTATGTATGATTATAATATCCTTGCAAGTCTCTTCGAATTATTGGTTTGGTTTGGCCTACTAGATCTATAGTTCTTGCAATGGGAAAAGTGCTTGCCTTTGGGTTCAATCTTGCGGTGTCCTTTCCCAGTGACAGTAGGGGCAGCAAGGCATGTATTGTATTGTTGCCATCGAGGATAAAAAGATGGGGTTTATATCATATTGTTGGAGTTTATCCCTCTACATCATGTCATCTTGCTTAAGGCGTTACTCTATTCTTATGAACTTAATACTCAAGATGCATGCTGGATAGCGGCCGATGTGTGGAGTAATAGTAGTAGATGCAGAATCGTTTCGGTCAACTTGTTTCGGACGTGATGCCTATAAATAATGATCATGCCTAGATAGTATCATAATTATTCGCTTTTCTATCAATTCCTCGACAGTAATTTGTTTACCCGCCGTAGAATACCGCTATCATGAGAGAATCCACTAGAGAAACCTATGGCCCCCGGGTCTATTCTCAATATATCAATCTACAATCTACTTTACTTTTCTGCTTTTGCATTCTGTTCTAATATCCAAAATACCAAAAATATCAAACTATCATCTCTATCAGATCTCACTTTCGTAAGTGACCATAAAGGGATTGACAACCCCTTATCACGTTGGCTGCGAAGTTCTTATTTGTTTGTGCAGGTGCGAGGGACTCGCGCGTGGTCTCCTACTAGATTGATACCTTGGTTCTCAAAAACTGAGGGAAATACTTACGCTACTGTGCTGCATCACCCTTTCCTCTTTGAGGGAATACAACACAAGCTTGAGAAGTAGCAAGAAGAATTTCTGGCGCCGTTGCCGGGTAGGCTTACACAAAAGTCATATACCAAGTACCTATCACAAACCCTTATCCTTCGCATTACATTTATTTGCCTCTCGTTTTCCTCTCCCCCACTTCACTTTTGCCGTTTTATTCGCCCTTTTTTCATTCGCCTTTCTGTTTGCTTGTGTTGCTATGTGCCCTCTATTAGCTTGTATCTTCGCTTGCTAAAGTATGGATCCTCATCCACTTGCTAATCTTTTTAAAAGATCCAATTATGTTGAACCTATTGCTAGCGAGTTGAGTGCACTAGATTATCTTTATGAGGTTTTGCTTGAAATTTCTGAGTCGGAAAACTATGATGATGTGTTGAAAGAAGAAAATTATGAAGTGATTCACGATAGCTCTTTTAATGAAAATCATGATTGCAATGATGTTATTATAAATTCTATTAATGTCAATTGTGCTAATAATATGCAAAACCCTAAGCTTGGGGATGCTTATTTTGCTATGCCCACTACTTGTTGCAATGATCATGATTGGGGTGATGCTTCTTACGATCTTGAAAAATTATTTAAACCCCTTGATGAATGTAAGATTGACAATAATGTTTGCAATAATATTGAAAGTGGGTTTGGAAGAGTGTCAACTTTAGATCCCACATATTTGGAGAATGTTCAATCTTATGATTTTTTTGATAAAAGTGGGTTTGGAAAGGTCATGATTTAGTTAATTTTGATCCCACTATTTTGGAAGAGTGTCAACTTCGTATGCATGTGGATCGTGTTGACAATATGTGATGTGATAGCTATATTGTTAAATTTTCTTTTGATCCTACATGCAATTATTATGAGAGAGGAAAATATGGTTGTAGAAATCTTCATGTTACTAAATTACCTCTCTTCATGTTGAGATCGATCTTGTTTCTTTCTTCTTCCTTGCATATGCCAGATCTTGCTTGTCTTGATAATTTGTTTTCCTATAAAATGCCTATGCATAGGAAGTATGTTAGACTGATATGTGATTTTCACATGCTATATGATGCTCTCTTTGTGCTTCAATTGCTATCCTTCATGAGAGCATCATCAAGATTATCAATGCCGCGTAAAATGATAGCGCTTGTTGGGAGGAAACCCAATTTTATATTTTTTTTTTGCTTCTGTTTAGGAATAAATATTGCATCTAGCTTCTGTTTCGATGTGGTTTTGTGTTTTAATTAGTGTTTGTGCCAAGTAGAACCTTTGGGAAGCTTTGTGTGAAGTTTATATGATCTTGCTGTGAAAAACATAATCGTTAGCGCTCGCTAGAATAGTCACAAGATTTTACTGGAGCGTGCTATTTAGTTAATTCTTATTGCAGATGATTAATAGAAAAATTCCTCACGTTTACCAATTTATTTCAATTTTTTTGGAGTTACAGAAGTATGCGAAAGTTACAGATTACCACACACTGTTCTGTTTTTGACAGATTCTGTTTTTAGTGTGTTGTTTGCTTATTTTGATGAATCTATGAGTAATGTTGGGGAGTATGAATCATAGATAAGTTGGAATATAGTAGGTTTAACACCAACATAAACAAAGAATGAGTTCATTACAGTACCTTTGAGTGGTGGTTTGTTTTCTTATACTAACGGAGCTCACGAGATTTTTGTCTAAGTTTTGTGTTGTGAAGTTTTCAAGTTTTGAGTATTGCTTTGATGGACTATGGAACAAAGAGTGGCAAGAGCCTAAGCTTGGGTATGCCCAAGGCACCCAAAGGTAAAATTCAAGGACAACCAAAATCCTAAGCTTGGGGATGCCCCGGGAAGGCATCCCCCCTTTCGTCTTCATCTATCGGTAACTATACTCGGAGCTATATTTTTATTCACCACATGATATGTGTTTTACTTGGAGCATCATGTATAATTTGAGTCTTTGCTTGTTAGTTTGCCACAATTATCCTTGCTGGACACACCTTTTTGAGAGAGATAAATATGGCCTAGGAATTGTTAGAACACTCTATGTGCTTCACTTATATCTTTTGAGTCGAATAGTTTTTGCTCTAGTGCTTCACTTATATCTTTTAGAGCACGGTGGTAATTATATTTTGTAGAAATTGTTAATCTCTCATGCTTCACTTATATCCTTTTGAGAGTCTATTAGAACAGAATGGTAATGTGCTTTGTCTATAAAACTAGCCTTAACATGATAGGCATCCAAGATGAATGTTGTAAAAACTTTCATACTAAGTGCATTGAATATGATGAGAAGTTGGATGCTTGATAATTGTTTTGAGATATGAGGATAGTGATATTAGAGTCATGCTAGTGGAGTTATTATGAAATTGAGAAATACTTGTGTTCAGGTTAGTGATTCCCGTAGCATGCACGTATGGTGAACCACTATGTGACGAAGTTAGAGCATGAGGTATTTGTAGAGTGTCATCCTTTGTGTGGAGGTCGGGGGCGCGCGATGGTTAACTCCTACCAACCTCCCCCCTAGGAGCATGCGTTGATTGCATTGTTTTGATGACTCGTAAATTTTTGCAATAAGTATATGAGTTCTTATGACTAATGTTGAGTCCATGGATATTACACACTCTCACCCTTCCACCATTGCTAGCCTCTCTTGTACCGCGCAACTTTCGCCGGTACCATACACCCACTATATACCTTCCTCAAAACAGCCACCATATATCTTCCTCAAAATAGCCACCATACCTACCTATCATGGCATTTCCATAGCCATTCCGAGATATATTGCCATGCAACTTTCCACTGTTCCGTTCATATGACACGCTTCATATTGTCATATTGCCATGCATGATCATGTAGTTGACATCGTATCCGTGGAAAAGCCACCATGCATATGTTTTCATACATGTCACTCTTGATTCATTGCATATCCCAGTACACCGCCGGAGGCATTCATATAGTCATACTTTGTTCTAGTATCGAGTTGTAATATCGACTTGTAATTCAATGTAAGTGTGATGATCATCATTATTAGAGCATTGTCCCATGCGAGGAAAGGCCAAACAAAAGAAAAGACCCCTCCCAAAAAAGGGACAATTGCTACTATCTTTTTCCACACTTGTGCTTCAAAGTAGTACGATGTTCTTCATGATAGAGAGTCTCATGTTTAGTCACTTTCATATACTAGTGGGAATTTTCATTATAGAACTTGGCTTGTATATTCCAACGACGGGCTTCCTCAAATGCCCTAGGTCTTCGTGAGCAAGCAAGTCGGATGCACACCCACTTAGTTTCTTTTGTTGAGCTTTCATACATTTTTAGCTCTAGTGCATCCGTTGCATGGCAATCCCTACTCACTCACATTGATATCTATTGATGGGCATCTCCATAGCCCATTGATACGCCTAGTCGATGTGAGACTATCTCCCTCCTTTTTTTCTTCTCCACAACCACCACTCTATTCCACATAGTGTTATATCCATGGCTCACGCTCATGTATTGCGTGAAAGTTGAAAGGTTTGAAAGAATAGAGTATGAAAACAAGTGCTTGGCTGAAACCGGGTTTGTGCATGATATGAATATTTTGTGTGATGAAGAGGGAGCATAGCCAGACTATATGATTTTGTAGGGATAACTTTCTTTAGCCATAGTATTTTCAGAAGACATGATTGCTTTGTTAGTATGCTTGAAGTATTATTATTTCTTATGTCAACATAGAAATTTGTCTTGAATCTTTCAGATCTGAACATTCATGCCACAATTAAGAGAATTACATTGAAAATTATGTTGGTTAGTATTCCACATCAAAAATTCTGTTTTATCATTTACCTACTCGAGGACGAGCAGGAATTAAGCTTGGGGATGCTTGATACGTCTCCAACGTATCTATAATTTTTTATTTTTCCATGCTATTATTTATGATGTTTTGGATGTTTAATGGGATTTGTTATACACTTTTATATTATTTTTGGGACTAACCTATTAACCCAAAGGCCCAGTCCAGATTGCTGTTTTTTGCTTATTTCAGGGTTTTACAAAAGAGGAATATCAAACAGAGTCCAAACAGAATGAAACTTCGGGAGAGATATTTTTTGAGCAAAATACGCACAGGAGACTTGAGAACCACGGTGTAAGGCACACGTGGCGTCCACGAGGGTGGGGCCCCCCTTACAGGGCGCGCCCCCTGCCTTGTGGGCCCCACGTTTGGCCCCCGGTGCTCGCCTTCGTCCTATATATACTTACGTACCCCGAAACCATCACAACAACAGAGAAAACCCTAGTTCCACAGCCGCAACCTTCTGTTCCCGTGAGATCCCATCTTGGGGCCTGTTCCGGAGCTCCGCCGGAGGGGGGATCCATCAGGGAGTGCTTCTACATCATCATCATCGCCTCACCATGAGCTGTGAGTAGTTTACCACAGACCTTCGGGTCCATAGCTAGTATCTAGATGGCTTCTTCTCTCTCTCTGGATCTCAATACCAAGTTCTCCTCGGTCTTCGAGGAGATCTATTTGATGTAATCTCTTTTGGGGTGTGTTTGTTGAGATCTGATGAATTGTGGGTTTATGATCAAGATTGTCTATGAGAAATATTTGGTTCTTTTCTGAACTCTTTATGTATGATTATAATATCCTTGCAAGTCTCTTTGAATTATTGGTTTGGTTTGGCCTACTAGATCTATAGTTCTTGCAATGGGAGAAGTGCTTGGCTTTGGGTTCAATCTTGCGGTGTCCTTTCCCAGTGACAGTAGGGGCAGCAAGGCACGCATTGTATTGTTGCCATTGAGGATAAAAAGAGGGGGTTTATATCATATTGTTTCAGTTTATCCCTCTACATCATGTCATCTTGCTTAAGGCGTTACTCTGTTCTTATGAACTTAATACTCTAGATGCATGCTGGATAGCGGTCGATGTGTGGAGTAATAGTAGTAGATGCAGAATCGTTTCGATCTACTTGTTTCGGACGTGATGCCTATATATAATGATCATGCCTAGATAGTCTCATAATTATTCGCTTTTCTATCAATTCCTCGACAGTAATTTGTTTACCCGCCGTAGAATACCGCTATCATGAGAGAAACCACTAGAGAAACCGATGGCCCGTGGGTCTATTCTCAACATATCATTCTACAATCTACTTTACTTTTCTGCCTTTACTTTCTGTTCTTATATAAAAAATACCAAAAATATCAAACTATCATATCTATCAGATCTCACTTTCGTAAGTGACCGTAAAGGGATTGACAACCCCTTATCGTGTTGGCTGCGAAGTTCTTATTGATTTGTGCAGGTGCGAGGGGCACGCGCGTGGTCTCCTACTGGATTGATACCTTGGTTCTAAAAAATTGAGGGAAATACTTATGCTACTGTGCTACATCACCCATTCCTCTTCGAGGGAATACAACGCAAGCTCGAGAAGTAGCAAGAAGTATTTCTGGCGCCGTTGCCGGGGAGGCTTACGCAAAAGTCATATACCAAGTACCTATCACAAACCCTTATCCTTCGCATTACATTTATTTGCCTCTCGTTTTCCTCTCCCTCACTTCACCTTTGTCGTTTTATTCGCCCTTTTTCCGTTCGCCTTTCTGTTTGCTTGAGTTGCTATGTGCCCTCTATTAGCTTGCATCTTTGCTTGCTAAAGTATGGATCCTCATCCACTTGCTAATCTTTTTAAAAGATCCAATTATGTTGAACCTATTTCTAGTGAGTTGAGTGAACTAGATTATATTTATGAGGTTTTGCTTGAAATTTGTGAGTCGGAAAACAATGATGATGTGTTGAAAGAAGAAAATTATGAAGTGATTCACGATAGCTCTTTTAATGAAAAGCATGATTGCAATGATGTTATTATAAATTCTATTAATGCCAATTGTGCTAATGATATGCAAAACCCTAAGCTTGGGGATGCTTATTTTGCTATGCCCACTACTTTTTGCAATGATCATGATTGGGGTGATGCTTCTTACGATCTTGAAAAATTATTTAATCCCCTTGATGAATGTAAGATTGACAATAATGTTTGCAATAATATTTAAAGTGGGTTTGGAAGAGTGTCAACTTTAGATCCCACATATTTGGAGAATGTTCAATCTTATGAATTTTTTGATAAAAGTGGGTTTGGAAAGGTCATGACTTTAGTTAATTTTGATCCCACTATTTTGGAAGAGTGTCAACTTTGTATGCATGTGGATCGTGTTGACAATATATTATGCGATAGCTATATTGTTGAATTTGCTTATGATCCTACATGCAATTATTACGAGAGAGGAAAATATGGTTGTAGAAATCTTCATGTTACTAAATTACCTCTATTCATGTTGAGATTGATCTTGTTTCTACCTTCTTCCTTGCATATGCTAGATCTTGCTTGTCTTGCTAATTTGTTTTCCCATAAAATTCCTATGCATAGGAAGTATGTTAGACTTATATGTGATTTTCACATGCTATATGATGCTCTATTTGTGCTTCAATTGCTATCCTTCATGAGAGCATCATCAAAATTATCAATGCCTAGCTAGGGGCGTAAAACGATAGCGATTGTTGGGAGGCAACCCAATTTTATATTTTTTGTTTTTGCTTCTGTTTAGGAATAAATATTGCATCTAGCTTCTGTTTAGATGTGGTTTTGTGTTTTAGTTAGTGTTTGTGCCAAGTAGAACCTTTGTCAAGACTTGTGTGAAGTTTACATGATCTTGCTGTGAAAAACAGAATCGTTAGTGCTTGCTAGAATAGTCACCAGATTTTACTGGAGCATGCTATTTAGTTGATTCATTTTGCAGATGATTAATAGACAAATTCCTCACGTTTACCAATTTATTTCAATTTTTTTGGAGTTACAGAAGTATGCGAAAGTTACAGATTATTACAGACTATTCTGTTTTTGACAGATTTTGTTTTTAGTGTGTTGTTTGCTTATTTTGATGAATCTATGAGTAATATTGGGGAGTATGAATCATAGATAAGTTGGAATACAGTAGGTTTAACACCAATTTAAACAGAGAATGAGTTCGTTACAATACCTTTGAGTGGTTGTTTGTTTTCTTATACTAACGGAGCTCACGAGATTTTTGTCTAAGTTTTGTGTTGTGAAGTTTTCAAGTTTTGAGTATTGCTTTGATGGACTATGGAACAAAGAGTGGCAAGAGCCTAAGCTTGGGGATTCCCAGGGCACCTAAAGGTAAAATTCAAGGACAACCAAAATCCTAAGGTTGGGTATGCCCCGGGAAGGCATCCTCTCTTTCGTCTTCATCTCTCGGTAACTATACTCGGAGCTATATTTTTATTCACCACATGATATGTGTTTTACTTGGAGCGTCATGTATAATTTGAGTCTTTGCTTGTTAGTTTGCCACAATTATCCTTGCTGGACACACCTTTTTGAGACACACTCTCCCCGCTTGTTGCTATGCTTCTCCTAGATTGATCTTGCGTGATCGTAGGATTTTTTTTGAAATACTATGTTCCCCAACAATGGCATCATGAGCCAAGTCTATGCGTAGATGATATGCACGAGTAGAACACAATGAGTTGTGGGCGATAATAGTCATACTGCTTATGAGCATGTCATACTTTGATTCAACGGTATTGTGAGATGAAGCGGCCCGGACCGACATTACGTGTACGCTTACACGAGACTGATTTCACTGTTACGAGCACTCGTTGCTTAAAGGTGACCGACGGGTGTCTGTCTCTCTCACTTTAGTTGAATCGAGTGTGTCTACGCTCGGTCCTTGTGAAGGTTAAAACAACACACTTGACGAAAAATCGTTGTGGTTTTTGTATGCATAGGTAAGAACGGTTCTTGCTAAGCCCGTAGCAGCCACATAAACCTTGCAACAACAAAGTAGAGGACATCTAAGTTGTTTTTGCAGGGCATGTTGTGTTGTGATATGGTCAAGACGTGATGAGTTATACGTTATTGTATGAGATGATCATGTTTTGTAAATTATCGGCAACCGGCAGGAGCCTTATGGTTGTCTCTTTATTGTATGAATTGCGAGGTCCATGTAATTGCTTTACTTTATCACTATGAGTTAGCAATAGTAGTAGTAGCAATAGTTGGCAAGACGACCACGACGCTACAATGAAGATCATGGTGTCAAGCCGGTGACGATGGAGATCATGACAATGCTTTGGAGATGGAGATCAAAAGCACAAGATGATGATGGCCATATCATGTCACATATTTTCATTGCATGTGATGTTTAGCTTATTATGCTTCTTATTTTGGTTAGTACGACGGTAGCATTATAAGATGACCCCTTACAAAATTTCAAGGTACAAGTGTTCTCCCTGAGTATGCACCGTTGCGAAAATTTGTCGTGCTGAGACACCACGTGATGATCGGGTGTGATAAGCTCTACGTTCAAATACAACGGGTGTAAGACAGTTTTGCACATGCAGAATACTCGGGTTAAACTTGACGAGCCTAGCATGTACATGCATGGCCTCGGAACACTAGAGACCGAAAGGTCGAGCGTGAATCATATAGCAGATAGGATCAACATAAGATGTTCACCATTGAAAACTACTCCATGTCACGTGATGATCGGACATGGTTTAGTTGATTTGGATCACGTGATCATTTAGATGACTAGAGGGATGTCTATATAAGTGGGAGTTCTTTAGTAATATGATTAATATAACTTTAATTTCTCATGAACTTAGTCCTGATAGTTTTTGCATATCTATGTTGTTGTAGATCAATGGCCCGTGCTACCGTTCCCTTGAATTTTAATGCATTCCTAGAGAAAGCTAAGTTGAAAGATGATGGTAGCAACTACACGGATTGGGTCCGTAACTTGAGGATTATCCTCATTGATGCACAGAAGAATTATGTCCTGGAAGCACCGCTAGGTGACAGGCCTGCTGTAGGAGCCACTCCGGACGTTATGAATGTCTAGCAAGCTAGTTCTGATGACTACTCGATAGTTCAGTGTGCCATGCTTTACGGCTTAGAATCATAACTTCAAAGACGTTTGAACGTCATGGAGCATATGAGATGTTTCAAGAGTTGAAGTTAATATTTCAAGAAAATGCCCAAATTGAGAGATATGAAGTCTCCAATAAGTTCTATAGCTGCAAGATGGAGGAGAACAGTTCTATCAGTGAACACTTGCTCAGAATGTCTGGGTACTACAATCATATGACTCAATTTGGTTGCAAAGTTGACGTAGATAGTGTTATTTATAGAGTTCTTCAATCACTGCCACAAAGCTATAAAGGCTTCATGATGAACTATAATATGCAAGGGATGCAGAAGACAATTCCCGAGCTCTTCGCTATGCTTAAAGCCGCGGAGGTAGAAATCAAAAAGGAGCATCAAGTGTTGATGGTTAAAAAGACCACTAGTTTTAAGAAAAAGGGCAAGGGAAAGAAGGGGAACTTCAAGAAGAATAGAAAGATAGTTGCTATTCTTGTGAAGAAACCCAAGTCTGGAGCCAAGCCTGAAACTGAGTGGTTCTACTCCAAAGGGACTGGACACTGGAAGCGGAACTGCCCCAAGTATTTGGCAGATAAGAAGGATGGCAAGTGAACAAAGGTATATTTGATATACATGTTATTGATGTGTACCTTACTAGTGCTCGTAGTAGCACCTGGGTATTTGATACTGGTTCGGTTGCTAATGTGCGTAACTCAAAACAGGGGCTACAGATTAAACGAAGATTAGCTAAGGACGAGGTGACGATGCGCGTGGGAAATGATTCCAAAGACGATGTGGTCGCCGTCGGCACGCTACCTCTACATCTACATTCGGGATTAGTTTTAGACCTAAATAATTGGTATTTGGTGCCAGCGTTGAGCATGAACATTATATCTGGATCTTGTTTGTTGCAAGACGGTTATTCATTTAAATAAGAGAATAATGGTTGTTCTATTCTTATGAGTAATATCTTTTATGGTCATGCACCCTTGAAGAGTGGTCTATTCTTATTGGATCTCGATCGTAGTGATACTCATATTCATAATATTGAAGCCAAAAGATGCAAAGTTGATAATGATAGTGCAACTTATTTTTGGCACTGCCGTTTAGGTCATATTGATGTAAAGCGCATGAAGAAACTCCATGCAGATGGACTTTTGGAATCACTTGATTATGAATCACTTGGTCCTTGCGAACCATGCCTCATGGGCAAGATGACTAAAACTCCGTTCTCCAGAACAATGGAGCGAGCAGCAGATTTGTTGGAAATCATACATACTGATGTATGTGGACCGATGAGTGTTGAGGCTCGCGGCGGGTATCGTTATTTTCTGACCTTCACTGATGATTTGAGCAGATATGGGTATATCTACTTGATGAAGCACAAGTTTGAAACATTTGAAAAGTTCAAAGAATTTCAGAGTGAAGTAGAGAATCATCGTAACAAGAAAATAAAGTTTCTATGATCTGATCGTGGAGGCGAATATTTGAGTTACGAGTTTGTGATATGTCTCCAACGTATCTACTTTTCCAAACCCTTTTGCCCTTGTTTTGGACTCTAACTTGCATGATTTGAATGGAACTAACCCGGACTGACGCAGTTTTCAGCAGAACTGCCATGGTGTTGTTTTTGTGCAGAATAAAAAGTTCTCGGAATTGCCTGAAAATCAACGGAAAATTATTTCGGAAAATATAAAAAATACCTGCAAGAAGATCCACACCAGGGGGCCCAGGGCCTGTCCACGAGGGTGTGGGCGCACCCTTGCCCAAGGCGTGCCCCCTGCCTCGTGGGCCCCCTGGTGCCTTACCGACGTACCCCTATGTAACACTCCAAATTTTTGGACTTTGTTTTCCTCCAAACTTGTGGTCTTTTGGAAGGGGGATGTTTGATTTTCTCTTGAAACCCCTTTCTAAAAACTTTTCTGACCAAAGTTTGTGTGTTCTTCTCAAGCTTGATTCCGGTCTTGAAGGTTTTCTTCTCGTGTTAGCTCAAACACAAGTTGTTCTTCAAAAGGGTTTGTTTGATTTTTTTCCCTCCATGAATATCCATCTTACAAGAATCTTGGACTTGTCTTCCCCTTTCAAACCTTTCTTGCCATGACACTCAATGAAAGTATTTCTCTCCAAGACCTCCTATTCACCTTGAAACAAGTTTCTCAACAATTCCAGAAGGTTTCAACCTTATTGGGATTTTTCTTCCAATTATTTTATACCAAAATCAATTTCTGTCTTTTAAAATGAACTATGGTGATTTACAAAGGAACCACCATGTTCATTTTGATATCTGACTCCAAACCAACTCCCCTGGATAGTCCTTAGTACCCACAACCTAGATCCATCTTGTTTCACTGGTCCACAGTTCAAAATTTTCAAATTTCACTTGCTACAGGTCCAGTTTGGACCAGATTTGCAAATTTTGGTGAAATTCATATTTTTCTTCTTCCTAAAAATCTGTGAAAATTCAGGCACCCTCTAGATGCATCAAGAGACCACTCCACCAAATATCAGCTCCAGAAAGATTTTCTACATGCCAAAATCATTTCGTCAAACACCTGGCGTGCACTGTTTCTGTCAGTTTCAGAAAAGTTTACTGAAGTTAACACGCGACAGTGCAGCTTCGTCAGTTTCGTCAGAGTACGTTCGTCAATCTCACTAGTGCCGCTTTGGATCGTTGCTGCACTGCACCTCGCTCTTATCCAGAGCGCCGCACGCGCGCTTGGCTAGTTCCTGGCGTCGGTGGCACCCTGGCCCACCTGCGTCGGCGTCTATCCCGGCGGCAGAGCCACCCGTGGCGGCCGACAGGAGGCACCCTATGGCACAACGCCGTTCGGCACCGCCCAAGTCGCCTGGGAGCTCCGCGTGGCCACCTCCTTGCCAGCGCACGCCTGCAGCACCGTCGCCGTGGCCTGGCACGCACAGGGCGCGCTCTGTGCCGCCGCCGTGCCGCACGGCCGATCCGTTGGGGACAAGCCGTAACTGCCCCTACCTTGCTGAGTTAGGCACCAAAATGGAGTCAGTGCACCTCCTAGTCGATGCTCAAGCACCTAAACCAACCGTCCAGCCACAACGCCGCCATAATCGATCACCGGACTTATCCCGTTCACGACAACCGCCTCGGGCCGGCTATATATAGCGCCACCGAGCTCGCTCTTGACCTGGCACATCTCCACCATCTCACTAGACCCCGCCCAACCACTGGAAGAGCCTCGAGGGGCCCTTCTTCCTCAACTCCGGCCACCTCCGTCCGCCTCGGGTTCCAGCAACGTTTTCTCTGGTGAGAGCTCCTCCACCACCCTGGACTCGTTCGTAGCCTCCTGACACCTCTAGGAGACTAACCCCCACTCCAATTTGACCCCAGCAACTCTCTCCGACGAGGTCCACGACCACTCGAGCCGCCGTCCGCCGGAGATAGGGTCGCCGTCGACGTGGGGCTCGCCGACGCGCAACTCCACCACCCGCCGACGCGGAAGAGCACCAGGAACCCGTAGGTACCACTCCCTCCCTCTACCTCGCCGTGGATCGGCGCCAGCAACCACCGCAACCTTCTGGCGCCGGCGCGACTCTGTTCGGTTTTCAAACCCGACGAGTGGGACCCCCTCGTTAGCCTCTCAGTCTCTTCCGAAACGTTTTCCTGGAAGGCGCCTTCGGGCAAAGTACGTTTTCCTTATTCGGCTGACGTAATGTGTACCGAACCGTTTTATGTTTTTACATTCAAGCCCGTGGAAACTTTTTGTTTCATTACAGACAAGTCCCTAGACAGAAGCTTGAATAACTTTTAAACAAAAGATGATTTTGAGTTGATTCTTTTTCTGTCCTCTTTAGTTTTCTGTCTAGTTTTTTGTCATATTTATTTGGAAAATATTTGGGACAACTTTTATGCACGCGCGGTATTTATGTTAGTATTCGTTTTGTTTGAATACGTAGATACCGAAGGACGTGACGGAGCCGCAAACTTCACCGAGTTAGACTCCGACTACTCCGAACCAGGCAAGCATGTTTGAACCTTTGATATGATGAGTGTGTTGCATGTTTGCTCGAGTAGTTCTTCTTCGTAGCATGGTCATATAAGCATTTGTGGATGATTATATTTCATGCAAGCAAGCTTCGGGCGAACCCGAATGATGATGATTGGAACATCCCGATCATGTGGTGACATGATGGGTTGTGTACTGGTATTGTTGGAGCATGCCAGTCAATGGTTAACTCTAGTATCAACGTGGATCATGTCATGATTCCGTTCGTCTCATTTTTTGGTACTGTCATATGCCGTCTGCTAAGATTACGGTTTAGTCAGTTGCAAACCTCTTTCCGTGTACACACCAAGTAGAGGGGCCGAGATAAGGGTTCCATGGCCCTGGATTAAAGCCCGTCATCCAGTCAGGGGGCATGGGTGTTTTCGGTTGGGACCGAGAGGGGGGCACCCCTTAGAGCGCACATATATAAATTTGATCCCATGCTATTCGAGGTTGTAGCCTCCCCGTCTTAAAGTTTTTCGTGAATGTTGTCACGGGTGATTCCGGACAGCTGGATGTGAAATGAGTGTGTACTGGTCAGTTGTGTTTCTGCTAAAACACAGTAGACGGAACTAGTCCCTGTGGCTAGTGGAATTCCGTTGGCTGTGATTTAAGAGTACAAGCTCTGCAAAGTCAAAGTCTTCCGAGTAGCCATGTTTATGGCCTAGAGTCAATCTTCGTGTCAACCCTGGTGACCGTCTCTAGTAATTTATGATAGTAACAAGAGTGGTAATTTTTGTCAAGGTTCATTTTGGGTAGATGAACTAACCAGTTACCTCTACACCGATTTATCCCTTGAAGTATTTTACCGTTATACCATTGATTTTTATAAGCCCTTTATGTGATGTCGCTCAGACGTCCGACTGTGGCATTCTTGTTATTACTTTTGTTATAAGCCCTTTATGTGATGTCGCTCAGACGTCCGACTATGGCATTCTTGTTATTACTTTTGTTATAAGCCCTTTATGATATGTCGCTCAGACGTCCGACTGTGGCATTCCTGTTATTTACTTTCTTTATAAGCCCTTTATGTGATGTCGCTCAGACGTCCGACTGTGGCATTCTTGTTATTTCTTCTATTTATAAGCCCTTTATGTAATGTCGCTCAGACGTCCGACCGTGGCATGTTTTTATACATTTTTCCCTCACGAGGCGTCGCTCAGACACTCGTTTGGTTTTCTTTTATTTATCTTATGGATTTCGGGAGGACTACCGCCCGACTTCCATTTTTACATGCAATGCAGAAATTATATTATTCAGATACATATTGCTAGAATACTCACATGCTTCATGTTTGCATTTATTATATCTTATGTCCGAACTGTCTTGTGAGTACATTCAAAGTACTCACCTGACTTGTTGATTTGGCCAGATGTTGACGGAGGCGATCTCATGGATGAAGTGTTCGATAGCGAGTCCGATGTCTAGTGGAGTCCCAGTCAGTCTCTTGCGATCCTGGAGTTGATCACTGTTTTATAACCGCTTCCGCCACCCACCAAATAAATTCATCGGGTCTCACTCCGACACTCGATGAACTGTAAGATATTGGAGTCACGTCACCCACTACTCTGTGACATATCCACCACCTCTTTTTATTACGAGTTAGTAGCTATGCCACCCTACCATTGTGTCATATCCGCCCTTATGTATTATATCGGCGTACTTGTAATAAATTGTTGAGCAACCTCAGCTCAACCATGTATAATATTCAGTACTCTGGAATTCTGTATCAAGGATTTGTCTCCCAATAAGAAGTATTCTTCTGTGCTGGTTCGATAAAAAGGTCGGTCCTCTAGGTAATTATTTTACTGGAAAACCGGTCCTGACAACCTTGGTACCAGAGGCAGGCTGACTGTAGGAAGCCACTAGGTGTGATCGCTAATCAGTTATTAGCATATTATGTGCTATTTCGGCATTTTTGCATTTGTAGCAATTTTCCGTTAGTCATCATAAATTTATGACTTGACTATTCGGAATTTTTGTGTACTTTTGTAGATGGCCAGCGGCGACTGCGATTCACAAGTGTTCGTTAACATTCCTGAGGGGTTTATCAAGCTCCTCGTCACCATCACCAAGGTCGCGATCAGACCATCGACCCGTCCAGAGTTTACACTCTACCGTCACAAGATCAGCGACAACATGTCGATGCACCAGGCCGCGACGCAATTCAAGGGAGGGCATTCTGAAGCACGCCGCTTCCGATTTGTGGGCAGGGCCATGCCTACGGAGAGGCATGCCATGCAAATGGCTGCCCGTGAGGCGATAGCTCGTCTCCGGAATGCTCTTCCTTCAATGAAGACTCGTCGCTACCGTTACCTCCCATGCCACGTGCCTTAGATGTGCCACTATGCGTTTTCTTGTGCAAGGGGAGAGCATGATGAAGCCATCGAATCATTGGTTGAGTACCTCAAGGCTCTTGAGGCAGCCTTTGATAACCTTGTGGACGACTTGGTGGCTGCTCGTATGGACTTAGTCCAAAGCGGTTCCACCAACAGGAGGGAGCTTCTCCATACTTCACCACCACTGACATTTGTCTCATCCTCCACATCTTATGCACCTGCCATCTTAGCCACCGCTCGCCACCTACCTACCACTGAGGAGTTTGACCAGGTCATTGCTCCTACCCCAGTCAGAGCTGCACCACCTACCGCGCCCGCATCAACTCCTCGTACCAGTACTCCACACCTGGAGCCTATTAGTGAGGAGGAAGTTGAGTCTCCATCGCCACTGGGCCTTACCCTCGGCAGGCTGAGGGAAGTCTTCAACATCTCCGACTAGTGCGCCTGTCCGCGACACGATGTGCTTGCTTGTATGATATGTGTTATATGTAAAATAGGTTGATGGAAGTAGTGTGTTTGCGCATCATGTAGGAACTTGGAGAACTGCACTAGCATAAATAACATGTCAGGAATGTGTACGCGCATCCTTAGTGACGTATGTATAATTACGACTCGCGTGTAAGATGTGTACTAAGCGGTCCTTCTCCGTGCGCAATCAAGTTTTTATTTTAAAATCTTTGGAGCTTGTGTTTTCCTGCTTTTGCAAATCTAGGTTTATTTTTGCCGCTCAGTTCTTCTCATGATTTCTGCAATGATACACCAGAGTGAAAAATGACTCGTCCCTGGACACGATCCATGCCAAGTCCGCCAGAGGAAAATTATGGCACACAGACAGGTAACAATTTCACGCAGGGACAGTCAAGTCAGCAGGGCAGCGAGACAACATTTTCTCAAGTATGTCGACTTTACGAGCAAAGCCAGCAACAACATCAGGAAATGATGAACCATGTCATTAATATGGGGAATCACCGTGAGCCACACCAGCAGCATTCTAAATTGTCTGAATTACAGAAGACACGTCCGCCAACATTTTCCCACATTGACAGACCTCTTGAGGCCGATGATTGGCTTCGAGACATTGAAAGGAAATTGATTGTGGCACAATGCTCAGATCGTGAAAAGGTACTTTGTGCACCGCATTATCTTACTGGAGCAGCCGCGTCATGGTGGGCGAATTTTCTGCACATGCACCCCAATGAAAATGATATCACCTGGGAGGATTTTAAAGAAGGCTTTCGTGGGGCGCACATCCCTAGAAGCATTATGAAGATCAAGAAAAGAGAGTTTGATGACCTCAAGCAAAGGGGTATGACAGTAACTGAGCACAACAACCAGTTTACTCAATTATCTCATTATGCCAACGAAGAGCGTATGACTGAAAACAAGAAGATGGAAAAATTCCTGGACGGTCTGGCACCAGCACTTAAATGCCAGTTAGTCGTACACACTTTTCCAGATTTCAAGACACTGGTGGACAAGGCTATTACTTTGGAAAATGAGTGTCGCAGTCTGGAAGACATTCGCAAGCGAAAAAGGGATCAGACCAACCACACTCGCAACAACAGGAATAAGATAAATTTTCAGAAAAATGGGACGAACAAATCCATGACAAATGACACACGTCCAAGCAAAAAAAATCATGCAAGGGACAAGGATTTCACGTATCGCCCAGGTGTTACTTGCTACGCTTGTGGAGAAGAGGGACACTATGCTAAACAGTGCCCAAAGCCAAGGAACTCAGCATCGAAGCCAAACAGCAACGGAAACAATTCTGCGCCCAAGCGTAACAACTTCAACCCCAATAACAACCACAAGAAAGGCCACCTCAACCATGTGACCAAGGAGCAAGCACAGGATGCCCCGGATATCGTACTCGGTACGTTCCCTGTCAACACAATACCTGCCACAGTTTTGTTTGATTCTGGAGCTTCTCATTCGTTCATTTCGAAGAGTTTTTCTTTGCAACATGATTTTTCGATGCTACCCTTGAGAAAATCAATGACCATCAAGTCCCCCGGAAGTAAGCAGATCACTCAAAATTACTGCCAAGGTATAACCATTGAAATTGAAGGGTTAAAGTTTCACGCAAACCTCATCGTGTTGGAAAACAAGGGACTGGATGTTATCCTGGGTATGGACTGGCTAACCACCAACAAAGGATTTATCGACTGCTTCAACCAAACTATGATTCTTACTCATCATCACGGAAAGACGATAAGAGTCGCAGCTCAAGAAAGACCAGTCTCACGGCAACCAAAATTAAACAAGGTAGACACTTTTGAATTAAGCAAAGTTCCAGTAGTATGTGAGTTTCCGGACGTATTTCCCGAAGAGCTGCCAGGCATGCCACCAGACAGAGAAATAGAATTCATCATTGAGCTAGCACCTAGAACCACCCCCATTTACAAGAAACCATACAGAATGGCACCGTCCGAATTGGTTGAACTAAAGATGCAAATAAAGGAATTACTGGACAAAGGATTTATACGGGCCAGCTCCTCACCTTGGGGTTCGCCGGTATTATTTGCCAAATAGAAAGATGGGACTATGAGATTGTGTATAGACTACCGAGCGCTCAACATGGTCACTATCAAGAACAAATATCCGATGCCACGGATAAATGATTTATTTGACCAGCTCGCTCAGGCCAAGGTTTTCTCAAAAATTGATTTGAGGTCGGGTTATCATCAATTAAAAGTACGGACAGAAGATATCCCGAAAACAACATTCACCTCTAGATACGGACTATATGAATTTACAGTAATGCCGTTTGGACTGACCAACGCCCCCGCATATTTTGTCCACCTCATGAACAAAGTGTTTATGATATTTATGGACAAATTTGTGGTGGTATTTATTGATGATATCTTGGTATATTCAAAGACACCAGAAGAGCATGCTGAACATCTCCGTATTGTACTGGGAGAATTAAGGAAACATCAACTCTACGCCAAATTCAGCAAATGTGAATTTTGGTTAAGACAGGTTGGTTTTCTAGGCCACGTATTGACACAAGAAGGAGTTGCTGTGGACCCGGAAAAAGTCAAGGCTGTACTTGGTTGGAAGCCACCGGTCAATGTAATAGATGTACGAAGTTTCCTCGGAATGGCTGGATATTACTGGAGGTTTATTGAGGGATTTTCCACCATAGACAAACCAATGACACAGTTACTCAAGAAGGATAAGAAATTCGTATGGACTGAAGCTTGTGAGAAAAGCTTCCAGGAACTCAAAAATAAATTAACAACAGCCCCAGTATTGGTTGTACCAGACATACACAAAAGTTTTGAAGTATATTGCGATGCATTCTAGAAGGGCCTCGGATGCCTACTGATACAAGAAGGCAAGGTAGTCGCCTACGCTTCCCGGCAACTACGGAAACATGAAGAAAATTATCCTACCCATGACTTGGAATTGGCAGCAGTCATTCATGCACTCAAAGAGTGGAGGCACTTTTTTCTTGGGAATCGTTGTGAAATATATACGGACCATAAGAGCCTCAGATATATTTTCACACAACCAGAGCTCAACTTACGACAACGACGCTGGTTGGAATTGGTGAAAGATTACGATGTTGGCATCCACTATCACCCAGGAAAGGCAAACGTAGTAGGAGATGCTCTCAGCTGTAACCCCAGCTCGGACAACGGCAGCCTACAAAACTTGAGACCCGAGTTTCAGCAGGAATTCACCAAGCTCAACTTAATGATGGTCACTGAAGGCGATGTGTCAAATATGGAAATACGGCCTACACTAATAGAACAAATTAAGAAGGCTTAGCATGGACACCCCAGCATTGAAGGCATAAAAAGAAAAGTGAGTCAGGACAAGGCCTTAGAGTTTACCATAGACAGTGAGGGAATATTATGGTTCGGAGACAGGCTTTGCGTACCCAATAACGAAGACCTCAAATGGCAAATTCTAGCAGAGAGCCACACCGCTCCGTATTCAGTCCACCCTGGAGGGACCAAAATGTACAAGGACATTCAGGAAAGATTTTGGTGGCACGGTATGAAGAGGGATAGAGCCACATACATTCCATGTTGTGATTCATGTCAACGCATTAAAGCCGAGCACCAAAAACCCGCAGGACTGTTACAGCCAAACAAGATACCTGAGTGGAAATGGGACGATATCGGATAGATTTTATTGTTGGACTACCACGGTCACATCACGGAAATGATGCCATATGGGTCATCACAGATAGACTGACTAAGGTGGCACACTTCATTCCAGTCAAGACAACCCACACCACCCAAAAGCTTGCCAAGCTTTACCTCGCCCGTATAGTATGCCTGCATGGAGTTCCTAAGACTATAATATCCGACAGAGGCACTCAGTTCGTCTCCAAATTTTGGGATCATTTACAGCAAGCCCTGGGAACGCAACTAGTATTCAGTACGGCCTATCACCCCCAGACTAGAGGACAAACGGAACGAGTAAATCAAATACTAGAAGACATGCTGAGGGCATGTGTCCTCACCTATGGGACCAATTGGGAGGCAAGCTTACCGTATGCCGAGTTCGCATATAACAATAGTTACCAAGCCAGCCTAAAAATGGTACCTTTCGAAGCCTTGTACGGACGAAGATGCCGTACTCCATTAAACTGGTCAGAAATAGGGGACAGTCATATCTTCGGCCCAGACATGTTAAAAGAAGCTGAGGAAAAAGTTAAAATAATACGTGATCGACTCAAGACAGCCCAAAGTCGACATAAGAGTTACTACGATCAAAAGCATCGGGAAGTAAGTTTTGAACCCGGTGAAAACGTGTACCTACGTGTATCTTCTATGAGGGGACTGTAACGGTTCAAGGTCAAAAGAAAGCTAGCACCACGATTTATCGGACCCTTTCGTATATGATAACCCTCAACCGTAAGGGATCGAGATAGTCTTCGCGGGTAAGAATAACCCAATTTATTGATTCGACACACGGGGAGCCAAAGAGTATTTATAAGCTTTGACAGTTGAGTTGTCAATTCAACCGCACCTGAAATATACTTACTTGCAACAAAAGATAAGTGGTAACAGTGATATGATAGTGATAATAGTGATAGTAAAAGTAAACAGCAAAAAGTAAATAGTGAAGGTAAATGGCAAGAGTAGCAACTAGTGACAAGCAGGGTTTAAAACACTGTAGGCTAGGGAGATGGATGGTTGGGCGCTGCATGGATGAGATAGATTCTAACTTGGGGCACGACACATGGAAAAGTAATGATCATCTAGGCAAATATCAAACATTAGGCATGTATCCCGTAGGTAGTTGTACGTGCTTGCAATAAGAACTTGCACAACATCTTTTGTCCTACCATCCCGCTACGAACGGGGCCAAAAGGAACTTATGGATATTAAGGTGCTCCTGTCAAAGAGCACCGGAACAAAGCAATGAACTCAATGGATACATGTAATCCTCAAACTACGGACCATCCCCTTTGGTGTCCCAAGCTATCACTTTTGGGATCGCCGGTTCCGAACCGTAACAGGTGCAAACAACTCATAGATAGGATCACGAACACAAATATATTCATGCAAACACATATGGTTCAGATCTGAAATCATGGCACTCGGGCCCTAAGTGTCAAGCATTAAGAATAACAAGTTGAAGCAAAGATGATAAACACCATAGTAGATGATAGGCGACATGCCCCCAACAATCTGACAAACTATTACATGATCTAACTCATCCAATCCCTACCATCCCCTTCGCCAACAGCAGGGGAATTACTCACACATGGAGGGAGAAGTCATGGAGGGATGATGGAGTGGTGATGATGATGACGATGGCGACGATCTCCCCTCTCCGGAGGCCAATTCAGCCTCCAGATTAGCCCTCCCGAGGAAGAACAGAGGGTGGCGGCGGCTCCGCGACGGAAAACTGCGAAATAACTTCTGATATGGGGTTTCCGTGTCGCGAGTAAAAATACGAGGCGAAGTAGGGCACCAGGGGGTGTGGGCCCCACCCAGGCGACCCCCCGGCGCGGCCCGGGGGGGGGGGGGGGGGGCC
>LR738712.1:113862528-113908647 GCA_902687465.1 Secale cereale | reverse complement strand
GGGGGGCGCCCACAGGGCGCCTGGGCACCCCCTGGCCCCCCTCTGGCCCCACTTCTGGCTCCTGGTTCCTTCGGGTGCGTGGATTTTCTGTGATTTTTCGTGGATTTTTCTGAGATACTTAAAAATCCGTTTTCCTGCACACAATAAAACCATACAGGCAGCTCTGCTGAAAACAGCGTCAGTCCGGGTTAGTTTAGTTCAAATCATGCAAGAATGAGGTCAAAACAATATCAAAAGTGTTTGGAAAAGTAGATACGTTTGAGACGTATCAACTCCCCCAAGCTTAGCATATTGCTTGTCCTCAAGCAATTCAGTTCAACGAACTGGACGCGACGAAGAAAACTTTGACAAACTCTTTTGCTTCATTAGATGTATATAAGCATGTACTACGAAAAGAGTTTAGCAAGTATTGAAACAGTACTTATGAGGACAATGCAAGGAGCAATCCTTCTTTCAAGTGACCAGTCACAAATACTTAAAAGTAAATAATATATTACTGAAAATCAAGACAAGATTACATTGCACATAGCTTGAGCATATTAGGGTGGTATCTCGCTAGCCTCCATGAGTGAAGCAAAACATAAATGCAGAGACTCCTCCAGAGTTTTTAAAAGAGACTAGAACTAAGAATTTTAGAATAAATCATATCACAAGTATGCAGAAGACAATGTAATACTTTGGGACAATGCACGTTACACTCAGAATGACAATTATGCTCTCATAGTTGGTGCTTTGAAGAAAGAAGGTGAGACTCTCGAACCGTGGCTTTTATTGGCAAGGTTGAAAACCCGTGGTCGGAAACAAAAACTAAACATGTACCAGAGCTCTTGGTTTTAAAAACAGAGATAAAAAACGTTTTGAGAGGTGCATATTTCGTCAACGAATGCTAGCAGATAACTCAATCACTTCTTGAGCTGGACAAGTTTCGAGGAACGGCTCCCGCATGAGGACGATCACATCCTCTTAATCTCCTTTGTTTATCACTGCCAAAGTTTTCTGATTTCTCATGAACAAAGCGTGAAGGAGGGTTTGTTTGTTATATTATCTTTTTGAGCCGGGCGCACTCGATGCCAGTTCCTTTTCGTATTAGGGGTTTGCACATTATACATGCAATCCAGGGGTGAAACTTGTCCAACTTAAAAAGATTATGAATTAACTACTACTTCCTCATGAGCTAAAACATAGGCACAAAAGAGAAATGCTTTTGATTAATTTCGAGATGGTACACGAAAGTCTTCATTAGGAATGGCAGGTAAATACCATGTATAGGGAGGTATAGTGGACTCATATGGCATAACTGATTTTAAGGATTTTGGATGCACAAGCAGTCAGTCCGCTTAGTATAGGTGGAAGTTTAGCAAAAGACTGGGAAGCGACCAACTAGAGAGCAATAACGGTCATAATCATGCAGAGCGACAAAGCAACATTGAGTCGGGCATGAAAGTGATATAACTATTCTGAAACTCAAAGATCATCAAGGCAGAGTAGACTTTTTAGTCTTAAACATGTGTAAGCATGTGCCAAGTCAATCCAAAAATTCTCTAAAGGGAAATACCACCTTAGTATACCAGACTATGAACAGTGCAATGCATGTAGATCATTTCAATAACACATTATATACTCTAGTTATTCGAGACTAGCCACAAGGAAAGCATGAACCACCGAAAGAGCATTGTAAACATAGCACTATGTCGCTACAAGCTGGTCTCTAGATCATAAGTACAAGCATATGTTCAAAAGTAGAAACAAAAAGAGTTCATACCGGTCTTCCTTGTTGCTTCCCTTCAGTCGATCTTCGTCATTACTGCTTGTCACTTGCACGATCGAATGCAGGAAATATAATTAAATGCCATCACAGACTCGAGCTGAACTCTGAAAACAAAGCAAACTAAAGAGAGAAATGAAATATTTTTGGATTTTTCAAAGGTTGAATAAAAGCAAAAGAAATAGAAAATCCTTTTGTTGTTTTTGCAAAGAGAGAAATAAAGAAGAACGAGCAAAAAATTCGAAAAGATCAAAGTGAATAAAACGGATAATACAATGGAAAAGTGACAAGGACACGTACTCCCCCAAGCTTAGGCTTTTGGCCTAAGTTGGTAGCAGCTACTGCCCCCAGGAGCCTCCTGCTCCGGGGGTATGGTGGTGAGTCCAAGGGTCGTAGAAGGATGCTGGCGCGTACACCGAACTCCTCGGAGTCTCCCACGAGGAAGGTTCCGAGCGCCAAACAGAGGAAGAACCTTCACCAAACTCGGTGGCGGTCTCTTCCTGAAAATGTGGTAACTCACCGTGCTTCTCCTCGTCGGGCACAACCCCCTCCATGGGGTTATGAAACTGATGCTGGACCATGAACTCATCGAACTGGACAACATCAAAGGACCATCCGTTCCTGCGAGAAAAATCAAACAAAAGAGGTGCAGGTAGACGGACTCGCGTTCCGCGGTAATTCCGAAACGCAAGATATAAACAAGATTATCAAGCTCAGAACCCATGGTGACAAACTTATGCCTTTTCATAGCAGCAAGATCAAAGCTTAAATAAGTAAAAGGATTATCATCAGGGTGTAGGGTACCTCCAAGATGATCTAAGATAAGTGTGGCATAAACGCCACCATATAAGTCCCCCTTGTTACCGTTCATAGCAAGGCGTCGAGCAGTTAAGGCACCCATATTATAATCAGACCTCCCTGAGAGGGCTGCTGCCAGGATAGCAATATCCAGAGCAGAAATGCTGCTCGTGTTGTCACGAGCTAACACCCCTCTGGCAATATAATATGCAAAATACCTGAGGTGAGGAAATAAGATGCTGGAGATCTTCGACCGATGAATATCCCTCGTACCCATGCTGCAGAGAGAGTTGATGACGGTTTTCAGCTCGGAGGGCTGAGTGGCCATCCTAGCCGTCCTCCCAACGTTCGGCACACCTATTATTTCACAAAAATTTCCCAAAGTCATGGTGATAAGATCATTGTAAATTTTAAACTCAATAGCACCTGAATCAGGATTATATCTAAAACTGTTAATGAAACTGGAGGTGAGTTTTTGATACTGGGTAACACGGCTCGTGACGAGTCGTGTCAAACCTGCATTAGCACAAAGATTATAAAACTCATCCTTGATTCCCGCAGCTTCCATGAATTCATCACATGAAAATGTCATCGCACGTGCTGGACTTGTATCTTCCAACAACTCCAGGGGCACATGATCTTCATTATAGCTCACCCTAGCAGTCGATGGTGAAGCTGCGGCTCTAGTAACTCGATCGGAGTGTGCGGGCCTCCTCTTCTCAAGCCACCCTTTTGCCCTTCCTGACAAACTCATTTCTGAATTTTTTTACAATTTACGAAAACGAGGATTAAAACAAAGTGAGCTAAGGCAAACTACTCAACTCACTTGCCCAAGGCATAAACTTGCATCAAAACTTGAAAAATAACTTTCTACATATGCATGCAAGCTCATCTATACAACACCAAGAACTACTAAATACTCACAAATGAAGCCATCAATCAAAAATCTAATTGGAGGGGTGGAGGAGTCACATACCAGGGAGTATTTTTTCAAAATTTCAGCTCAAATGATGGGCTGTAGAGAGAGATCGAAGAATCGCCTCCAAGAACAGCAAGAACACAAGAACAAGTGCAGAACTCGGGTTTTTGGAGAAAAAGAGAGAGGGAGGAAGAAGACATACCTGGAGGGGGGCCCTATGGGCCCCAGGCGCCCTGTGGGCGCGGCCAGGGGCTGGGCCGCGCCAGCTGGCCGCCTGGGCCACTGGTGGGTCCCCCTGGCTGGCCCCAGGACTTTCCTGGTCTCTCCCGACGTGGAAATTTTTATTTAAATTTTTCTGGAATTTTTCTGAAAACTTCACTGTTGAAATTTTTTCGAAGTTCAAAAAGCTGCGAAACTCTCTGAAAACTTGAAGTAGTGAGTAGTATTGTGAAGCTTCAAAACATAAATACTTGGTACAGCAAGTAGGACAAAAACTAAAAACAAATGAAAACATAACAAGCTCAACTTTTTATCTATATAAAACATGTTTGCTAATAAGGTTGATCAAGTCTTACCAACAAACAGGCGATATATAGAGCAAAAAGTCTCACCTCTCACGAAGTAATCACTGAACCTTTACCTTGATGGACATTGTCCCTACCATGATAGTTTTGTATTTGTGAGGCACATGTAGTGGACAATCCCATTCTCCAATTTTCACGGTCTCGATATTCTCTATAGAGTTGAGGCCATGCCTCCTGTCGATCTTCTTTGGAAAATATACCGTGTGTTCTTTATCATTCACATGGAAGGTAACCTTCCCTTTATTGCAATCAATAATAGCACCTGCGGTGTTAAGGAAAGGTCTACCAAGAATAATGGACATGCTCGCATCCTCGGGCATGTCAAGCACAACAAAATCAGTAAGAATTAAACAATTAGCAACCTCTACGGGAACATCCTCACAAATACCTATCGGAACAGCGGTTGACTTGTCAGCCATCTGAAGGGAGATATCTGTAGGAATTAGTTTCTCTAAACAAAGCCTCTCGTAAAGAGAGAGAGGCATAACACTCAGTCCTGCTCCAAGATCACATAAAGCAGTTTTGACATAATTATTCTTTATGGAGCAAGGAATGGTGGGTATACCTGGATCACCGAGCTTCTCAGGAATCTTGCCACTGAAAGAGTAGTTAGCAAGCATAGTAGATATTGCATCATTAGGAACTTTTCTTTTATTAGTAACAATATCTTTCATATATTTTGAATAAGGAAGTAACTTAATAGCATCAGTCAAAGGGATTTGAAGAAAAAGAGGTTTAATCCACTCACAAAACTTATTATAATGCTCTTCTTCTTTAGATTTGATGGACTTACCTGGAAAGGGCATGGGTTTCTGTACCCACGGTTCTCTTTCCTTCCCATGTTTCCTTGCGATGAAGTCTTCTTTAGTGTACCTCTTACGTTTGTCAGGTGCTTCTTCTTCTCGAACTTCAGGCGGATCATTCTTCTCATTATTATTACCTTCAGGTTCAGCACCGTCTTCAGTCTCAGCATCGGAGATAGATACGCTGTTAGGATCAATAGTTGGCTCTTCATCTGCAACAGGATCATTAGAATTGTCAGTCTCCTTATGTTTCTTCTTTTTCTTTGGAGAGCCAACAATTTCTTCTTCCTGCATTTGAGAATCCTGCTCGATTCTCTTCGGATGTCCCTCTGGATAGAGAGGATCTTGAGTGCTAGTTCCTCCTCGGGTCTTAATCCCGAAAGCCTGCAAATTATCTTGTTTGGCATTGTTAGCAAGAAGATCTCTTTGCACATTAGAAATTTGGTCAAGCTGAGTTTGAACCATTTGAAAATGCTTCACAAGACATTGAACATCATTAACTGTTCTATCTAAAACATCAAGCAGTCTTTTGATAGCAAGGGAATTATCATGCAATTGACTTTCTATCCTCTCATTAAAATGATTTTGTTTCATAATAAAATTATCAAACTCATCTAAACATTGATCAGGAGGCTTACCATGAGGGATGTCACTTGCGGTGAAATCTAAAAGAGAGTGTACCTCTACCATAGGAGGGTGAGTGGTGGGCTCACACAGCTTCTCAATAGGGGGTAGATTCTTCACGTCTTCAGCTTTAATACCTTTCTCTTTAATAGACTTCTTTGCTTCTCGCATATCTTCGGGGCTTAGAACAAATATGCCCCTCTTCTTTGGTGGTGGAGGTGGTTCAGGGACGGACCAATCTTCATGGTTTTTGGCAATCCTGCCCATCAAATCTTCCGCATCGCCCGGTGTTCTTTTCCTGAAAACACAACCAGCACAACTGTCGAAATAGGACCTGGATTCATCAGTTAGACCAGCATAGAATATATCGATTAATTCATTCTTAGGGATTTCATGTCCTGGTCTAGCCCGAATCAGACCGCAGTACCTCCCCCAAGCTTTAGGGAGGGACTCATCCTGCAACTGTTTAAAGTTATAAATTCTTTGTAAAGCAGCATGTTGCATGTGAGCAGGAAAGTACTTATCAACAAAAGAGTGAGCTAAGTCTTGAGGACTCTTAATGGAACCGCATGGGAGTGAATCATACCATGCTTTAGCATCTTCCTTCAAGGAGAAAGGAAGAAGCTTGGTGATATAAAAGTATCGTATCTTCTCATCTATGGTAAACAGGCCACCTAACTCACCGAGTTTAGTCAGGTGTGCAATAGCATCATCATTTTCTCTGCCATAAAAGGGGTCAGCTTCAACCATAGGTATAAGTAAAAGATCAACAGAGAAATCATAATCAGGATCATCAATGCATATAGGAGATGTAGCAAATTCAGGATCAGGAACGGTTTTGTTCTTCAAAGAGTGTTTTTCAAATAGTTTCTTAATAACTTCAGGGCCAGAGCCGGAAAACTCTGTCAGTTCCCCGCATAAATCTTCATCAAGCATATAGTAATCATCATCAAGGAGCCTCTCTTTGAGTTTACTCAAATCAGGATAATCATAAGTTTCACCAATAGGGTAGCGAGTAACAGGAAGTTCAATTCCAGACTTTTTAGCAGCAGCAGCAATTTGTTTCTCAAGAGCATAACCAAGCGAACTAATATCATCAAAAGTAGTAGAGGCATCATCAAGAGTATCGGACATAGTAACAGATTCAGTAGGAGCATCATGAGGTGGTGGTGAGGCAAACTTACTCATAACAGAAGGTGAATCAAGTGTAGCACTAGTGCTCAGAGCAGTACCTCTTCTTATAGTAGATAGTAAGATCGGAACCTTGGGGTCTCCTTTCTTACCCATAGTGGATGAAGTGCAGCAGGTAGGATACCTCAAGTAGACTTGTAAATATTGCTATGGTCCCCGGCAACGGCGCCAGAAAACGGTACTTGATAACCCTCAACCGTAAGGGATCGAGATAGTCTTCGCGGGTAAGAATAACCCAATTTATTGATTCGACACACGGGGAGCCAAAGAGTATTTATAAGCTTTGACAGTTGAGTTGTCAATTCAACCGCACCTGAAATATACTTACTTGCAACAAAAGATAAGTGGTAACAGTGATATGATAGTGATAATAGTGATAGTAAAAGTAAACAGCAAAAAGTAAATAGTGAAGGTAAATGGCAAGAGTAGCAACTAGTGACAAGCAGGGTTTAAAACACTGTAGGCTAGGGAGATGGATGGTTGGGCGCTGCATGGATGAGATAGATTCTAACTTGGAGCACGTCACACGGAAAAGTAATGATCATCTAGGCAAATATCAAACATTAGGCATGTATCCCATAGGTAGTTGTACGTGCTTGCAATAAGAACTTGCACAACATCTTTTGTCCTACCATCCCGCTACGAACGGGGCCAAAAGGAACTTATGGATATTAAGGTGCTCCTGTCAAAGAGCACCGGAACAAAGCAATGAACTCAATGGATACATGTAATCCTCAAACAACGGACCATCCCCTTTGGTGTCCCAAGCTGTCACTTTTGGGATCGCCGGTTCCGAACCGTAACAGGTGCAAACAACTCATGGATAGGATCACGAACACAAATATATTCATGCAAACACATATGGTTCAGATCTGAAATCATGGCACTCGAGCCCTAAGTGTCAAGCATTAAGAATAACAAGTTGAAGCAAAGATGATAAACACCATAGTAGATGATAGGCAACATGCCCCCAACAATCTGACAAACTATTACATGATCTAACTCATCCAATCCCTACCATCCCCTTCGCCTACAGCAGGGGAATTACTCACAAATGGAGGGAGAAGTCATGGAGGGATTATGGAGTGGTGATGATGATGATGATGGCGACGATCTCCCCTCTCCGGAGGCCAATTCAGCCTCCAGATTAGCCCTCCCGAGGAAGAACAGAGGGTGGCGGCGGCTCCGCGACGGAAAACTGCGAAAGAACTTCTGATCTGGGGTTTCCGTGTCGCGAGTAAAAATACGAGGCGAAGTAGGGCACCAGGGGGTGTGGGCCCCACCCAGGCGACCCCCCGGCGCGGCCCAGGGGGGGGGGGCGCCCACAGGGCGCCTGGGCACCTCCTGGCCCCCCTCTGGCCCCACTTCTGGCTCCTGGTTCCTTCGGGTGCGTGGATTTTCTGTGATTTTTCGTGGATTTTTCTGAGATACTTAAAAATCCGTTTTCCTGCACACAATAAAACCATACAGGCAGCTCTGCTGAAAACAGCGTCAGTCCGGGTTAGTTTAGTTCAAATCATGCAAGAATGAGGTCAAAACAATATCAAAAGTGTTTGGAAAAGTAGATACGTTTGAGACGTATCAGTATAGTGCACGGAGAGGCACAGTGGCCTACCAGTTGGACCTTCCCAAGGAACTATCAGACGTCCATGACGTGTTCCACGTTTTGCAACTACAGAAATGTGTAAGCAACCCGGAGAAGCATGTGTCGCATGAAAATCTTGATGTGCAACCAGACCTCACCTACCGGGAACGCCCAATAAAAATATTAGAAGAGTCTGAAAGAAGAACCCGTCAGAAGGCAATTAAATTTCTCAAGGTTCAGTGGATCAATCACACAGAGGATGAGGCAACGTGGGAAAGGGAAGATTTCCTTCAGACAAAGTACCCACACCTATTTTAGGTTCAGCTGAAATCTCGGGGACGAGATTTTTCCTAAGGGGGTAGGTGTTGTAACACTCCAAATTTTTGGATTTTGTTTTCCTCCAAACTTGTGGTCTTTTGGAAGGGGGATGTTTGATTTTCTCTTGAAACCCCTTTCTAAAAAAATTTCTGACCAAAGTTTGTGTGTTCTTTTCAAGCTTGATTCTGGTCTTGAGGGTTTTCTTCTTGTGTTAGCTCAAACACAAGTTGTTCTTCAAAAGGGTTTGTTTGATTCTTTTCCCTCCATGAATATCCATCTTACAAGAATCTTGGACTTGTCTTCCCCTTTCAAACCTTTCTTGCCATGACACCCAATGAAAGTATTTCTCTCCAAGACCTCCTATTCTCCTTGAAACAAGTTTCTCAACAATTCCAGAAGGTTTCAACCTTATTGGGATTTTTCTTCCAATTATTTTATACCAAAATCAATTTCTGTCTTTTAAAATGAACTATGGTGATTTACAAAGGAACCACCGTGTTCATTTTGATATCTGACTCGAAACCAACTCCCCTGGATAGTCCTTAGTACCCACAACCTAGATCCATCTAGTTTCACTGGTCCACAGTTCAAAATTTTCAAATTTCACTTGCTTCAAGTTTGGACCAGATTTGCAAATTTTGGTGAAATTCATATTTTTCTTCTTCCTAAAAATTTGTGAAAATTCAGGCAGCCTCTAGATGCATCAAGAGACCACTCCACCAAATATTAGCTCCAGAAAGATTTTCCACATGCCAAAATCATTTCGTCAAACACCTGGCGTGCACTGTTTCTGTCAGTTTCAGAAAAGTTAACTGAAGTTAACAGGCAACAGTGCAGCTTCGTCAGTTTCGTCAAAGAACGTTCGTCAATCTCACCAGTGCTGCTTTGGATCGTTGATGCACTGCACCTCGCTCTTATCCAGAGCGCCGCACGCGCGCTTGGCTAGTTCCTGGCGTCGGTGGCACCCTGGCCCGCCTGCGCCGGCGTCTTCCGCGGCGGCAGAGCCACCCGTGGCGGCCGACAGGAGGCACCCTGCGGCACAACGCCGTTCGGCACCGCCCAAGTCGCCTGGGAGCTCCGCGTGGCCACCTCCTTGCCAGCGCACGCCTGCAGCACCGTCGCCGTGGCCTGGCACACACAGGGCGCTCTCTCTGCCGCCGACGTGCCGCACGACCGTTCCGTTGGGGACAGGCCGTAACTGCCCCTACCTTGCTGAGTTAGGCACCGAAATGGAATCAGTGCACCTCCTAGTCGATGCTCAAGCACCTAAACCAACCGTCCAGCCACATCGCCGCCATAATCGATCGCCGGACTTATCCCATTCACGGCAACCGCCTCGGGCCGGCTATATATAGCGCCTCCGAGCTCGCTCTCGACCTGGCACATCTCTACCATCTCACCAGACCCCGCCCAGTCACTGGAAGAGCCTCGAGGGGCCTTCTTCCTCAACTCCGGCCACCTCCGTTCGCCTCGGGTTCCAGCAACGTTTTCTCTGGTGAGAGCTCCTCCACCACCCTGGACTCGTTCGTAGCCTCCTGACACCTCTAGGAGACTAACCCCCACTCCAATTTGACCCCAGCAACTCTCTCCGACGAGGCCCACGACCACCCGAGCCGTCGTCCACCGGAGATAGGGTCGCCATCGACGTGGGGCTCGCCGATGTGCAACTCCACCACCCACCGACACGGAAGAGCACCAGGAACCCGTAGGTACCACTCCCTCCCTCTACCTTGCCGTGGATCGGCGCCGGCGACCACCGCAGCCTTCTGGCGCCGGCGCGACTCTGTTCGGTTTTCAAACCTAACGAGTGGGACCCCCTCGTCAGCCTCTCAGTCTCTTCTGAAACGTTTTCGTGGAAGGCGCCATCGGGCGAAGTACGTTTTCCTTATTCGGCGGACGTACTGCGTACCGAATCGTTTTCTGTTTTTACATTCTAGCCCCTGGAAACTTTCTGTTTCATTACATACAAGTCCCTAGACAGAAACTTGAATAACTTTTAAACAAAAGATGATTTTGAGTTGATTCTTTTTCTGTCCTCTTTAGTTTTCTGTCTAGTTTTTTGTCATATTTATTTGAAAAATATTTGGGACAACTTTTATGCACGCGCGGTATTTATGTTAGTATACGTTTTGTTTGAATACGTAGATACCGAAGGACGTGACGGAGCCGCAAACTTCACCGAGTTAGACTCCGACTACTCCGAACCAGGCAAGCATGTTTGAACCTTTGATATGATGAGTGTGTTGCATGTTTGCTCGAGTAGTTCTTATTCATAGCATGGTCATATAAGCATTTGTGGATGATTATATTTCATGGAAGCAAGCTTCGGGCGAACCCAAATGATGATGATTGGAACATCCCGATCATGTGGTGACATGATGGGTTGTGTACTCGTATTGTTGGAGCATGCCAGTCAATGGTTAACTCTAGTATCAACGTGGATCAAGTCATGATTCCGTTCGTCTCCTTTTTTGGTACTGTCATATGCCGTCTGCTAAGATTACGGTTTAGTCAGTTGCAAACCTCTTTCCGTGTACACACCAAGTAAAGGGGCCGAGATGAGGGTTCCACGGCCTTGGATTATAGCCCGTCATCCGGTCAGGGGGCATGGGTGTTTCCGGTTGGGACCGAGAGGGGGGCACCCCTTAGAGCGCGCATAGATAAATTTGATCCCATGCTATTCGAGGTTGTAGCCTCCCCGTCTTAAAGTTTTTCGTGAATGTTTTCACGGGTGATTCCGGACAGCAGGATGTGAAATGGGTGTGTACTGGTCAGTTGTGTTTCTGCTAAAACACCGTAGACGGAACTAGTCCCTGTGGCTAGTGGAATTCCATTGGCTGTGATTTAAGAGTACAAGCTCTGCAAAGTCAAAGTATTCCGAGCAGCCATGTTTATGGCCTAGAGTCAATCTTTGTGGCAACCCCGGTGACCGTCTCTAGTAATTTATGATAGTAACAAGAGTGGTAATTTTTGTCAAGGTTCATTTTGGGTAGATGAACTAACCAGTTACCTCTACACCGATTTATCCCTTGAAGTATTTTACCATTATACCATTGATTGTTATAAGCCCTTTATGTGATGTCGCTCAGACGTCCGACTGTGGCATTCTTGTTATTACTTTTGTTATAAGCCCTTTATGTGATGTCGCTCAGACGTCCGACTGTGGCATTCTTGTTATTACTTTTGTTATAAGCCCTTTATGAGATGTCGCTCAGACGTCCGACTGTGGCGTTCTTGTTATTACTTTTGTTATAAGCCCTTTATGAGATGTCGCTCAGACGTCCGACTGTGGCATTCCTGTTATTTACTTTCTTTATAAGACCTTTATGTGATGTCGCTCCGACGTCCGACTGTGGCATTCTTGTTATTTCTTCTATTTATAAGCCCTTTATGTGATGTCGCTCAAACGTCCGACGGTGGCATGTTTTTATACATTTTTCCATCACGAGGCGTCGCTCAGACACTCGTTTGGTTTTCTTTTATTTATCTTATGGATTTCGGGAGGACTACCGCCCGACTTCCACTTTTACATGCACCGCAGAAATTATATTATTCGGATACATATTGCTAGAATACTCACATGCTTCATGTTTGCATTTATTATATCTTATGTCCGAACTGTCTTGCGAGTACATTCAAAGTACTCACCTGGCTTGTTGATTTGGCCAGATGTTGACGAAGGTGATCTCATGGATGAAGAGTTCGATAGCGAGTCCGATGTCTAGTGGAGTCCTAGTCAGTCTCTTGCGATCCTGGAGTTGATCACTGTTTTATAACCGCTTCCGCCACCCACCAAATAAATTCATCGGGTCTCACTCCGACACTCGATGAACTGTAAGATATTGGAGTCACGTCACCCACTACTCTGTGACATATCCACCACCTCTTTTTATTACGAGTTAGTAGCTATGCCACCCTACCATTGTGTCATATCCACCCTTATGTATTATATCGAAGTACTTGTAATAAATTGTTGAGCAACCTCAGCTCAACCATGTATAATATTCAGTACTCTGGAATTCTGTATCAAGGATTTGTCTACCAGTAAGAAGTATTCTTCTGTGTTGGTTCGATAAAAAGGTCGGTCCTCTCGGTAATTATTTTACTGGAAAACCGGTCCTGACAACCTTGGTACCAGAGCCAGGCTGACTGTAGGAAGCCACTAGGTGCGATCGCTAATCGATTATTAGCATATTATGTGCTAGTTCGGCATTTTTGCATTTGTAGCAATTTTCTGTTAGTCATCATAAATCAACTGCTATACCTGTCGGTATTTGTGAGGATGTGCCCATTTTAGTTGCAAATGTTACTATTCTAACGGACTTTGTTATACTTGATATTCCCGAGGATGATAATATGTCTATTATCCCTAGAAGACCCCTTTTGAATACTGCAGGGGCTGTTATTGATTGCAATAAAGGCAATGTCACTTTTCATGTCAATGGTAATGAGCATACGGTACACTTTCCGAGGAAACAACCTCAGGTCCACAGTATCAATTATATTGGAAAAACTTCGACTATTACTATTGGAGGTTTTGAGTTTCCTATTCCTACTATCAAGAAGGCATAAGACATTCTTATTGTTGGGGATATACATATCCCCATTGAGGTAACCTAGTGTTATTCGAAAATTCTCCAGTTTCATGTTACTCTGAAAGAGTTTATTAACAAGACGTGATGAACCTTGTTAATGGATTCCTTTTGATTGGCATGGGATAGGTGAATCTAGATAGCACAACCTTCTGTACTCCCCTTTTACTTTATGTTAATAAGGATAAATAAAGCAAAATTAGTATTTTTTGTTTGTTTCCAGACTTATTCGGGCAATAAAAAAATATCCCGAAAATAAAAGTTCTCCAAATGCCATGAAAATGAAATATGATTTTTTCTAGAATATTTGAGGAAATATGGCACTGAACACATAGCGAGTGGATCCAACACGTGGCCACGAGGGTCCAGGGCGCACCCCCCTGCCTCGTTACCCCACATGGCCCCCTCCACTTATTCCTGCACCCATGCTCTTCTTCTTCCTCCCAAAAAATCACCAACCAGCTCAAACCCGAGTTCTAGCTCATCTTGCTGCCATTTTTGATCCCCTTGCTCAAAGCACCATTCACCAAACTGTTTGGGGAGATTGTTCCTTGGTATTTGACTCCTCCATTGGTCCAATTAGTTTTTGTTCTAGTGCTTTATTTGTTGCAAATTCATGCTGCTGTGGTGACCTTGTTCTTGAGCTTGCATGTCAAATTTTCTTGGTCCCAAGTAGTTCTAATGCATGATATAGTATTTAGGCACTTATAGGAGTTGTTGCTATCAATCTTGTTGAGTTTGGTTAACTTTATTATGAAGTTACTAAAAATTTCAGAAAATTTCAGAAAAATGTCTAGGAGAAACTTCCAAGGTGGTCCTTCAAGGAAGCAAGAACCGAGGCTCGCGTTTCGTGAGCCGGACGTTGAACCACCGAGGGATGCTGATGTGCGGCCTTGTGAATGGCCGTCAGATGAATTCATGGGTCAAGCTGGCATCAAAGATGAATTTTACGCATACGTGCGCAACGCTGACCTCTAGGACTTCATACAAGATAAGTGTCCTCAATACCGTGGCTTAACTGATAGCTTTGTGAGAAGGTTTAAATTTTCATCTTCACGTAATTCTCACACTGTCCTGTTTGACCTTTATGATAAATCTTATACTATGGATTTAGAGGATTTTAATGTTGCTTGCAAACTCCCACAGTGGGGCAGTATGAGTGATCCTCGCAAATCTGAATTTAGAGAATTCCTTGCTAGTATTATAGTGGGGGAGTCTAGGGAAGTCATACAGGCTACCATGGGGAGCATACATTTCCCTGCTATTCATTAATTTGGTCTCTTTATCGGTAGATGCATAAATGGTAAGGATGAGGCCTGTCACATGTGTGTCCCTGATCTTAGTGTTCTCAGGAGTGCCGTACTAGGTGATAGGCAATATAACTTGGGAGCCATTGTTGCACGTAGACTACACCATAATGGGTTGCATGGAGATTTATTTGGTGGGATCTATGCTACCCGCATAGCCCGCTTTCTTGGTGTGTCTGTGCACATGAATGATGAACCTTTACCTCCTGCTTATTTAGACTGCCATGCTATGACTCGTCACCGGTTTATAGAGTGGGATAATCAAACCCTCAAATATCGACTAATCTTTAACAGGCAGCATGCCATCCCTATTGTTCTTCCTGCCCCTACTTTGTTTAACTTTCAGGAAAAAGGGAGATACACTATAACTATGGAGGAGGCAAATGCTTATTATAACATGACGGAGGCAGCCCGCCTTCGAGCTGCAGCTCAGCATGCAGCATCTGCTGCGTCTCAGTACGACCCCAACTACAACTTTGGATATTCGTCGGGCCAATACTGGCCATAGACCAACTTAGGCCAAAAGCCTAAGCTTGGGGGAGTACGTGTTTCTCACCGACTTACATTCATGTTCACACTTATTCTAGTTGTCGGTGCTCACACTCTTTCACTGTACCATCCATGCTTAGTTTCAAATTCTTTTTCTTAGTCTTTTTCTTGTGTGCTAGAAAAATCCCTCCAAATAAAAAAATTCTTAGTTGTAGCTTCTAGCTAGTTTACTTTCTTTGCTTGTAGTAGTAGTTAAAAATGAAAACCCAAAAAGATTTCCCGTTCTTCTTTTGCTTGTGGGGAGCTGATGGGCCTCTAACCCCTCGTTGGTTACCCCAAGTGGAAGGTGTGAGATGCAGTGTTGTGGAAGTTTTTCCCTTAGCAAAGATGCCAAGGATCGAATCCCCAGAGACTCCTAGGTTCAACAAGTAGGTGTCAACTGCTAACGGCGCCAGATATTAGCAATCAACGTGGACCTGCACACAGATACAAATAACTTTGCTCCCAACGAGTACAGAGAGGTTGTCAATCCCTCCGGCCTTGTAGTTCACAAAGGATTAAACGCAAATGATAGTAGTGATAGATAATGTTTGCAATAGTAAATAAAAGCGAAAAGTAAATAGCGGATGTGATAAATGAACCAATATGGACCGGAGTCTCATGATGTTCACTAGTGATGTCTCTCTCCCAAAAGACGATAAAACAGCTATGTGAGGTAAACGAATTACAGCTGGGCAATTGACAGGACCACGAACGCAAACCAATGCTGACTACATTGCAAGAAAGGTTGAGGTTCAAAGCATGGGCGGTATGCCAAAGTAAGTAGACCGAAATCCATCAATATCTACTACTAATCATCCACCTTGAGATATCTATCCAGAACATCTCGCTGGTATTAAGTTGCGAGCCCCACCCATAGTGTAAACTCAAAGCAACAGACAACTGCATTAAAAGAACTTTGCGTAAAGTAAACAATCCTTGCACCCGCGGGCACAAGCACCGTTGTTTTCCCCCTTGTGGCAACAACACATCCCCTAGACTCATGTTTCTGTCACTCAAGCTAGTCATCGAGGGGCATGAACCCACAATCAAGCATAACGTTCCCTCTTGGAGTCACTACGTATTACTTGGCCAAAGCAATAAATAACAACGGAGAACATGCAAGAATTACTTACGAACATAAATATAAAAGAAGTAGATAAAATATATTACTCAATCACAATCTGAACATAATCTCATAATCCACCGGATCCCAGCAAACTCATCATAGCAACAACACAAGGATTACATATGTGGCTCGATCATGTAGGGCAGCTCACGAGGACTAATTAGTGAAGCACAAGAACGGGAGGAGAACATCGCATAGCTACTGGTCATGGACTCATGGTCCAAGGGAGACTACTCACAACTCATCCGGGAGGCGTCCATGGTGGTGGAGAGGCTCCCGATGGTGATCCTCCCCTCCGGCAGGGTGCCGGGAAGAGTTCTCCTGGTGCTCCCGATCTTGGCAGCGGCGGCGGCGGCGGAACAGAGATGAGATCGCGAAAAAGAGTTCCCGTCCCGAGGGTTTCGAAGGACGCTCTAAATATATGCCAAAGGGGGGCACCAGACGGGGCTCGGGGGGCCCAGGCGCCCCCCCGGCGCGGCCCAGGGGGGGGGGGGCGCCGCCAGGGCGCCTGGGGCCCTGGTGGCCCCCCCTCGGCTGTACTTCGGGCGCAAGGTAGGTTCTGGAACGCTGATTTTATATATAATTTTTCTGGATTTTTCCTGACAGTTCTCGTAATGTGAAAACCTGAAATACAAAAACAGCCGAAAACAGAAACTGGCACTGGGGTGCACTGGATTAGTAGGTTAGTCCAAATATGATCAAAAGTGTATGGAAGTGTATGAATATCATAGCAATATCACCCAAAAGTGGTATGGAGCAAGCAGATATTATAGATACGTTTTTGACGTATCAACATCCCCAAGCTTAATTCCTGCTCGTCCTCGAGTAGGTAAATGATAACAAGAATAATTTCTGTGGTGACATGCTATTAACCATATAGGACTTTTTATAGTCATATGACAAAAGCTTACTGGGACAATGATTCTATAGTAATTAAGTTGCCTCATGAGAAAATCACAAAGGACTGAAAGTTTTACAATATGAAACTGAAACATCAAAAAGATTTGCAATGAACATGGTGTGCAAATATGATAAAGTGATATCTAGCTTGCCCCCTTTAGTGAAGCAAAACATAAATGCAGGGGCACCTTCAAGGTTTAAGTGATGACTAGATACAATGATTTCAAAATAAACGATATCACAATCATGCAAAAGACAATGCTACTTTGGAACAATGCACATTACACTTAGAATGACAATCATGCTCTCAGTAGTTGGTGCTTGAAGAAAGAGGGTGGAGACTCAACATAAAAGTAAAAGAATGGTTATGTGCTAGAGCTTTTTATTTTGAAAACATAGAAGCAATTTTGTCAACGGTAGTAGTACTTCATATGTGTCATGCATAAGACATCCTATAAGTTGCAAGCCTCATGCATCGAATACCAATAGTGCTCGCACCTTGTCCTAATTAGCTCGGATTTCCATGGGTTATCATTGCATTACATATGTTTCAGCCAAGTGTCACAAAGGGGTACCTCTATGCCACCTGTACAAAGGTCCAAGGAGATAAATCGCATTTGATTTCTCGTTTTTGATAGATCTCAACTTGAGGACATCCATACCGGGACAACATAGAAAATAGATAATGGACTCCTCTTCAATGCATAAGCATATTCTCATAAGAGATTGAGGATTAATATCCAAGGTAAAACTTCCACCATGATGCATGGCTTTGGTTGGCGGCCCAATGTTCTTCTCTAACAATATGCATACTCATTCAACCCATGGCAAATCACCCTTACTTCAGACAAGACGAACATGCATAGCAACTCACATGATATTCAACAAAAGTGTGACAGTTGATGGCGTCCCCAGGAACATGGTTACCGCTCAGCAAGCAACTTATAAGAAATAAGATACATAAACAACATATTCTTTACCACAATAGTTTTTAAGCTACGTTCCCATGAGCTATGTATTGCAAAGTTAGTCTGCTTAGTACAGGTGGAGGTTAGCAAAAGACTGGGAGCGACCAACTAAGAGATCAATGACGGTCATAATCATGCAGAGCGACAAAGCAACATTGAATCAGGCATGGAAGTTATATCGCTACTCAGAAATAAAAGATCATCAAGGCTTGACAGACTTTCTTTACAGTCTTAAATATGCGTGAGCATACGCCAAGTCAATCAAAATAAATTCTCGAAGGAAGATATTACTAAACCATACCACATCATAGGCAAACAAATCATGTTGGTACTCCAATAACACATTGGGAATCCCCCAGCTATTTGAGACTAACCATAAGAAAACCTGAACTACTAAGCGCCATTATGCACGTAGCATCTTTATCATAGACATATTAACCAATGCAATGGAAGCAAACTCTCTTAATAAGGTAAGCATGATAATTAAAGAGAGTTCAAGCAACCAACTAAACAAAAGCTCTTTGAAAAGATAAGCATGAATACTAAGAGCTGAACATGATAGTAGCTATTAAAAGACAAAGAACACACACAGCAAAGATAGACATGAAAATTCTATGTTATGTTCTAGGTAGAAGTGGAGCGTGTTTCTCTCCCACATAAAGAAAGCTGAGTTCCGACTCGTTATGAAAAACTAAAAAGGAAACTAAAAGCAAGACGCTCCAAGCATAGCACTTAACACATGAAGTGATAAAAATATAGCGGAACGAAAGACGAACTGATAATGTTGATGGAGAAGGGGATGCACGGGGGCATCCCCAAGCTTAGACGCTTGAGTCTCCTTGAATATTTCTTGGGGGTGCATGGGGGCATCCCCAAGCTTGAGCGCTTGACACTACTGAATCTTTTTTTATCATCTTCCCTCGCACACTTGAAAACTCCCTTCATACATAACTCATCATAATCTGATTAGCGAGGTTAGTACCCTTAATAAAATAATTGTTCCTTGCTGGAAATAAAGATATTCTTGAAGTTCTACTGTTTCTCAATATTGCCAAAAGGTTTTTGCAAAGAAAAAGCAAGCTCTTGGTTTGCAAAATGAAGGAAGGGCAAAACAGGACAGAATCTGTGAAAAACAGAACAGCAGGTAGTAATTGATTTGTTCGGGGTACTTCTGCAACTCAAATCAAAAAACTCAGAACAGACGCACGAAAGACAATTATATAGAGAACACTGTCCAAAAAATTCAGACCAAAAAGATGATCTGGTGATTTTATACGAATTTTTCTATCCAAGGACAGAATCTTTTTCCTGGACAGCACCTCACAACTTTTGAATTTTTTAGCAATCAGAGGCTATACTTGGCACAAATATGAAAAGCAAAGATACAATGATGATGCTACTGTAGTAAACAACATCAATACACAACAAAAGCAAAATATAAAAATTTATTCATGTGGGCTGCCTCCCAAAAGCGCTTTCTTTTATGCCTTTAAGCTAGGCATAATGCAAAAATGATGCTCTCGTAGGAATAAGAGTTGAAGAACAAAAGAGAGCATCAAGAAGCACATATAAATCATATTTAAGTCTACCCCTCTTCCTATGCATTGGAATCTTGTAAAGAAATAAATTATTGAAGCATAAAGCAATAAGCATAGGAAGACAAAACAAGTGCAGCTTCAAAACCTTCAACATAAAGAGAGGGAACTTGATATTATTAAGATATTTAGAACCATGTCTCCCTCTCTCATTATAAATTTCAGTGGCATCATGGATGAACTCAACAATATAAGCATCACATAAAGCATTGTTACCATGATCCACACGCAAAAAGTTACTCTTACTTTCCACATAAGCATCATGAAGAGGATAAAACTTATTATAAAAGAGAGACATAAGCTCTTGCCAATCAAGCAAGTGCGAGTTATCGAGAAGCTTATACCAATCTGAAGCTTTATCTATAAATGATACGGTGAACAATTTCCTCATGACAAACTCCCTTGATACACCTGCAAGCCTAAATAATGAACATAATTGTGACAGATATAGCAAGTGTTCACCGGGATGTCGGTCTCCTGCATAACGATTAGCCAAAACATAATTGATAATACCAGCTGGTATTTTATAGGGCACAATTTCAGTAGGGGGAGGAGAAACCACCACAGGTGTGGGGCGTCTTCCCGCAAGCAACGATCCAATAGCAAGGTTGTCCATAAGCATAACTGGTGAAAAGACATAAAGAAAACTGAAAGGTAAACTAACAAGACTAAAAGCAAAGGTAAAAGATAGCGTGCAACTCCCCTATCCTGAAGAGTGGTGTCCCCGACAACGGCGCCAGAAAAACTCCTTGATGGGCCTCTAACCCCTCGTTGGTTACCCCAAGTGGAAGGTGTGAGATGCAGTGTTGTGGAAGTTTTTCCCTTAGCAAAGATGCCAAGGATCGAATCCCCAGAGACTCCTAGGTTCAACAAGTAGGTGTCAACTGCTAACGGCGCCAGATATTAGCAATCAACGTGGACCTGCACACAGATACAAATAACTTTGCTCCCAACGAGTACAGAGAGGTTGTCAATCCCTCCGGCCTTGTAGTTCACAAAGGATTAAACGCAAATGATAGTAGTGATAGATAATGTTTGCAATAGTAAATAAAAGCGAAAAGTAAATAGCGGATGTGATCAATGATGGTAATATGGACCGGAGTCTCATGATGTTCACTAGTGATGTCTCTCTCCCAAAAGACGATAAAACAGCTATGTGAGGTAAACGAATTACAGCTGGGCAATTGACAGGACCACGAACGCAAACCAATGCTGACTACATTGCAAGAAAGGTTGAGGTTCAAAGCATGGGCGGTACGCCAAAGTAAGTAGACCGAAATCCATCAATATCTACTACTAATCATCCACCATGAGATATATATTCAGAACATCTCGCTGGTATTAAGTTGCGAGCCCCACCCATAGTGTAAACTCAAAGCAACAGACAACTGCATTAAAAGAACTTTGTGTAAAGTAAACAATCCTTGCACCCGCGGGCACAAGCACCGTTGTTTTCCCCCTTGTGGCAACAGCACATCCCCTAGACTCATGTTTCTGTCACTCAAGCTAGTCATCGAGGGGCATGAACCCACAATCAAGCATAACGTTCCCTCTTGGAGTCACAACGTATTACTTGGCGAAAGCAATAAATAACAACGGAGAACATGCAAGAATTACTTACGAACATAAATATAAAAGAGGTAGATCAAATATATTACTCAATCACAATCTGAACATAATCTCATAATCCATCGGATCCCAGCAAACTCATCATAGCAACAGCATAAGGATTACATATGTGCCTCGATCATGTAGGGCAGCTCACGAGGACTAATTAGTGAAGCACAAGAACGGGAGGAGAACATCGCATTGCTACTGGTCATGGACTCATGGTCCAAGGGAGACTACTCACAACTCATCCGGGAGGCGCCCATGGTGGTGGAGAGGCTCCCGATGGTGATCCTCCCCTCCGACAGGGTGCCGGGAAGAGTTCTCCTGGTGCTCCTGATCTTGGAAGCGGCGGCGGCGGCGGAACATAGATGAGATCGCGAAAAAGAGTTCTCGTCCCGAGGGTTTCGAAGGACGCTCTAAATATATGCCAAAGGGGGGCACCAGACGGGGCTCGGGGGGCCCAGGCGCCCCCCCTGGGCCGGGCGCCGCCAGGGCGCGTGGGGCCCTGGTGGCCCCCCCGGCTGTACTTCGGGCGCAAGGTAGGTTCTGGAACGCTGATTTTTTATATAATTTTTCTGGATTTTTCCTGACAGTTCTCGTAATGTGAAAACCTGAAATACAAAAACAGCCGAAAACAGAAACTGGCACTGGGGTGCACTGGATTAGTAGGTTAGTCCAAATTTGATCAAAAGTGTATGGAAGTGTATGAATATGATAGCAATATCACCCAAAAGTGGCATGGAGCAAGCAGAAATTATAGATACGTTTTGGACGTATCAGGATCATTCCCGTGTAAATAGTTTCTTTTCTTTTCTTTAGGGGTTAAGAGTAGAAGACCATGATTGAAATTGTTTAGTGGCTCTCATGTGCTTTGTTGTTGATTTAACCTTGAGCCATATTACCCTGTCTTCTCTCTTGTATCAAATGTTTGCAGATTCCAGCTTAGTTCAATGCACGTGCACTATTATTATTATCCACACCGTTCGGTCGTGCGAGTGAAAGGCAATAAGGATGATATATGATGAACTAATTGAGATGAGAAAAGTTGGTATGAACCCGACCTCTTTTGTTTTTGTAAATATGATTGCTCGTCGTTCCTGATTCAGCTTGTTATGAATGAAACATGCTTGCAATGACAATTAGAGATCATAGCTGCTTATGCCATGCTTAATTAGCTAAGAGATTATAATGGTCTATCTTGCGTGCCAACATGATATTAAAATGGTTGTGATGTGGTATGATGGGTGGTATCCTCCTTTGATAGATTTAAGTGATCTGACTTGGCACATGTTCGGGCATGTAGTTGAAATAAATCAACATAGCCTCCACGATATTTATGTTCATGGTGATTTATATCCTACTCATGCTTGCATTCATTGTTGATTAATTTTAATGCATGTTCATGACCGTTGTTGCTCTCTAGCTGGTCGCTTCCCAGTCTCTTTCTAGCCTTCACCTGTACTAAGCAGGAATACTGCTTGTGCATCCACTTCCATAAACCCCAAAGTTATTCCATATGAGTCCACCATACCTTCCTATATGCGGTATTTACCTCCGTTCCAAGTAAATTTGTATGTGCAAACTCTAAACCTTCAAATGAAATTCTGTTTTGTATGCTCGAACAGCTCATGTATCAACTAGGGATGTCTATATCTTCCATGCTAGGTGGGTTATTCTCGCGATGAGTGGACTCCGCTCATCATTCATGAGAAAATGGCTGGTAACCGGGATGCCCAGTCCCATGCTCAAAATCATAATAATTAAACAAAACTCCCCCAGGGTTGTTACTTGTTTGGACGGTACCCAATGGATTCGGATGGCCGTGGAGTATGCTTGTTGGTGGTAGGGGGAGTATAAACTTTACCATTCTGTTTGGGACATTCTTTTTGGGAACCGCCTATAATGTGCGTAGCATGGGAGATATCGAGATTCTTGGTTGTTACGTTGACAATGAAAGTATACCGCTCAAAATTTTATTCATCTCTATTTAAAAATCGAGCTCTGGCACCTCTACAAATCCCTGCTTCCCTCTGCGAAGGGCCTATGTATTTACTTTTATGCAGAGTCATCACCCTCTTATCAAAGAGCACCAGTAGGAGAGTGTAATGCCCAGGATGGGACTATATCTCCTACGTGTCGAGGCACGACTTAAAGACATAACCCCATGCTGGAATGATCGCAAGTCTGGTATCTTTGCACAACTCATGTAAAAGATGGGGATGGAAAACATAAAATAGTTGGCTTACACTCGCCACGTGACACAAATACAATACATGTCTCAATCATCATTCAATAAAACATCACAGCCCTCTAAGGGTAAAATCCAAATGAGATACCAAACATAATTTAAAACCACAGGTCGGATCGAATCCTAGTAGAAGTCTCCACTGCTGATCATCAGGATAACGAACATAGTAACGACTACGCTCCACGTCATACTCCCAGTCTAGCTCGGTGCCATCACCTGGATAGCTCACCACCGGACCTGCATCTAGTGTGGTGAAGTAACTGTGAGCCACAGAGGACTCAGCAATCTCGTTCCCGGGTAACAAGACTATTTAAGCCTTGGGAGAGGATAAGGCTGAAGAAAAGAGTAAGAGACTGCAGCAGCAACTAGCACTAGCTTACGTGAAAGAGTGCGAGAAGAGAAGTGCCTCAGTCGAGAGGTGATCACGAAGTAATCCTAGCTAAAACTCAACAAACATAACCCCACCGTGTTCAACTCCCGAAACCCTATTCGGAAATTGACAGTCACGGTACACACGCTGGTAGTGTATTGGAACATTGTGTCAAGTTATCTACAACCGGATATTAACAAGCTCCCATCTGCCACATAACCGCGGGCACGGCTTTCGAAAGTTCATAACCCTGCAGGGGTGTTCCAACTTGGCCCATGACAAGCCCACGATCCGCGGAGTCGCAACTCCAAGGTGGGAAGACCCGAGTATTCTCGGAATCCCGTGCTCAAGATACTCCGAACTAAGGTAAGGCTAATCCAGCAAATCCTCCCGGCATGTCGACACCCTGATGGTAGCCGCGCGTATCTAGTCTCAGGACACGACCGGATAGGTCAGCCTACAGGTATATACCAATCCTCGAGTTCCCTCGGGTGGCCCCGCAGTCTGCCCAGTTTGGACCAACACTCATGTGGAGCACTGGCCCGGGGGTTGTTAATTAAGAACTCGGGTTTGCAAGACCCTATGCAAGTTTTATTAGTTATTAGGCGAATAGTACCAATGTTGGGACTTGCTGGAAAAGACTTAGCACTTAGCGGTTTATCGAGGGGGCCCCATAAACCCCAACCCTGTGAGGAACGCATAATCAAGGAACATAACACCGGTTTAAACGGTTCCTAACGGCATGAGTGGAACAAATCACCAAGCAAAAGGCTTAGCCTTCCACCCTTGCCAATATATAGATGATTTCATTTTTAAGCATTTATATAGTGTGATATAACCCAACAAACTTCAACATGAAGCAAGCATCTTCAACTTCACCTGCAGCTAGCAATGCTATAAGAGGGGCTGAGCGAAGCGTACTTAGCCATTCAACGGTTTGCATAGGTAGGGTGGTTAAACATGGTCATGGTTACAAGTAGGAGGCTGACAGGAAAGACATGGGCATCGAGGCAAAACTATAGAGCGGAACTACTAGCAATAGGCAAAGATAGTAATGTTATCGGGGTTCGGTCATCTTGCCTGAAGAGTTGTCGTTCGGATCGTAAGAAGGGTCCTCGTGCTCAACCGCGGTAGTAACCTCGTGCTCGTACTCGTACTCGGTCTCAGCTTCCGGCTCTAAACAATACAATCACACAAGGCACGAATCAACAAGATGCAATGCGCACACCAAAATGATGGATGCATGAGGGATGCACTATGAGAGCACACGGAGCACGGAAAATAGCACTCAAGCAAAGCACTTCAAAACATGACAACAATAGGAGATTATGAATCTACACGGAAAATCAATCAAGTTTCATATAAGACTCGCTGAAAACGGAGCTACGGGCTAAAAGTTATGCCCGAAACAAGAAACATGCACAAGCTGTAAAATACAGCAACATAGCAACTTCGGCGCACTAGATAAATAAGCTACAGCACTCAAACACCATGGCAAAGAGAATGAACATAAACTAGACATATCCTACAGCAAATAAGTCCAAAGGTGCACCCCCAAAGGAGCCACGGATCAATAGCAACAAGCTTGGACTTATTGAACTTGACAACAAAATCCTGACAGCAGAATTTTATTGAGACTTTGGAGCAAAAGTTAAATATGCTACAGCCACTCAAATAAGCATGTGAGAACATGAATGGATAGCCAACAATATATACTACAAGGAACCATCAAGAGTCACTCCAAAACTATCATGGTTTGTCCTAGAACAGCACGCAAACATGGCATCGGAACATTACAGATTCCAGACTTAGTGAAATTTCACTAAGTGTTAAAACAGCAGTTTCATCATGGCATCTATAAGAGCAAGTTTAAGTCACCTCAAAACTAAACATGGCAAGTGGTAAGCACCACATCAAAGTACACATGATGGTGATTCCGAAACATACAAGCATGCATCATGGAGATAAACACAACGATAGCAATGAGCTCAACAAGATGGCATCTCATAACAAGTAAAACAACTAAACAGCCACATAGCACTTTGCATCGAGGATATTCATGGCAAGATTAAATCTATCATGCAACCTAACACAAACAACATGTAGAGCATGGCAAGACGAACACCTGGACATGTCATTTGCATCATTCGGATAAACGAGCTAAAAGATATCACTATGCAAAGATGGCATAAAAACAACACATAGCAACAGTTTATAACGGGATGCACTCTTGCAACAGAAAAATAAGCACCTAGATGATCTCAAACATGCATGGCACAATGGAATGAAACGTAGTGCCAGTCACCACGAACGTCTGGACATGTCATTTGCGCAAAACGGAGCAACACACAAGAAGTTATCACAGATCTAATATTGCATCAGACACAAACAAAAACTGGGACTTAGAAGGATTCGGGGCTACCTCGCGGTCAACAAAAAGTCAACAGCGGGCTGACGGACGCGGATCGGGCCGGGGGAGGCGGATCCTCGCGGATCGGCCCCGGACTGGAGCGGATCGGGCGCGGTGCCTAACGGGCCGGCGGCTGGGGCCCGTTAGGGTTCCTGGCGGAGGCAGCAGATCGGGATCCTCCCGATCGTAGCGGCGGCTCGGTGGCTCCCTAGCTGGGCCTGGCGCGGAGGGCCCAGGCGGATCTGGCGCCGTTGCTGGCCTTCGGGCGCGGGAGAAGGCGGCCTGGGAGAGGAGCTGCCCGGGGATCCAGCGGAGGAGGCCGGCCCGAGTGGGACAAGGGGGATCCGGCTCAGGCGAAGGAGGTCAACGGCCCAGCCGGGCCTAGGGGAGGCGCTGGCCTCGCCTGGCGCTGGCGAATGGCGGGCTGAGGCGGCTGAAGGCGGAGTGGGCCTTGGCGTCGGCTCACCCGGGCGATTGGAGCGGCGGAGGCGACTGGCGCTTGGGCCGCGGGATCGGGCGAAATCCAGCCCACGGGGCGAGCGGCGGCTGGATCGGATCGGTCGGGGAAGTCTCCTCGACCGTTCCCAGGCGCAGCGACGACGCTGACTTGAAGACTGGCCGGCGGGATTCGACGGGAAGAGACGGGCGGCGCCCTGGCCGGCCGGATCTGGTGCGGGGTGGCCGGCCAGGCGACGGGGAGAGGCCGGAGGCGGCGGTTTTGCTGCGGGGAGGAGTGGAACGGCGCGGAGGAGAGGATGAGGTGGAGGAGGTGTACTCCGGCGAACTCCGGCGACGCTCCGGCGAGATTCCGGCAAAGTCTCCGGCGAGGTGGTGGCTGGAGGAAGGGGATGAAGTGGGGGTTAGGGTTTCCTTGATTTGATGCAAAATTTGGGGGAGTGGACAAATATATAGGCACAAGGAGCTAGGGTAGCCCAAATGGAGTGCGGTTTTCGGCCACAGGATCAGATTTGGATGGCCTAGATGATAGAAGTGGCTAGGAGTGGTTGGTGGGCTGTTGGAGGGGGTGTCTTGGGCCTCAAAGTGGAGGCACTTTGAGCCCACGAGAATAACTGTTGGGGTAGCAAACGGACTCAAAACGCGACGAGATTTGACAGGCGGGTTACACAAACCAAAACAACAACACACGACAAGTCTCGCGCCAAACCGGAAACGTTACATGGCCAAACACCAAAGTAGGCCTACGGGACGCCACGGACACGTGAGGGAGCTCCGGAACGCGAAACGGACAACGGGAAGGAACGCGTGGAACCGGATGCAAACAACAACACAAATGCAATGCGATGCACATGACTATATGATATGAATGAATGCCACACACGCACACAACAAAACGACGAAAACCCGAAAGACAAAGAACCCGGAATGGAATAGATGAAGCCAGAGATATATTATATGCCCAAAAGGGAAAGTATTACATCCGGGGCATTACAGAGAGCACCTCTGCCGTTGCATGTATTACTATTAATTTGCACTGAGTATGATCATGACTGGATCTCTTTTACCATGAATTACAATGTCTAGTCAGTCCTTGATCTCTAAAGGTGCTCTGCATTTATGTTTTGTGGTCTCAGAAAGGGCTAGTGAGATACCATCTTATTATATCATATCATGATTGTTTTGATAAAGTGTTGTCATCCGAGGTTTGTTATTATTGTTCGCTAGTTGATTATGCCATTGATGTGAGTAGTCTTGAGAGCTGAAAGTTATTGTGAATGTTGTTAGTTCATGATCTTATTGAAAACCTGAATGCTAGCTTACATATTTACAACAACAAGAGCAAACCGAGTTTGTCAAAGTTTTTCTTTATCACTTTCAGTTTATCAACTGAATTGCTTGAGGACAAGCAAATGTTTAAGCTTGGGGGAGTTGATACGTCTCCAATGTATCTACTTTTCCAAACCCTTTTGCCCTTGTTTTGGACTCTAACTTGCATGATTTGAATGGAACTAACCCGGATTAACGCTGTTTTTAGCAGAACTGCCATGGTGTTGTTTTTGTGCAGAATAAAAAGTTCTCGGAATCGCCTGAAAATCAACGGAGAATTATTTCGGAAAATGTAAAAAATACCTGCAAGAAGATCCACGCCAGGGGGCCCAGGGCCTGTCCACGAGGGTGGGGGCCGCGCCCCCTGCCCAGGGCGCGCCCCCTGCCTCGTGGGCCCCCTGGTGCCTTACCGACGTACCCCCAGATCCTATATCTTCACGTTCGAGGAGAAAAAAATCAGGGAGAAGGAATTATCGCGTTTCACGAGACGGAGCCGCCGCCAAGCCCTAATCTCTCTCGGGAGGGCTGATCTGGAGTCCGTTCGGGGCTCCGGAGAGTGGAGATCATCGCCATCGTCATCATCAACCTTCCTCCATCACCAATTCCATGATGCTCACCGCTGTGCGTGAGTAATTCCATCGTAGGCTTGCTGGACGGTGATGGGTTGGATGGGATCTATCATGTAATCGAGTTAGTTTTGTTAGGGTTTGATCCCTAGTATCCACTATGTTATGAGATTGATGTTGATATGACTTTGCTATGCTTAATTCTTGTCACTAGGGCCCGAGTGCCATGATTTCAGATCTGAACCTATTATATTTTCATGAATATATGTGTGTTCTTGATCCTATCTTGCAAGTCTATAGTCACCTAATATGTGTTATGATCCGGCAACCCCGAAGTGACAATAATCGGGACCACTCCCGGTGATGACCGTAGTTTGAGGAATTCATGTATTCACTATGTGTTAATGCTTTGGTCTGGTACTCTATTAAAAGGAGGCCTTAATATCCCTTAGTTTCCAATAGGACCCCGCTGCCACGGGAGGGTAGGACAAAAGATGTCATGCAAGTTCTTTTCCATAAGCACGTATGACTATATTCGGAATACATGCCTACATTGCATTGATGAACTGGAGCTAGTTCTGTGTCACCCTAGGTTATAACTTCTACATGATGAATTGCAACCAATGTAATTTCCCATCACCGATCCAATGCCTACGAGCTTTACCTATATTGGTAGTTGCTTATTTACTTTTCCGTTGCTATTATTACAAAAACTAAAAAAACACTATCGTTACTTTTATTGCTGCTACCGCCACTATCATATTACTTTGCTACTAAACTATCTTGCTGCAAATACTAAGTTTCCAGGTGTGGTTGAATTGACAACTCCGCTGCTAATACTTAAGAGTATTCTTTGGCTCCCCTTGTGTCGAATCAACAAATTTGGGTTGAATACTTTACCCTCGAAAACTGTTGTGATCCCCTACACTTGTGGGTTATCAGTTTGGACTTCATTTGAAACAATGTGGAATAGTTTCACAGCTCACGCCACCCAGAACACAACAGCGTAATGGTGTGTCCGAATGTCGTAACCGCACTTTACTAGATATGGTGCGATCTATGATGTGTCATACCGATTTACCACTATCATTTTGGGGTTATGCTTTAGAGACAGCTGCATTCACGTTAAATAGGGCACCATCTAAATTCGTTGAGACGACGCCTTATGAACTGTGGTTTGGCAGGAAACCAAAGTTGTCATTTCTTAAAGTTTGGGGCTGTGATGCTTATGTGAAAAAGCTTCAACCTGATAAGCTCGAACCCAAGTCGGAGACATGTGTCTTCATAGGATACCCAAAGGAAACTGTTGGGTACACCTTCTATCATAGATCCGAAGGCAAGATATTCGTGCTAAGAATGGATCCTTTCTAGAGAAAGAGTTTCTCTCGGAAGAAGTGAGTGGGAGGAAAGTGGAACTTGATGAGGTAATTGTACCTACTCCCGAATTGGAAAGTAGTACATCACAAAAACTAGTTCTAGTGATTCCTATATCAATCAGCGAGGAAGCTAATGATGATGATCATGAAACTTCGGATCAAGTTACTATTGAACATCGTAGGTCAACCATAGTACATTCCGCGTGTGAGTGGTACGGCAATACAGTTCTGGAAGTCATGTTACTGGACCATGATGAACCTACGAACTATGAGGAAGCGATGATGAGCCCAGATTCCGCAAAATGGCTTGAGGCCATGAAATCTGAGATGGGATCCATGTATGAGAACAAAGTGTGGACTTTGGTTAACTTGCCCGATGATCGTCAAGCCATTGAAAATAAATGGATCTTTAAGAGGAAGACTGACGCCGTTGGTAATGTTACTGTCTACAAAGCTCGACTTGTTGCGAAAGGTTTTTTGAAAAGTTCAAGGAGTTGACTATGATGAGACTTTCTCACCCGTAGCGATGCTTAAGTCTGTCCGAATCATGTCAGTAATTGCCGCATTTTATGATTATGAAATCTGGGAAATGGATGTCAAAACTGCATTCCTTAATGGATACCTCAAAGAGTTTCAATGATGCAACCAGAAGGTTTTGTCGACCCTAAAGGTGCTAACAAAGTGTGCAAACTCCAGCGATCCATCTATGGACTGGTGCAAGCATCTCGGAGTTGGAATATAAGCTTTGATGAGTTGATCAAAGCATATGGTTTTATAAAGACTTTTGGAGAAGCCTGTATTTACAAGAAAGTGAGTGGGAGCACTGTAGCATTTCTGATATTATTTGTGGATGACATATTGTCGATTGGAAATGATATAGAATTTCTGTATGGCATAAAGGGATACTTGAATAAGAATTTTCCAATGAATGACCTCGGTGAAGCTGCTTATATATTAGGCATCAAGATCTATAGAGATAGATCAAGACGCTTAATTGGACTTTCACAAAGCACATTCCTTGATAAAGTTTTGAAGAAGTTCAAAATGGACCAGTCAAGAAGTTGAGTAAGACTCAATGCCCGTCCACTACAAAAGATAGAGAGAAAATGAAAGTCATTCCCTATGCCTCAACCATAGGATCTATCATGTATGTAATGTTGTGTACCAGACCTGATGTGTGCCTTGCTATAAGTTTAGCAGGGAGGTACCAAAGTAATCCAGGAGTGGATCACTAGACAACGGTCAAGAACATCCTGAAGTACCTAAAATGGACAAAGTATATGTTTTTTGTTTATGGAGTTGACAAAAAGCTCGTCGTAAACGGTTACGTCGATTCAAGTTTTGACACTGATCCAGATGACTCTAAGCCACAAACCGGATATGTATTTTTATTGAACGGTGGAGCTATCAGTTGGTGCAGTTCCAAGCAGAGCGTCGTGGCGGGATCTACGTGTGAAGCGGAGTACATAGCTGCTTCGGAAGCAGCAAATGAAGGAGTCTGGATGAAGGAGTTCATATCTGATCTAGGTGTAATAACTAGTGCATCGGGTCCAATGAAAATCTTTTGTGACATCACTGGAGCAATAGCCTTGGCGAAGGAATCCAGGTTTCACAAGAGAACCAAGCACATCAAGAGACACTTCAATTCCATCCGCAATCAAGTCAAGGAGGGAGACATAGTTTCCAAGATACATACGGATCTGAATGTCGTAGACCCGTTGACTAAGCCACTTCCACGAGCAAAACATGATCTGCACCAAGACTCCATGGGTGTCAGAATCATTACTATACAGTCTATATTATTGACTCTAGTTCAAGTGGGAGACTGAAGGAAATATGCCCTAGAGGCAATAATAAAGCTGTTATTTGTATTTACTTATATCATGATAAATTTTTAATATTCATGCTAGAATTGTATTAACCGAAAACTTAGTACATGTGTGAATAAATAGACAAAACAAAGTGTCCCTAGTATGCCTCTACTAGATTAGCTCGTTAATCATAGATGGTTATGTTTCTTAACCATAGACATGAGTGGTCATTTGATCAACGGGATCACATCATTAGTAGAATGATGTGATGGACAAGACCCATCCGTTAGCTTAGCAACTTGATCGTTTAGTTTTTCTGCTATTGCTTTCTTCATGACTTATACATGTTCCTATGACTATGAGATTATGCAACTCCCGAATACCGGACGAACACCTTGTGTGCTATCAAACGTCAAAACATAACTGGGTGATTATAAAGATGCTCTACAGGTGTCTCCAAAGGTGTTTGTGGTGTTGGCATAGATCGAGAATAGGATTTGTCACTCCGAGTGTCGGAGAGGTATCTATGGGCCCTCTCGGTAATACACATCGTAATAATCCTTTCAAGCAAATGACTAATGAGTTAGTCACGAGATGATGTATTATGGAACGAGTAAAGAGACTTTCCGGTGACGAGATTGAACTAGGTATGATAACGACGAACAAATCTTGGGAAAGTAACATACCGATGACAAAGGGAAAAATGTATGTTGTTGTGCGGTTTGACCGATAAAGATCTCGTAGAATATGTAGGAACCAATATGAGCATCCAGGTTCCGCAATTGGTTATTGACCAGAGATGAGTCCCGGTCATGTCTGCATAGTTCTCGAACCCGTAGGGTCCGCTCGCTTAACGTTCGATGACTATCGGTATTATGAGTTTATGTGTTTTGATGTACCGAAGGTAGTTTGGAGTCCCGGATGTGATCGCGGACATGATGAGGAGTCTCGAAATGGTTGAGACATAAAGATTGATATATTGGATGGTTATATTCGGACACCGGAAGGGTTTTGGGGGTCATCGAATAAATACCGGATCACCGGGAGGTTACCGGAACCTCATAGGGGATTAATGGGCCTACATGGGCCTTATTAGAAATAGAGGGAAGCAAGGGGAGTGTGGGGCGCGCCCCCCCAAGGCCCAAACCGAATTGGTTTTGGTCAAGGGGGCCGGCCCCCTCTTTCTTTCTCCTCCTTTCCCTTCCTTCCCCCTCTCCTACTCCTACTAGGAAAAGGAGGAGTCCTACTCCTAGTGGGAGTAGGACTCCCCCTCTTGGCGCGCCCTCTCCCTGGCTGAACCCTCCTCCCCCTCCTTTTTATATATGGGGAGGGGGCACCCCATAGACACACAAGTTGATTTGCAAGCCGTGTGTGGTGCCTCTCCTAACAGTTACACACCTCGGTCATATCGTTGCAGTGCTTAGGCGAAGCCCTGCGCCGGTAACTTCATCATTACTGTCACTACACCGTCGTGCTGACGAAACTCTCCTGTGACGCTCAACTGGATCAAGAGCTCATGGGACGTCATCGAGCTGAACATGTGCTGAACGAGGAGGTGCCATATGTTCGGTGCTTGGATCGGTTGGATTGCAAAGACGTTCGACTACATCAACAACGTCAATAGACGCTTCCGCTTTCGGTCTACGAGGGTACGTAGACACACTCTCCCCGCTTGTTGCTATGCTTATCTTATATAGATCTTGCGTGATCGTAGGATTTTTTTTGAAATACTACATTCCCCAACACTTTCTTCTTCCACGCGCTCGCTCAAACACGACGAAGCATCACCGTGGTGCAATGAGCATCTGGCAGTAGCCATGCGAAGTCCTTCGTGCATGGCCAAGTGTTCGAACCTTTCTTGGGACCGAGGATCCCCGATTCCGACACTTGGCACGCTAGGTAGGGGCGTGTGCCAAAGTTCCTTCGCGTCGATCCTATTCAGTTTCGTCGTCGCCATGGCCGATGCTTGCCGTGTTCGTGCCGTGCGACGGGCTGCCCGTGTTGCCGAGATGACATCGGCAGGTTGCGGCACTCCTCGCCACTCTACTTCCAGCGCGGCCAATGCCACCACTAGCCCTACCGCACATGAGCAGCAAGCCTCCTCTCTTCCGCCCTCCGTGCAGCCTGACGGCCGCACCACCACGCCTTCTCTCACTACGACCACATCTTCGCCCTCCCACGGTCATCGCGGGCCGATGAATGTGCAGGCTCCACTCCTCATTGCACGGGAGATACCGTGCTACCTTTCCGCTGACGAAGGCTACAACGCCTGACTTGGCTGCATCTTCGAGCTCGTCAACGCTGTGGGCGAGGCCCGGGCATCTTCTATTGGGACACGTAGAATGCAATTTCCAAAAAAATCCTATGCTCGGGCAACATCTACCTAGGAGATGCATAGCAATGAGAGGGGGAGAGTGTATCTATGTACCCTCGTAGACCGAAAGCGGAAGCATTTGACAACGCGGTTGATGTAGTCGAACTTCTTCTCGTCCCGACCGATCAAGCATCGAACGTACGACACCTCCGAGTTCTGCACACGTTCAACTCGATGATGTCCCTCGTTCCTTTGATCTAGCAAGGTGTCGAGGAAGTAGATGGGTTTAGTCAGCACGACGGCATGGTGATGGTGATGGTGAAGTGATCAGCGCAGGGCTTCGCCTAAGCACTACGTGAATATGACCGAAGGCGTAAACTATGGAGGGGGGCGCCGCACACGGCTAACAATTGTTGGTCTATGTTCTAGGTTCCCCCTCCTCACGTATATATAGGTGGGAGGGGGAGGGGAGCAGCCATAGGGCGCACCAAGTAGGAGGAATCCTACTTGGGCCCCTAGTCCAATTCACCCCCTTACCATATTATGAACAAGGAGGAAAGGAAGGAGGGGGAGGGGAAGGAAGTAGGAGTCCTACTTCATGCTTTCCTTTTCCTCTTCTCCTTTCCTTTCCTCCCCATATGGTTGGCCCTATAGGTGGCGCACCAGCCCATTGTGGGCTGGTGTGTTCCCTCACTTGGCCCATTAAGCCCATATCTTTGTCGGGTGGTGCCCGGAACCCCTTCCGGTGGCCCGACATCACTCGGAACACTTCCGGTGTCCAAATACCATCAACCTATATATCAATCTTTACGTCTCGACCATTTTGAGACTCCTCATCATGTCCATGATATCATTTGGGACTCCGAACAAGATTCAGTCACCAAATCACATAACTCATATAATACAAAATCGTCATCGAACGTTAAGCGTGCGGACCCTACGGGTTCGAGAACTATGTAGACATGACCGAGACACCTCTTGTTGGAAATATGCCCTAGAGGCAATAATAAATTGGTTATTATTATATTTCCTTGTTCATCATAATTGTTTATTATCCATGCAAGAATTGTATTGATAGGAAACTCAGATACATGTGTGGATACATAGACAAACACCGTGTCCCCAGTAAGCCTCTAGTTGACTGGCTCGTTAATCAATAGATGGTTACGGTTTCCTGACCATGGACATTGGATGTCATTGATAACGGGATCACATCATTAGGAGAATGATGTGATGGACAATACCCAATCCTAAGCCTAGCACAAGATCGTGTAGTTCGTATGCTAAAGCTTTTCTAAATGTCAAGTATCTTTTCCTTAGACCATGAGATTGTGCAACTCCCGGATATCGTAGGAATGCTTTGTGTGTACCAAACGTCACAGCGTAACTGGGTGGCTATAAAGGTGCACTACAGGCATCTCCGAAAGTGTCTGTTTGGTTGGCACGAATCGAGACTGGGATTTGTCACTCCGTGTGACGGAGAGGTATCTCTGGGCCCACTCGATAGGACATCATCATAGTGTGCATAATGTGATCAAGGAGTTTATCACGGGATGATGTGTTATGGAACGAGTAAAGAGACTTGACGGTAATGAGATTGAGCAAGGTATCGGCATACCGACGATCGAATCTCGAGCAAGTGCTATACCGATAGACAAAGGGAATCGTATACGGGATTGATTGAATCCTTGACATCGTGGTTAATCCAATGAGATCATCATGGAACATGTGGGAGCCAACAAGGGTATCCAGATCCCGCTGTTGGTTATTGGCCGGAGAGTTGTCTCGGTCATGTCTGCATGGTTCCCGAACCCGTAGGGTCTACACACTTAAGGTTCGATGACGCTAGGGTTTAGGGAATAGATATGCATGGTTACCAAATGTTGATCGGAGTCCCAGATGAGATCCCGGACGTCACGAGGAGTTCCGGAATGTTCCGGAGGTAAAGATTCATATATGGGAAGTCCCGTTTTGGTCACCGGAAAAGTTTCTGGCGCTATCGGTAGCGTACCGAGACCACCGGGAGGGTCCCGGGGGTCCACCGGGTGGGGCCACCGGCTCCAGAGGGCTGCGTGGGCCAAGTGTGGGAGGGGACCAGCCCCAGGTGGGCTGGTGCGCCCCCCACGAGGGCCCAAGGGAAAGAGAGAAGGGAAGGAGGGGAAACCCTAGGCTCAGATCGGCCTAAGGCCCACCTAGTGGTGCGCCCCCCCTCTCTCCCCCTTGGCCGCCCCCTAGATGGGATCTAGGGCTGGCCACCACCCCTAGGGGTGGAAACCTAGGTGGGGGTGCAGCCCCTCCCTTCCCCCTATATATAGTGGGGTTTGGGGCTGCCATACACACGAGATCGTCTCCCTCTTGGCTCAGCCCTACCCCTCTCCCTCCTCGTCTCTTACGGTGCTTGGCGAAGCCCTACTGGAGTGCCACGCTCCTCCATCACCACCACGCCATCCTGCTGCTGCTGGACGGAGTCTTCCCCAACCTCTCCCTCTCTCCTTGCTGGATCAAGGCGTGGGAGACGTCACGGGGCTGCACGTGTGTTGAACGCGGAGGCGCCGTTGTTCGTCGCTTAGATCGGAATCAACCACGATCTGAATCGCTACGAGTATGACTCCTTCATCCGCGTTCTTGCAACGCTTCCGCATCGCGATCTACAAGGGATGCACTCCCCTCTCCCTCGTTGCTAGATTACTCCATAGATTGATCTTGGTGATGCGTAGGAATTTTTTTGTTTTCTGCTACGATCCCCAACAGTGGCATCATGAGCTAGGTCTATGCGTAGTTTCTTGCACGAGTAGAACACAAAGTAGTTGTGGGCGTCGATTTGTCAATTTACTTGCCGTTACTAGTATTATCTTGATTCGGCGGCATCGTGGGATGAAGCGGTCCGGACCGACCTTACGTGTACTCTTACGTGAGACAGGTTCCACCGACTGACATGCACTAGTTGCATAAGGTGGCTAGCGGGTGTCTTTCTCTCCCACTTTAGTTAGACCAGATTCGATGAAAAGGGTCCTTATGAAGGGTAAATAAAAATTGGCATATCACGTTGTGGTTTTGGCATAGGTAAGAAACGTTCTTTCTAGAAACCTATAGCAGCCACGTAAAACTTGCAACAACAATTAGAGGACATCTAACTTGTTCTTGCAGCATGTGCCGTGTGATGTGGTATGGCCAAAAGGATGTGATGAATGATATATATGTGATGTATGAGATTGATCATGTTCTTGTAATAGGAATCACGACTTGCATGTCGATGAGTATGACAACCGGCAGGAGCCATAGGAGTTGTCTTATTTTATTGTATGACCTGCGTGTCATTGAAAACGCCATGTAATTTACTTTACTTTATTGCTAACCGTTAGCCATAGTAGTAGAAGTAATGTTTGGCGAGACAACTTCATGAAGACACGATGATGGAGATCATGGTGTCATGCCGGTGACGATGATGATCATGGAGCCCCGAAGATGAAGATCAAAAGGAGCAAAATGATATTGGCCATATCATGTCACTGGTTGATTGCATGTGATGTTTATCATGTTTTACATCTTATTTGCTTAGAACGACGATAGTAAATAAGATGATCTCTCATTAAAATTTCAAGAATGTGTCCCCCCTAACTGTGCACCGTTGCTAAGGTTCGTTGTTCCGAAGCACCACGTGATGATCGGGTGCGATAGGCTCTAACATTCGCATACAACGGGTGCAAGCCAGATTTACACACGCAATACACTTAGGGTTCACTTGACGAGCCTAGCATGTACAGACATGGCCTCGGAACACGGAAGACCGAAATGTCGAACATGAGTCATATGGAAGATACGATCAACATAAAGATGTTCACCGTTGATGACTTGTCCGTCTCATGTGATGATCGGACACGGCCTAGTCGATTCGGATCATGTATCACTTGGATGCCTAGAGAGATGTCTATCTGAGTGGGAGTTCAATAATTTGATTAGATGAACTTAATTGTCATGAACAATAGTCTAAGTTGTCTTCACAAATTATGTTGTAGACCAATAGCTTGCATTGTAGCTCCCTGTTTAACACGATCCTAGAGAAAGACTAAGTTGAAAGATATTGTAAGCAATGATGCGGACTGGGTCCGTAGTCCGAGGAGTGTCCTCACTGCTGCACAGAAGTCTTACGTCTTTGATGCACCGCTCGATGTACAAACCCCTACAACGTCGTCTGTGGATGTTGTGAACACCTGACAGACACGTCCTGATGACTACTTGATAGTTTAGTGCACCATACTTTACGACTTAGAATCGGGATTCCAATGACATTTTGAACGCCATAAGACATATGAGCTCAAATTGGGATTTCAGGATCATGCCCGTGTTGAGAGGTATGAGACCTCTGACAAGTTGTTTTGCCAACAAGATGGAGGAGAATAGCTCAACTAGTGAGCATGTGCTCAGAATGTCTGGGGTGCTAAAATCACTTGAACCAAGTGGGAGTTAATCTTCCAGATGAGATAGTGGTTGACGGAATTCTCTAGACACTATCACCAAGCTACTAGAACTTCGTGATGAACTATGACATGCAAAGCATGGAGAAGATCCCGGAGCTATTAGCGGTGCTTAAGACCGCAAAAGTAGAAATCAAGAAAGAGCATCAAGTGTTGATGGTTTAACAAGACCACTGGTTTCAAAAGGTCAAGGGCTAGAAGGGAAACTTCATGAATGGCAAACAAGTTGTCGCTCTAATGAAGGAACCCAAGGTTGAACCCAAACCTCGAGACTAAGTTCTTCTATTGTAAGGGGAACGGTCACATGGTAGATAAGAAAGCTGGCAACTTCAACAAAGTATATTTGATATACGTGTTATTGATGTGTACCTTACTAGTACTCCTAGTAGTACCTGGGTATTGGATACTGGTTCAGTTGCTATTATTAGTGACTTGAAGCAAAAGCTACGGACTGAACGGAGACTAGCTAAGGGCGAGGTGACGATGTGTGTTGGAAGTGTTTCCAAGGTTGATAAGATCACCATCGCACGCTCCCTCTACCTTCGGGATTAGTGTTGAACCTAGATAAATGTTATCAGGTGTCTACTTTGAGCATGAATATGATTAGATCATGTTCATTGCAATACAGTTATTCATTTAAGTTAGAGAATAATGGTTATTCTGTTTACATGAATAATACCTTTATGGTCATGCACCCAATGGTTTATTGAATCTCGATCATAGTAATGCACATGATAATAATATTAACGCCAAAAGATGTAGAGTTAATAATGATAGTACCACTTTCTTGTGGCACTGCCGCTTAGGTCATTTTGGCATAAAATGCATGAAGAAACTCCATGCTGATGGATGTCTGGAGTCACTTGATTTTGAATCGCTTGACACATGCGAGCCATGCCTCATGGGCAGGATGACTAAGATCCCGTTTTCAGGTATGAAACGGGCAAGTGACTTGTTGGAAATCATACATGCTAATGTGTGTGATCCAATGAGAATTAAGGCGTGTGGTGGATATCGTTATTTTCTCATCTTCACTAACGATTTGAGTAGATATGGGTATATTTACTTAATGAAGCAAAAGTCTAAAACGTTTGAAAAGTTCAAGCAATTTCAGAGTGAAGTTAAGAATCATCATAACAAGAAGATCATGTTCCTACGATCTGATCAAGGGGAGATTTTCTGAGTTATGAGTTTGGCAATCACTTAAGACATTGTGGAATTGTTTCGCAGTTGAAGCCACCTGGAACACCACAGCGTAATGGTGTGTCCGGATGTCGTAATCGAACCTTATGAGACATTGTTTGATCTATGATGTCTCTTACCAATCTACCACTATTATTTTGAGGTTATGCATTAGAGACAGATGCATTCACTTTAGATAGGGCACCATCTAAGTCCGTTGAGACGACGCCGTATGAACTATGGTTTGGCAAGAAACCGAAGTTGTCGTTTCTTAATGTTTGGGGCTGCGATGCTTATGGCTTCAGCCGGAAAAAGCTCGAACCCAAAGCGGACAAATACATCTTCATAGAATACCCAAAGGTAACAGTTGGGTATACCTTCTATCTCAGATCCAAGGGCAAAGATGTTTGTTGCTAAGAATGGGTCCTTTCTCGAGAAGGAGTTTCTCTCGAAAGAATTGAGTGGGAGGAAGATAGAACTTGATGAGGTTGTCAAACCCCATCTTCAACCGGAGAGTAGTGCAACACAAAAAGATGTTTCTGTGGAACCTACGACTGTTGAAGAGGAAACTAATGATAGTGATCATGAAGCTTCGGATCAAGTTGCTATCGAACCTCGTAGGTCGACAAGGATATGTACTACTCCTGAGTGGTACGTTGATCCTTTCTTAGATGTCATGTTGTTGGACAACAATGAACCTACGAACTATGGAGAAGCGATGGTGGGCCCGTATTCCGACAAATGGTTAGAAGCCGAGAAATGTGAGATAGGATCCATGTATCAAAACAAAGTATGGACTTTGGTGGACTTGCCTGATGATCGGCAAGCCATTTAGATAAATGGATCTTTAAGAAGAAGACGGACGTGGACGGCAATGTCACCGTCTATGAAGCTCGACTTGTGGTGAAGAGTTTTTTCACAAGTTCAAGGAGTTGACTACGATGAGATTTTCTCACCCGTAGCGATGCTTAAGTCCGTCGGAATCATGTTAGCATTAGCTGCATTTATGAAATCTGGCAGATGGATGTCAAACAAGTTTCCTTACCAGTTTTCGTAAGGAAAGGTTGTATGTGATACAATCAGAAAGGTTTTGTCGATCCTAAGGATGCTATTAGGTATGCTAGCTCCAGCGATCCTTCCATGGACTAGAGCAAGCATCTCGGAGTCGGAATATACGCTTTCATGGAGTGATCAAAGTTTTTTGGGTTCATACAAAGTTTGTTAGAAACTTGTATTTACAATAAAGTGAGTGGGAGCACTACAACATTTCTGATAAGTATATGTGAATGACATATTGCTGATCCGAAATGATGTAGAATTTCTGGAAAGCATAAAGGGTTGTTTGAAAGGAGTTTTCAAAGGAATACCTGGATAAAGCTGCTTACATATAGGGCATCAAGATCTATAGAGATAGATCAAGACGCCTGATGATACATTCAAAAGAACACACACCTTTGACATAATTTGAAGGAGTTCAAAATAGATCAGTCAAAGAAGGAGTTCTTACCTGAATTGTAAGGTGTGAAGTTGAGTAAGACTCAAAGCTTGACCACGGTATAAGAAAGAGGAAGGACGAAGGTCGTCCCCTATGCTTTTGTCATAGGCTCTATACGGTATGCCATGCTGAGTACATCACCTGATGTGTGCCTTGCCACATGTCTGGCAAGAGGGTACAAAGGTGATCCAAGAGTGGATCACTAGATAGTGGTCAAAATTATCCTTAGAGGAATAAGGAAATGTTTCTCGGTTACGGAAGTGATAAAGAGTTCGACCGAAAAAGTTACGTCGATGCAAGCTTAACACCTATACAGATAGCTCTGAGTAGAGATACCGGATACGTATAATGGAGCAACAATTTGGAATAGCTCCAAGTGGAACGTGGTAGCAGCATCTACGATATGACATAAAGTTTTGCGAAATACATAGGGATCTGAATGTTGCAGACCCATTGACTACAACCTCTCTCACAAGCATAACATGATCAAACCCAGAACTCATTGAGTGTTAATCACATAGTGATGTGAACTAGATTATTGACTCTAGTAAACTATTTGGATGTTAGTCACATGGCGATGTGACCTGTGAGTGTTAATCACATGGCGATGTGACATGTGAGTGTTGACTCTAGTGCAAGTGGGAGACTGTTGGAAATATGCCCTAGAGGTAATAATAAATTGGTTATTATTATATTTCCTTGTTCATTATAATTGTTTATTATCCATGCTAGAATTGTATTGATAAGAAACTCAGATACATGTGTGGATACATAGACAAACACCGTGTCCCCAGTAAGCCTCTAGTTGACTGGCTCATTAATCAATAGATGGTTACGGTTTCCTGACCATGGACATTGGATGTCATTGATAACGGGATCACATCATTAGGGGAATGATGTGATGGACAAGACCCAATCCTAAGCCTAGCACAAGATCGTGTAGTTCGTATGCTAAAGCTTTTCTAAATGTCAAGTATATTTTCCTTAGACCATGAGATTGTGCAACTCCCGGATACTGTAGGAATGCTTTGGGTGTACCAAACGTCACAACGTAACTGGGTGGCTTTAAAGGTGCACTACAGGTATCTCCGAAAGTGTCTGTTGGGTTGGCACGAATCGAGACTGGGATTTGTCACTCCGTGTGACGGAGAGGTATCTCTGGGCCCACTCGGTAGGACATCATCATAGTGTGCACAATGTGATCAAGGAGTTGATCACGGGATGATGTGTTACGGAATGAGTAAAGAGACTTGCCGGTAACGAGATTGAGCAAGGTATCGGCATACCGACGATCGAATCTCGGGCAAGTTCTATACCGATAGACAAAGGGAATCATATACGGGATTGATTGAATCCTTGACATCGTGGTTCATCCGATGAGATCATAGTGGAACATGTGGGAGCCAACATGGGTATCCAGATCCCGCTGTTGGTTATTGGCCGGAGAGTTGTCTCGGTCATGTCTGCATGGTTCCCGAACCCGTAGGGTCTACACACTTAAGGTTCGATGATGCTAGGGTTATAGGGAATAGATATGCGTGGTTACCGAATGTTGTTCGGAGTCCCGGATGAGATCTCGGATGCCACGAGGAGTTCCGGAATGGTCCGGAGGTAAAGATTCATATATGGGAAGTCCCGTTTTGGTCACCGGAAAAGTTTCGGGCGCTATCGGTAGCATACCGGGACCACCGGGAGGGTCCCGGGGGTCCACCGGGTGGGGCCACCGGCTCCAGAGGGCTGCGTGGGCCAAGTGTGGGAGGGGACCAGCCCCAGGTGGGCTGGTGCGCCCCCCACCAGGGCCCAAGGGAAAGAGAGAAGGGAAGGAGGGGAAACCCTAGGCTCAGATGGGCCTAAGGCCCACCTAGTGGTGCGCCCCCCCTCTCCCCCCCCCCCTTGGCCACCCCCCTAGATGGGATCTAGGGCTGGCCGCCACCCCTAGGGGTGGAAACCTAGGTGGGGGCACAGCCCCTCCCTTTCCCCTATATATAGTGGGGTTTGGGGCTGCCATACACATGAGATCGTCACCCTCTTGGCGCAACCCTACCCCTCTCCCTCCTCGTCTCTTGTGGTGGTTGGCGAAGCCCTGCTGGAGTGCCATGCTCCTCCATCACCACCACCCCGTCGTGCTGCTACTGGACGTAGTCTTCCCCAACCTCTCCCTCTCACCTTGCTGGATCAAGGCGTGGGAGACGTCACCGGGTTGCACGTGTGTTGAACGCGGAGGCGCCGTTGTTTGGCGCTTAGATCGGAATCAACCGCGATCTGAATCGCTAGGAGTACGACTCCTTCATCCGCGTTCTTGCAACGCTTCCGCATCGCGATCTACAAGGGTATGTAGATGCACTCCCCTCTCCCTCGTTGCTAGATTACTCCATAGATTGATCTTGGTGATGCGTAGGAAATTTTTTGTTTTCTGCTACGATCCCCAACACCTCTCCGATCAGTAACCAATAGCGGAACCTGGATGCTCATATTGGCTCCCACATTTTCTACGAAGTTCATTATCGGTCGAACCATTAAGACAACATACGTTATTCCCTTTGTCATCGGTATGTTACTTGGCCGAGATTCGATCGTCGGTATCCTCATATCTAGTTCAATCTCGATATCGGCAAGTCTCTTTACTCGTTTCGTAATACATCATCCCGTTACTAACTCATTAGTCATTTGCTTGCAAGGCTTATTATGATGTGTATTACCAAGAGGGCCTAGCGATACCTCTCCGATACTCGGAGTGACAAATCCTAATCTCGATTCACGCCAACCCAACAAGACACCTTCGGAGATACCTGTAGAGCATATTTATAACCACCCAGTTACGTTGTGACATTTGATAGCACACAAGGCAATCCTCTGGTCTCCGAGAGTTGCATGATCTCATAGTCGGAGGAATATGTATTTGACGTGAAGAAAGCAATAGCAGTAAAACTGAACGATCATTATGCTAAGCTAATAAGTGGGTCATATCCATCACATAATTCTCCTAATGATGTGATCTCGTTCATTAAATTACAACACATGTCTATGGTTAGGAAACTTAACCATCTGTGATTAACGAGCTAGTCTAGTAGAGGCTTACTAGGGACACAGTGTTTTGTCTATGTATCCACACATGTATCAAGTTTCAGGTTAATACAATTCTAGCATGAATAATAAACATTTATCATGATATAAGGAAATATAAAATAACAACTTTATTATTACATCTAAGGCATATTTCCTTCATTCTAACACTTGCACTAGAGTCAATAATCTAGTTCACATCATCATGTGATTAACACCAATAGTTCACATCGCATGATTAACACCCATAGTTCACATCGCCATGTGACCAACACCCAAAGAGTTTACTAGAGTCAATAATCTAGTTCACATCACCATGTGATTAACACCCAAAGAGTACTAAGGTGTGATCATGTTTTTCTTATGAGAGAAGTTTAGTCAACAGGTCTGTCACATTCAGATCCGTATGTATTTTGCAAATTTCTATGTCTACAATGCTCTGCATGGAGCTACTCTTGCTAATTGCTCTCACGTTCAATACATATCTAGATTGAGACTTAGAGTCATCTAGATCAGTGTCAAAGCTTGCATCGACCTAACTCTTTACGACGAACTCTTTATCACCTCCATAACCAAGTAACATTTCTTTAGTCCTTTTTAAAGTAACTAAGGATAATTTTGACCGCTGTCTAGTGATCTACTCCTGGATAACTATTGTGCCTCCTTGCCAAACTCATGACAAGGTACACAACATGGTTGGTACACATCATGACATACTTTATAGAACCTATGGCTGAGGCATAAGGAATGACTTTCATTCTCTCTATATTTTTCTGCCGTGGTCGGGGTTTGAGTCTTACTCAACTTCATACCTTACAACTCAGGTAAGAAATCCTTCTTTGACCGATCCATTTTGAACTACTCCAAAATCATGGTATGTACTTATCGAAAGTCTTATCAAGTGTCTTGATCTATCTCTATAGATCTAGATGCCCAATATGTAAGCAGCTTCACCGAGGCCTTTGTTTGAAAAACTTCTTATTCAAATATCATTTTATGCTATCCAAAAAGTCTACATAATTTCCGATCAACAATATGTCATCCACATATAATATCAGAAATTTTGTAGTGCTCCCACTCACTTTCTTGTAAATACAAGCTTCGACGCAAGTCTATATAAAACTATATGCTTTGATCAACTCATCAAAGCGTATATTCCAACTCCGAGATGCTTCCACCAGTCCATAGATGGATCGTTGGAGCTTGCTCACTTTGTTAGCACCTTTAGGATTGGCAAAACCTTCTAGTTGCATCATATACAACTCTTCTTTAAGAAATCCATTTAGGAATGCAATTTTGATATCTGATGGGCCTCGAACCCCTCGTTGGTTACCCCAAGTGGAAGGTGTAAGATGCAGTAAGTAGAAGTGTTTTCCCCTAGCAAAGATGCCAAGGATCGAATCCCCAGAGACTCCTAGGTTCAACAAGTAGGTGTCAATTGCTAACGGCGCAATTAGCAATCAACGTGGACCTGCACACAGATACAAATAACTTTGCTCCCAACGAGTACAGAGAGGTTGTCAATCTCTCCGGCCTTGTAGTTCACAAAGGGTTAAAAGCAATATGATAGTAGTGATAGATAGTGTTTTGCAATAGTAAGTAAAATAGCGAAAAGTAAATAGTGAATGTGATCAATGATGGTAATATGGACCGGAGTCTCATGATGTTCACTAGTGATGTCTCTCTCCCAAAAGACGATAAAACAGCTATGTGAGGTAAACAAATTACAGCTGGGCAATTGACAGGACCACGAACGCAAACCAATGCTGATTACATTGCAAGAAAGGTTGAGGTTCAAAGCATGGGC
>LR738712.1:113824092-113862518 GCA_902687465.1 Secale cereale | reverse complement strand
CTATCCAGAACATCTCGCTGGTATTAAGTTGCGAGTCCCACCCATAGTGTAAACTCAATGCAACAAACAACTGCATTAAAAGAACTTTGCGTAAAGTAAACAATCCTTGCACCCGCGGGCACAAGCACCGTTGTTTTCCCCCTTGTGGCAACAGCACATCCCCTAGACTCATGTTTCTGTCACTCAAGCTAGTCATCGAGGGGCATGAACCCACAATCGAGCATAACGTTCCCTCTTGGAGTCACTACTTACTACTCGGCCAAAGCAATAAATAACAACGGAGAACATGCAAGAATTACTTATGAACTAAAATATAAAAGAGGTAGATCAAATATATTACTCAAGATCAATCTGAACATAATCTCATAATCCATCGGATCCCAGCAAACTCAAAATAGCAACAGCATAAGGATTACATAGGTGCCTCGATCATGTAGGGCAGCTCACGAGGACTAATAAGTGAAGCACAAGAACGGGAGGAGAACAGCACATAGCTACTGGTCATGGACTCATGGTCCAAGGGAGACTACTCATGAGTCATCCGAGAGGCGTCCATGGTGGTGGAGAAGCTCCCGGTGGTGATCCTCCCCTCCGGCAGGGTGCCGGGAAGAGTTCGCCTCGTGCTCCCGATCTTGGAAGCGGCGGCGGCGGCAGAACAGAGATGGGATCGCGAAAAGAAGTCCTGTTTCGAGGGTTTCGAAGAGTCCTTTAAATATATGCCAAAGTAGGGCACCGGGGGGCTCTCGGGGGGCCGAGGCGCCCCCCCCGGCGCGGCCCAAGGGGGGGGGCGCCCACAGGGCGCCTGGAGCCCTTGTGCCCCCAGGCTGCCCTTCGGACGCAGTGTTGTTTCCGGTACGCTGATTTTTTATATATTTTTTCTGGATTTTTCTGGGCAGTTCTCGAAACGTGAAAACCTGAAATACAAAAACAGCCGAAAACGGAAACTGGCACTGGGGTGCACTGGATTAGTAAGTTAGTCCAAATATGATCAAAAGTGTATGGAAGTGTATGAATATCATAGCAATATCACCCAAAAGTGGCATGGAGCAAGCAGAAATTATAGATACGTTTTGGACGTATCAACATCCCCAAGCTTAATTCCTGCTCGTCCTCGAGTAGGTAAATGATAACAAGAATAATTTCTGTGGTGACATGCTATTAACCATATAGGAATTTCTCATAGTCATATGACAAAAGCTTACTGAGACAATGATTCTATAGTAATTAAGTTGTCTCAAGAGAAAATCACAAATGACTGAAAGTTTTACAACATGAAACTGAAACATCAAAAAGATTTGCAATGAACATGATGTGCAAATATGATAAAGTGATATCTAGCTTGCCCCCTTTAGTGATGCAAAACATAAATGCAAGGGCACCATCAAGGTTTAAGTGATGACTAGATACAATCATTTCAGAATAAACGATATCCCAATCATGCAAAAGACAATGCTACTTTGGGACAATGCACATTACACTCAGAATGACAATCATGCTCTCAGTAGTTGGTGCTTCAACATAAAGGTAAAAGAAAGGTTAGGTGCTAAAGCTTTTTTATTTGAAAACATGGAAGCAATTGTGTCAACGGTAGTAGTACTTCATATGTGTCATGTATAAAACATCTTATAAGTTGCAAGCCTCATGCATCGAATACCAATAGTGCTCGCTCCTTGTCCTAATTAGCTCGGATCCCCATGGGTTATCATTGCATTGCATATGTTTTAACCAAGTGTCACAAAGGGGTACCTCTATGCCACCTGTACAAAGGTCCAAGGAGATAGATCGCATTTGATTTCTCATTTTTTGATAGATCTCAACTTGAGGACATCCATACCGGGACAACATAGAAAATAGATGATGGACTCCTCTTTAATGCATAAGCATATTCTCATTAGAGATTGAGGATTAAGGTCCAAGCTAAAACTTCCACCATGATGCATGGCTTTGGTTGGCGGCCCAATGTTCTTCTCTAACAATATGCATATTAATTCAGCCCACGGTGAATCACCCTTACTTCAGACAAGACGAACATGCATAGCAACTCACATGATATTCAACAAAAGTGTGACAGTTGATGGCGTCCCCAGAAACATGGTTACCGCTCAGCAAGCAACTCATAAGAAATAAGATACATAGGCAACATATTCTTTACCACAATAGTTTTTAGGCTACTTTCCCATGAGCTATGTATTGCATGGTTAGTTTGCTTAGTGCAGGTGGAGGTTAGCAAAAGACTGGGAGCGACCAACTAAGAGAGCAATGACGGTCATAATCATGCAGAGCGACAAAGCAATATTGAATCAGGCATGGTAGTTATATCGCTACTCAGAAACAAAAGATCATCAAGGCTTGACAGACTTTCTTTACAGTCTTGAATATGCGTGAGCATACGCCAAGTCAATCAAAATAAATTCTCAAAGGAAGATATTACTAAACCATACCACATCATAGGCAAACAAACCAAGTTGGTACTCCAATAACACATTGGGAACCCCCCAGCTATTTGAGATTAACCATAAGAAAACCTGAACTACTAAGCACCATCATGAAAGTAGCATCTTTATCATAGACATATTAACCCATGCAACGGAAGCAAACTCTCTTAATAAGGTGAGCATGGTAATTAAAGAGAGTTCAAGCAACCAACTAAATAAAAGCTCTTGAAAAGATAAGCATGAATACTAAGAGCAGAGCACGATAGTAGCTATTAAAAGACAAAGAACACACACATCATAGATAGACATGAAAATTCTATGTAATGTTCTAGGTAGAGGTGGAGCGTGTTTCTCTCCCACATAAAGGAATGCTGGGTTCCGACTCGTTATGAAAAACTAAAAAGAAAACTAAAAGCAAGACGCTCCAAGCATAGCACATAACATATGAAGTGATAAAAATATAGCGAAACGAAAGACGAACTGATAATGTTGATGGAGAAGGGGATGCACGGGGGGCATCCCCAAGCTTAGACGCTTGAGTCTCCTTGAATATTTCTTGGGGGTGCACGGGGGCATCCCCAAGCTTGAGCGCTTGACACTCCTGAATCTTTTTATCATCTTCCCTCGCACACTTGAAAACTCCCTTCATACACAACTCATCATAATCTGATTAGCGAGGTTAGTACCCTTAATAAAATAATTATACCTTGCTGGAAATAAGGATATTCTTGAAGTTCTACTGTTTCTCAAGATTGCCAAAAGGTTTTTGTAAAGAAAAAGAAAGTTCTTAATTTGCAAAGTGAAGGTAAGGCAAAACAGGACAGAATCTGTGAAAAACAGAACAGCAGGCAGTAATTGACCTGTTCGGGATACTTCTGCAACTCAAATCAAAAAACTCAGAACTGACGCACGAAATACAATTATATAGAGAATGCTGTCGAAAAAATTCAGACCAAAAAGATGATCTGGTGATTTTATACGAATTTTTCTATCCAAGGACAGAATCTGTTTCCTGGACAGCACCTCACAACTTTTGAACTTTCTAGCAATCGGAGGCTATACTTGGCACAAATATGAAAAGCAAAGATACAATGATGATGCTACAGCAGTAAAAAACATCAAGACACAACAAAAACAAAATAAAAGGTAAACTAACAAGACTAAAAAGCAAAGGTAAAAGATAGCATGCAACTCCCCTATCCTGAAGAGTGGAGTCCCCGGCAACGGCGCCAGAAAATACTCCTTGATGGGCCTCGAACCCCTCGTTGGTTACCCCAAGTGGAAGGTGTAAGATGCAGTAAGTAGAAGTGTTTTCCCCTAGCAAAGATGCCAAGGATCGAATCCCCAGAGACTCCTAGGTTCAACAAGTAGGTGTCAATTGCTAACGGCGCAATTAGCAATCAACGTGGACCTGCACACAGATACAAATAACTTTGCTCCCAACGAGTACAGAGAGGTTGTCAATCTCTCCGGCCTTGTAGTTCACAAAGGGTTAAAAGCAATATGATAGTAGTGATAGATAGTGTTTTGCAATAGTAAGTAAAATAGCGAAAAGTAAATAGTGAATGTGATCAATGATGGTAATATGGACCGGAGTCTCTTGATGTTCACTAGTGATGTCTCTCTCCCAAAAGACGATAAAACAGCTATGTGAGGTAAAAAAATTACAGCTGGGCAATTGACAGGACCACGAACGCAAACCAATGCTGATTACATTGCAAGAAAGGTTGAGGTTCAAAGCATGGGCGGTACGCCAAAGTAAGTAGACCGAAATCCATCAATATCTACTACTAATCATCCACCTTGAGATATCTATCCAGAACATCTCACTGGTATTAAGTTGCGAGTCCCACCCATAGTGTAAACTCAATGCAACAGACAACTGCATTAAAAGAACTTTGCGTAAAGTAAACAATCCTTGCACCCGCGGGCACAAGCACCGTTGTTTTCCCCCTTGTGGCAACAGCACATCCCCTAGACTCATGTTTCTGTCACTCAAGCTAGTCATCGAGGGGCATGAACCCACAATCGAGCATAACGTTCCCTCTTGGAGTCACTACTTACTACTCGGCCAAAGCAATAAATAACAACGGAGAACATGCAAGAATTACTTATGAACTAAAATATAAAAGAGGTAGATCAAATATATTACTCAAGATCAATCTGAACATAATCTCATAATCCATCGGATCCCAGCAAACTCAACATAGCAACAGCATATGGATTACATAGGTGCCTCGATCATGTAGGGCAGCTCACGAGGACCAATTAGTGAAGCACAAGAACGGGAGGAGAACATCACATAGCTACTGGTCATGGACTCATGGTCCAAGGGAGACTACTCACGAGTCATCCGGGAGGCATCCATGGTGGTGGAGAAGCTCCCGGTGGTGATCCTCACCTCCGGCAGGGTGCCGGGAAGAGTTCTCCTGGTGCTCTCGATCTTGGAAGCGGCGGCGGCGGTGGAACAGAGATGGGATCGCGAAAAGAAGTCCTGTTTCGAGGGTTTCGGAGAGTCCTTTAAATATATGCCAAAGTAGGGCACCGGGGGGCTCTCGGGGGGCCGAGGCCCCCCCCCGGCGCGGCCCAGGGGGGGCGCCCACAGGGCGCCTGGAGCCCCTGTGCCCCCCCCCCAGGCTGCCCTTCCGACGCAGTGTTGTTTCCGGTACGCTGATTTTTTATATATTTTTTCTGGATTTTTCTGGGCAGTTCTCGAAACGTGAAAACCTGAAATACAAAATCAGCCGAAAACAGAAACTGGCACTGGGGTGCACTGGATTAGTAAGTTAGTCCAAATATGATCAAAAGTGTATGGAAGTGTATGAATATCATAGCAATATCGCCCAAAAGTGGCATGGAGCAAGCAGAAATTATAGATACGTTTTGGACGTATCAACATCCATCTGGCAGATTTCATAAAATGTGGCAATTGCTAACATGATTCGGACAGACTTAAGCATCGCTACGAGTGAGAAAATTTCATCGTAGTCAACACCTTGAACTTGTCGAAAACCTTTCGCAACAAGTCGATCTTTCTAGACAGTGATTTTACCATCAGCATCTATCTTCCTCTTGAAGATCCATTTATTCTCTATGGCTCGCCGATCATCGATCAAGTCCATCAAAGTCCACACTTTGTTCTCATACATGGATCCTATCTCAGATCATGGCCTCAAGCCATTTATTGGAATCTGGGCTCATCATAGCTTTTTTATAGTTCTTAGGTTTGCCTTGGTCTAGTAACATGACTTCCAGAATAGGATTACCGTACCACTCGGGCACGGATCGTGCTCTAGTTGACCTACGAGGTTCAGTAGCAACCTGATCTGAAGTATCATGATCATTATCATTATCTTCCTCTCTAGTTGATGTGGGCATCACGGAAACGGTTTTCTGTGATGTGCTTCTTTCCAATTCGAAAAGAAGGTACAATTACCTCATCAAATTCTACTTTCCTCCCACTCACTTCTTTCGAGAGAAAACTCCTTCTCTAGAAATGATCCATTCTTAGCAACAAAGATCTTGCCTTCATATCTGTGGTAGAAGATGTACCAACAATTTCTTTTGGGTATCCTATGAAGACGCACTTCTCCGATTTGGATTCGAGCTTATCAGGCTGAAGCGTTTTCACATAAGCATCGCAACCCCAAACTTTAAGAAAAGACAGCTTAGGTTTCTTGCCAAACCACAGTTCATATGGTGTCTTCTCAACGGATTAAGATGGTACCCTATTTAACGTGAATTCATTTGTCTCTAATGCATAACCCCAAAACGATAGTGGTAAATCGGTAAGAGACATCATAGATTGCACCATATCTAATAAAGTACGATTACGACGTTCGGACACACCATTACGCTGTGGTGTTCCAGGTGGCGTGAGCTGTGAAACTATTCCACGTTGTTTTAAATGAACACCAAACTCGTAACTCAAATATTCGCTTCCATGATCAGATCATAGAAACTTTATTTTCTTGTTACGATGATGCTCTACTTCACTATGAAATTCTTTGAACTTTTCAAATGTTTCAGACTTGTGTTTCATCAAGTAGATATACACATATCTGCTCAAATCATCTGTGAAGGTCAGAAAATAACGATACCCGCCGCGAGCCTCAACACTCATCGGACAGCAAAACATCGATATGTATTATTTCCAATAAGCATTAGCTTGCTCCATTGTTCCGGAGAACAGAGTTTTAGTCATCTTGCCCATGAGGCATGGTTCACATGTATCAAATGATTCATAATCAAGTGATTCCAAAAGTCCATCAACATGGAGTTTTTTCATGCGCTTTACACCAATATGACCTTAACAGCAATGCCGCAAGTATGTTGCACTATCATTATCAACTCTGCATCTTTTGTCTTCAATATTATGAATATGTGTATTACTATGATCGAGATTCAATAAACCATTCACCTTGGGTGTATGACATAGAAGGTTTTATTCATGTAAACAAAATAACAATTATTCTCCGACTTAAATGAATAATCGTATTGCAATAAAAACGATCCAATCTTGTTCATGCTTAACGCAAACACCAAATAACATTTACTTAGGTTTAACACTAATCCCGAAAGTACAGGGAGTGTGCGATGATGATCATATCAATATTGGAAGTACTTCCAACACACATCGTCACCTCATCTTCAACTAGTCTTCGTTTATTCTGCAACTCCTGTTTCGAGTTACTAATCTTAGCAACCGAACAAGTATCAAATACCCAGGGGCTACGACGAGCACTAGCGAGTTACACATCAATAACATGTATATCAAATATACCTTTACTCACTTTGCCATCCTTCTTATCCGCCAAATATTTGGGGTATATCCACTTCCAGTGACCATTTCCTTTGTAGTAGAGGCACTTAGTTTCAGGCTTGGGTCTACCTTTGAGTTTCTTCTCAGGAGTGACAACTTTATTGCCATTCTTCTTGAAGTTCCCTTTCTTCCCATTGCCCCTTTTCTTGAAACTAGTGGTCTTGTTAACCATCAACACTTGATGTTCTTTCTTGATTTCTACCTTCGCCGATTTCACCATCGCGAAGAGCTCGGGAATCATTTTCGTCATCCCTTGCATATTATAGTTCATCACGAAGTTCTAGTAGCTTGGTGATAGGGACTAGAGAATTCTGTCAATCATTATCTTATCTGGAAGATTAACTCCCACTTGATTCAAGTGATTGTAGTACCTAGAAATTCTGAGCACATGCTCACGAGCTGAGCTATTCTCCTCCATCTTGTAGGCAAAGTACTTGTTAGAGGTCTCATACCTCTCGACATGAGTATGAGTCTGAAATACCAATTTCAGCTCTTGGAACATCTCATATGCTCTATGGCGTTCAATTTTTTTTTAGTCCCGGTTCTAAGACGTAAAGCATGGCGCACTAAATTATTAAGTAGTCATCATATAGAGCTTTGCCAAACATTCATAATGCATGCATATGCTCCTGCAATAAGTTTGTCACCTAGCGGTGCATCAAGGACATAATTCTTCTATGCAGCAATGAGGATAATCCTCAGATCACGGACCTAGTCTGCATCATTGCTACTAAACTTTCAACTTAATTATCTCTAGGAACATATCAAAAACATAGGGGAGCCACAAGCTATTGATCTACAAAATAGATATGCAAATACTATCAGGACTAAGTTCATGATAAATTAAGTTCAATTAATAAAATTACTAAAGAACTCCCACTTAGATAGACATCCCTCAAGTCATCTAAATGATACGTGATCCAAATCAACTAAACCATGTTCGATCATCACGTGAGATGGAGTAGTCTTCAATGGTGAACATCTCTATGTTGATCATATCTACTATATGATTCACATTCGACCTTTCGGTCTCAAGTGTTCCGAGGCCATGTCTGTACATGCTAGGCTCGTAAAGTTTAACCCTGAGTACTCCGCATGTGCAAAACTTTCTTGCACCCATTGTATGTGAACATAGAGTCTATCACACCCATTCATCACATGGTGTCCCAGCATGACAAACTATCACAACTGTGCATACTCAGGGAGAACACTTATACCTTGAAATTTTAGTAAGGGATCATCTTATAATGCTACCACCGTACTAAGCAAAATAAGATGCATAAAAGATAAACATCACATCCAATCAAAATATGTGACATGATATGGCCATCATCAGCTTGTGCCTTTGATGTCCATCTCCAAAGTACCGTCATGATCTCCATCGTCATCGACCTGACACTTTGATATCCATCGAAGGGTCGTGGTTGTCTCGCCAACTATTGCTTCTACAACTATCGCTAACTCATAGTGATAAAGTAAAGCAATTACATGGTGTTTGCATTTCATACAATATAGAGACAACCATAAGCCTCCTGCCGGTTGTCAGATAACTTACAAAACATGATCATCTCATACAATGACGTATAACTCATCACGTCTTGACCATATCACATCACAACATGCCATGCAAAAACAAGTTAGACGTCCTATACTTTGTTGTTGCAAGTTTTACATGGCTGCTACGGCCTTCTAGCAAGAACCGTTCTTACCTACGCATAAAAACCACAACGGTGTTTCGTCAAGTTTGCTGTTTTAACCATCAACAAGGACAGGCTGCAGTCAAATTCGATTCAACTAAAGTAGGAGAAACAGACACCCACCAACCACCTTTATGCAAAACCAGTTTCATGTCTGTCGGTGGAACCGATCTCATGAACACGGTCACGTAAGGTTGATCCGAGCCGCTTCATCCCACAATACCGCCGAATCAAAATAAGACATTGGTGGTAAGTAGTATGACTATCACCGCCCACAACTCTTTGTGTTCTACTCGGCTCATGATGCCACTGTTGGGAAACGTAGTATGCAATTTCAAAAAATATCCTACGCTCACGCAAGATCCATCTAGGATATGCATGGCAACGAGAGGGGGAGAGTGTGTCTACGTACGCTCGTAGACCAAAAGCGGAAGCATTTGACAAAGCGGTTGATGTAGTCGAATTTCTTCTCGTTCCGATCGATCAAGCACCTAACGTACGACACCTCCGAGTTATGCACACATTTAGCTCGATGACATCCCTCATTCCATTGATCCAGCAAGGTGTCGAGGAAGTAGATGAGTTCCCTCAGCACGACGGTGTGGTGACGGTGATGGTGAAGTGATCCAAGCAGGGCGTCGCCTAAGCCTAGGAGAATATGACCGGAGGCATAAACTTTGGAGGGGGGGGGGTGGGGCGCCGCACACGGCTAACAATTGTTGGTCTGTGTTGTAGGCGCCCCCTCCTCATGTATACATAGGTGGGAGGGGGAGGGGAGCAGTCATAAGGCGCACCAAGTAGGAGGAATCCTACTTGGGCCCCTAGTCCAATTCGGCCGCCCTTACCATATTTTGGACAAGGTGGAAAGGAAGGAGGGGGAGGGGAAGGAAGTAGGAGTCCTATTTCATACTTTCCTTTTCCTCTTATCCTTTCCTTTCCTCCCCATATGACCGGCCCTATATGGGCCGCACCAGCCCCTTGTGGGCTAGTGTGTTCCCTCACTTGGCCCATTAGGCCCATATCCTTGACGGGGGGCGTGCCCGTAACCCCTTTTGGTGACCCGGTATCACTCGGAACACTTCCGATGTCCAAATACCACCGTCCTATGTATCAGTATTTACCTCTCGACCATTTAGAGACTCCTCGTCATGTCCATGATCTCACCCGGGACTCCGAACAACATTCGGTCACCAAATCATGTAACTCATATAATATAAAATCGTCATCAAACGTTAAGCGTGTGGACCCTACGGGTTCGAGAACTATGTAGACATGACCGTGACACCTCTCCGGTCAATAACCAATAGCGGAACCTGGATGCTCATATTGGCTCCCACATATTCTACGAAGATCTTTATCGCTCAAACCGTTATGACAACATATGCTATTCCCTTTGTCATCGGTATGTTACTTGCCAGAGATTCGATCGTCGGCATCCTCATACCTAGTTCAATCTCGTTATCGGCAAGTATCTTTACTCGTTCCATAATACATCATCCTGTGACTAACTCATTATTCATTTGCTTGCAAGACTTATTATGATGTGTATTACCTATTACAGAGAGGGCCCAAAGATACCTCTCCGATACTCGGAGTGACAAATCCTAATCTCGATTCACGCCAACCCAACAAGACACATTCGGAGATACCTGTAGAGCACCTTTATAATCACCCAGTTATGTTGTGACATTTGACAGCACACAAGGCAATCCTCCGGTATCCGGGAGTTGCATTATCTCATGGTCGGAGGAATAGGTATTTGACATGAAGAAAGCAATAGCAATAAAACTGAACGATCATTATGCTAAGCTAACGGGTGGGTCATGTCCATCACATCATTCTCCTAATGATATGATCCCATTCGTCAAATGACAACACATATATATGGTTAGGGAACTTAACCATCTTTGATTTACAATCTAATCTAGTAGAGGCTTACTAGGGACACGGTGTTTTGTCTATGTATCCACACATGTATCAAGTTTCCAGTTAATAAAATTCTAGCCTGAATAAAAAATATTTATCATGATATAAGGAAATATAAAATAACAACTTTATTGTTGCATCTAGGGCATATTTCCTTCCCCTTCCTACTCGCTCCATACTCCGCCACCTCATGTGGGCGATGTGGCGCACGGCGCACCTCCTCCTCCTTCCCTGCACAGCGATGACTTTGAGCCAAGGCACGAGGCGCGGCCCACTACGTGGAGCGCCGGTGCCGGCGCGTGACGAAGCAAGCTATCAGGTGGTGCCGCAGCCACAGTACAACGAGCGCACGCTCCTGGCACCGCCGCGTCAACACCAAGATCTAGCCACCCTGGAAGAAGCAGTGCGTGGGCGCAAAGACCGCGCTCCGCCCGCGCGGCCCATGCCTATGAGCGCGGCGAGTTGTCGCGCTTTCACTCGTGAGCAGTGCCGCATTGTCTGGACGGAGTTTCCCCACGCTACGACGGCATACCCAACCCTACAAATTTCCTCCAACTCTACGCGTTGACCATTGAGGCGGCAAATGCGACAACAAGGTCATGGAAAACTGGTTCCTGATGGCCCTCAAGGATGGTGCACACTCCTGGCTCACGCACCTCCTAGAAGGGTCGATCTCTTCATGGGATGAGCTCCACATGTGCTTCATCGCCAACGTCCAAGGCACCCGCGACCGTGCCATCACCATCAACAACCTGCAGCGCGTGAAGTAGCGCCCAGGTTAACCCCCCGCGAGTACATTCAACGCTTCACTCAGGTCCGCCTCAAGATCCCGAAGGCCTCGGACGAAGCCATCATCTCGGTTCTCACGGAAAGCGTCACGAACGTCAGGATGAGCGAGGAGCTCGCCATCAACAAGGACCTATGCATGGCACTGGAAATGTTCAACTTGGTGGACAAGTGCGCAAGGGCGGAAGAAGGCCGCCTCTCCTTCGTCAAGCACCCGGACGAAGATCCTAAAGACAAGAAGGCCAAGACCAAGGAAGTGAAGTGCAAGGGCCCCGTCGTGCTGGCAGCAGAGCCTGAACTGAAGCGCGGTCATGACCGTGACAAGCCCTCCAAGGGCGCTCGTCCGTTCTTTGTCTTCCACAACGTGCACCCCCACAACACTAACAACTGCCAAGAGCTCAGGGTGCTATAGGACGAGCACCTGGGCGGCCGCCCAGAGCATAGTGACCGTGGCTTTGGCTGCGGAGGCAGCCATGTAGGAGGCCGCTGGGACAACCGCAACCCTCATCAGAGCTGGCGCGAACAGCCTCTAGGGGGTGGCTAGCGTTATCAGCCTTGGGACGGCGCCTGGCACGATCAGCCTCGCGAGGCCCGTGCACAAGGCAACGCTGGCCTCCCTCCTCGGCCGCCGCCGCCCAGGAGGAATGACAAAAACTGGCAAGATGACGGGGCTGGGGGCTACTGTCGGTGTCAAAACCGGCGGATCTCGGGTAGGGGGTCCCGAACTATGCGTCTGAGGATCGATGGTAACAGGAGGCTGGGGACACGATGTATACCCAGGTTCAGGCCCTCTCGATCGAGTTAAAACGCTACTTCCTACTATATTAGTATGGATGAATATGTATACAAGAGTAGATCTACCTCGAGATCGTAATGGCTAAACCCTAAGTCTAGCCTATGTAGATATTGTGATTCTTCTCTAGCCTCTATGGATTAAGCCCTCCATTTTATATACACACTAGAGAGGCCTAGGGTTTGTACATATCATCTTGCAGAGGAAGGAAAATCTACACCTGAACCTAAAACTTGCCATTACAAGAACACAGGAGTCCTATCCTGATACGAGAGATGATCTGCTATAATAATCTTCACGACGCACTAGTCCGGCCCACCAGGAGTTTGTCCGGCCACATGAGGACCCCCCGATCCAGGACTCCCTTAGTAGCCCCTGAACCTATCTTCAATGACGATGAGTTCGGCTTCCGTATTGTCTTCGGCATTGCAAGGCGGGTTCCTCCTCCCAAATATATCTTCTGCAGATAGATGGATTGTGTTCGGCTCTACAAGATTAGTACAACCCTTAGCCTCGAAGGCAAGGCTCTTAAAAGAAAATTGTCGGATTCAGGGCTCCGCAAAACCCAAGAAGTTTGAACACAGGGGCGTGAATGAAGATCTCTCCCACTCACGTCTACCTAGCGTCTCGCTCTTGTCTCGGTGGAAGGATTCAAGCAAACAATGGATAGAACACACAAGAGTTTACCCAGGTTCGGGCCACCGTGTGGTGTAAGACCCTACTTCCTGCTTTGGTGGATTAGCCTCGGGCGAGCTGGGATATGAGCTAGTACAATGGTTCCTGGGCTCGGGAGGTGAGCTCAGGAGGGTCGGGAGGCAAGTGTTCTTGCTCCTTGTGTGGTGGCTAAGTGTATGGATCGATTCCCCCTTTAAAGTGGGAATCCTAACTACTTATATAGGCGGCCACGGTCCTCTTCCCCCGAAATGTTTAGGCGGGAAGGGATCCCACAACGGCCATTTTTTAGCAGGAACACAAGGACGTTCCTATCCTGACAAAAGCGGTCTTCTCCTGCAAAAGGATCAGGCGGTGACACGGTGGTGGGCTCGACGGTGACATCTTCCTTGTCGTCCTTGCGGTCTTCGGTCTTGTTGCACCAAAGGGGAAACCTTTGCCTCGCTCCTTGTGAACCAGCGGCTGCGCTGTCCCCTTTGCACCGAAATGGCAACTGTGCCACTGGCGGACGCTGGCTCAGTGCGTCACTGCTGACATCACTACCTCCTCCTGAGGCAGGCCTGGTCTTGGACTCTCCACCCCTCCGGAGCCCCTTGCAGAGGCCGCTCTCGAGGAGGTCTTGATGTCATTCTCCTTGCGAGGCTTAGCTCCCTCGCGAGGGTCTTGGGCAGCTGGGCCTTACCAAGCTGTAGTAGGAGCGCGCCGCGGTCCGCAGACAGGCAAGTCTGGGTACCCTGGTTCCCAGTACGCCGACAGTAGCCTTAGTCGAGGACGAAGCGCCGCGGGCCCCAATGGCTACGGGCTAGGCTGGCGGGCGATGGTTGGATGGGACGTGGGCGGCCCCACCTCCCACGCAGTCTTGGTAGTCGTGCGCCTTGCCACTCGCACGACCGGTAGGGCTTCTTGCTGCCGCCTCTGCTTTCGGCATTCCAATCGCTCCTTTTCTTCACTTGCCTTCTCTGCCCCTTCCCCCTTGTCGTCATGCTACGCAAGGCGAAGAAGAGGGGGGACGGCGAGCCTGCCGCGTCGCCGCCGGTGCTCGAGTCGGCGCTGGGCCGCTCCGCCATAGTGAACTAGGAGGGTTTGGACAAGGTGCATCGCGCCTTGGCCGACGCATCTAACGAGTGGGGGCCGACCCGGGTTTGGCTCGCTTCCCGGCCGGTGGCAGGGCTCGGCGCCAACGATATCCAACTTCATATCCACGCCATCTTCGAGGGTCTCCTTCCCCCTTTCTCCGCCTTCTTTTATGCAGTGCTTACGCATTACCAGATTCGGGCGTTACACCTGGACCCTGGGTCCATCATCCTTCTTTCCGGCTTCGCGTTCCTGTGTGAAGCTTTCATTGGCGTTTCCCCATCTGTGGCTTTGCTTCGCCACTTCTTTGCCCTCGCCTTGGTTGACAGGGGGCAGCGCTCGGGGTGCGTCGCGCCTGCGCCCCCGCCGGGAGGCACATTCTTCATTTCGTGCTGGATATGACGGGCACTATGACCTTCAAAGTCTTCGAGGCAGACGGCCGTCGGCTGCCGTGTGCCGTGGGGAATGGGCTCGCCGGCGACCATTCCCTATGCCGTCAGGGCAGCGATGCGCTCCCATTGGCTACGTCTCCGACTCTCCTAGTAGCAGTTACGCTACCCCTGAGACGGCCTCGAGCTCCGATGAGAGATATGAGCCACCAAGTCGCTGCCCCTATCGCTGGAGGGAAACGTTGTCCTCCCGACGTCGTCGTTGTTGAAGGAGTTCATGCCACGTTCCTCGGGAGCGTCTTCCTTAGCTTGGTTCCTGCAGGACATTATGGAAGGCTCCACGAGGGCATGTAAATTCTTGTAATAATTTTGCTATTGTCTGGCGTTATAAACTTATGTCCTGCATGAGACCCTTGTTAGAGCATGACTTTCCCTTCCTTCTGTTCCCGTGGTAGTTTAGGGCCCTACGCCTGCGAGACCTAGTCCCGGGACAAGCCTCAGCCTGCGCCGGTATGCCAGGTCACGATGCCGTGGTCAAGGCCAGGAGGTGAGGGCTCCAGGGTCCGGTAGGAGCCCCCGAGGCATGATGCTCAGGAGTTCCCTCTTGGCGTGCAGGCAACCGCCCACCGGTCCATCGGGAAGGGTTTTCATGCCCTAGCGGATTCGTGATTATAGTGGGTGGAGGCGTAGGTACGCGAGTGGATGTGGCGTTGAAAACTTATCTCAGCAATCCTAGTGGTCAGGTGGTGGTGGTACTTGATTTTCTGTTACCCTCCCTTTGAGGCGAGGTTCTGTGTCCAGATGTCTTCACGAGGAGGTAACGATGGTCGCTCCTAAGGCCATGGGGGCAAGGGTCGCGGAGCAGGTGGAGGCGTTCCTCCAGGCCACTGCTACCGCAGCCGAAGAGGAGAAGGACGGTGGTGATGCGCTCGGCAATGCCTGATCCGTTCCTGTTCAGAGAGAGAAGTGGGAGTGCCTCGGGGAGGCGTTAGAACTTTGTTTGAATTGGAAAAACTTGGTGTTATTGTAATAGCTAGATGACTTCCATGCTTGCTTCCTTTCATGATTGCTTAGGTGCTCTGCGTCGGCATGGCCCAACCCCGCGCATACCTCGATCGCCATTGAGACCTCCGGATGACCGGGATTACTGTAGTAACTAGACTCAAGGGATGAGGGGCTACGTGGCCAGTGAGGCCCTTGGGTCACGATGCCCAAGGGTCCCCCTTGACGTTCAAGCAATCCCATTTTCGTTCTGCGTCGGCAGGACCCAACCTCGCGCATACCTCGATCACCATTGAGCCCTCCGGGTGACCGGGGTTATCGTCATAACTAGACTCAAGGGATGAGGGGCTACGTGGCCAGTTAGGCCCCTGGGTCGTGATGCCCAGGGGTCCCCCTTGACGTACGAACGGCTCTCATGAAGGAGAACGAGCACCATGCCTTGCCCACAAGCCTTCGCCTGGGATGGGGGCACGAGAAGGCCAGGTGTCTGGAGACCTGGTAGGGTGGCGTCTGCCAGGCGTGACCTGAGCATAGCCCCCGTGCCTAGCCCCCCTCATGACACCCATCCAAGGAGAACCTATGAGCGTCGTGACCTGAAAAGCTCCCTGAGGTTGGTGCGACCACTGGGGGCCACCCTCAGTTGTTTATAACTAGCGCGGAGCATAGAGCTACCACACTTGCGCGGAGTGTGGGCATAACCGCGCCTCGGTCGTAGCAGCCAGCGCGGAGCTTGGTGCTTCCACTGGTTCGTGGGCATAACCGCTCCTCGGTTGGATCTGCCAGCGCGGAGCTTGGTACTTCCACTGGACCATGGGAGGGAGCCTCTCACCGGGAGAGACTCCGGGGCGTGCACAGCCCTGTCCTGACACGTGGCTTGCACGGTAGGACAGCCAAGGTGTATATGGGCCCTCCTCAGGACGAGCTGAACGACACTGAGGAAGTTCTCGTGAGCTTACGCATCACCCACGAGACCCTACCCTAAGGCGGGTTGCGCCTGAGTCTTCTTCTGCAAAATGTGAAAAGAGAGGTGTTGTGTCGACTAGCGCCGAGTGCATCTCTAGAGGGTATCGCATGAGAAGGCCGCATCACCAGTGACCCCAGGAGGTGACGTCACGGGAATGGCTCGCGAGACAGAGCTCAACCACTAGATTTGTCGACGCTATAGGGACAGACCCGAGCACAGACGTCGTGCCCAGTCTTCTCATGCAACGATCCAAAAGAAAAACAACCGGCGCGCGGTTTCCGCATGAGCGAGGCACCTGCCACGGGCCCCTACTTACCCATCCACGATTAGCCCATGCGAGAAAAAGGCACCAAGGACCATGGGAGGTGACGTCACGGGAATGGCTCGCGAGACAGAGCTCAGCCCTTGGGTTTAGCGATGCTGCAGGGACGGACCCGAGCACAGACACCGTGCCAGTCCTTAATCATGGGGCGGTCGCGAGTGGGCTCACAAGGGCTCATGACCTTAGTGGCGGTGAGGACGCCAAGCATGTAGATAATGTGAATGGAAAGAAACTTCTAGCCTTGATCATGCAAAAAGGGAGATAACCATGGGGGAACAGCCCCCAGCGGTCCGAGGATGATGCAGCTCGAGAGGCGCCCTCAGTTGGATACCTGAAGTGTCACCTGATACTTGTCGAAGAAGAGTTGGGGTAGCTGAAGACGTGAGCCGTGCAGGTTGCTCCCGAGGATCATCGGGCTCCTGAGGCCCAGGGGCTCTGAAGGCTCTCAGTGGTCGCGTGGGTCCGGTTCTCGCTCCGTTCGGACCGCCTGCCACTGAGCCTCCCGAGCCCCCACGGCCTACTGCGCAAGATGCTGGAACATGGCAGCTGCGTTGCCGAAGCTGAAGAGTGTGCGGACGTAGCCGCATGGGAGGGCCCTCCTTCGGCCGACCGCCGTCGGCCAGAAGGGCTCCTGAGAGGCGGCTCGGTTGACACCCACGATGTCGACGCAAACGCAGAAGCGGTCGCTTGGGCTGCGAGCAGGTGAACTTGAGGTTGTGCGGTTACGCCCACCGCAGATGAGTCTTGCGTACTGAAGTTCCTCGGTAACTTGGTCGATGAAGTCCTGAGCCCCCAGCGCTGAACAGTCCATGCTACGCTCACAAAAATGCGCATCAAGACATGCTTGCAGGTGGTGCTCGAACACCTCCCTCGAGACGCCGGTCATCACGGAGACACTCCAGAGGAGAGCCCCCGAGCCCGTCATGAGAGGGGCGTCGAGCGCGACTCCCTATGCGAGGGCTCGTCAGCAGGCGCAAGTCCCGAGGCCAGGCCGTTGGGAGCCCCTACGTCCTGAGGTCCATTGACGGGTAGGTTCTTCTTCTTCTTGGGGGCGGTCTGCAGGACGAGGACGGCCCCATCCTCATCGGAGCATTCGACCGCCGCGGTCTGGTAGGCGCGCCCCAGGGAACGCACCGCTTTCTTCTAGTAGGAGGCGATCGTGATGACTCCGCCGCTCCCGTGCATCTTGAGGATGTTATAGCCGTGATGGGTCGCCGCCATGAACCTAGCGAGGGAAGGATACCCAAGGATGGCATTGCACGGGAGGTGGATGTTGGCGACGTCGAAGTCGATGAGCTCGGTGTGGTAGTTGTCGCGGTCACCGAAGGTGACGGGGAGGCGGACCTGTCCCATCGGGAGTGTGCAGGCATCCGTGACCCCGAAGAATGGCTTGGTCGGGTGGAGCTGATCGTAGGGAACCTGGAGCGTCTCAAAGGTCTGGACAGAGAGGACGTTGAGTCCTGCTCCGCCGTCGATGAGGGTCTTGGTCACGAGGACGTTGCTGACTGTCGGGGTGCAGAGCATCGGGAGGGCACCTGGGGTCGCAGTGCACTTGAGCTGGTCCTTGGTGTCGAAGGCGATGACTTGCTTGGTCCACCTGAGGTTGCGCGCGGCGTCAGGCCTAGGAAGCGCCGCATTCACCTCACGGGAAAACTGCTTGAAGATGCAGTGGGAAGCCTGGGCATGGGCTCCTCCCAAGATGCATGCAACTGCACGCGGCTCCTGGAAGCCCCCTGCCCCGTCTCCGTGGCGGTCGTCGTCGTTCCTCCTTGGCGGTGGTGGCAGCGGAGGCAGGCCTCCATTGCCCTGAGGGTGACCCTCACAAGGCTGGTTGCGCGAGGGGGCGTCCCAAGGCTGCTCCTGCCAATGGTCTTCACGAGGCTGCTCACGCCACCCTTGGTGCGAGTTCCTGCCATCCCAACATCCTCCTCCTCGGCCGTAGCCGCGGTTGTCGCGCTCAGGGCGCTGCCCGATGCGCCCACCGCGCATCGCCCTGAGCTCCTGGCAGTCGTTAGTGTTGTGGCTGTGGACGTTGTGGAAGACGCAGTATGGTCGGTTGTCTCTGGGGAGGTCATCGTAGCCGTAGCCACTCTTCACTTCTGGCTCCGCAGCCAGCACGGCGGGTCCCTTGTGGTTTGTTTCCTTGGCCTTAGTCTTCTTGTCGTCCGCCTCCGCCTTAGGCAGCTCCTGGAGGGAGAGGCGTCCTTCCTCTGCCCTGGCGCACATCGACGCAAGCTTGAACATCTCGAGGGCTGTGCATAGGTCTTCGTGAATGGCGAGCTCCTGCCTCATCCTGACGTCATGGATGCCGTCGGAGAACGCGGAGATGATGGCCTCGTCCGAGACCCTAGGGATCCGGAGGCGCATGGTGTTGAAGCGTTGGATGTACTTTTGCAGGGTCTCTCCCGGCTGCTGCCTCACATGGCGCAGATCAGCAGCTGCCGGGGCTCGGTCGCGGTTGCCTTGGAAGTTGGCGATGAAACGCTCCCGAAGCTCTTCCCAGGAAGAGATGGATCCCACGGGGAGGTTCAGGAGCCAGGAGCGTGCGCCGTCGTTCAGAGCCATGGGGAACAAGTTCGCCATGACCTGCTCGGTGCCGTTGGACGCCTCGATGCTCAGCTCGTAGAGTTGGAGGAACTCCGTGGGGTCGGTGGTGCTGTCATAGCGCGGAGGCAGGTCCGGCTTGAACTTGCCGGGCCAGACGAGGCGCCGTAGCTCCAGAACTAGGGCGCGACACCCAGCCACGCTCATGATCGGAAGCGCCCCCTGTGCCAGCGGTGCTGGTTCTTGGTGTGCTGGCGCCACCACCTCCTGTGGCGTGCGGTCTGGGCGCTGCGGGCCAGGGGGCCCGCGAGCCCCTGCATGGGGATGCGGAATCACTTGGCAGCTCTCCTTGTCATGCGCATGAGCTCTGCGGGGTTGCTCACGTTGAGGGGCCTCGCGTCGGACCTCCTGACCAGCGCGGTGGAGTGGAGGCGGAGCTGGGACCCCGTGGCCTTTGTTCCCCGCCGGGGGTGACGGAGGACGTGAGGAGTGCGTTGGTGTAGGTGCTTCTCCAGTGGCGTTGACGAGCTCGATGATGCGGTGGAGCCACTCGTCGTACAGGTCATCCGCCGGGCGGTAGCGCAAGAGCTCCCGCGCCATCAGTAGGCAGGTTGCTGGTAGACCGGCCCACAGCGGACCAGCAAGGACGATGCCGCGGCCGGCGAGGGTGAAGACGTTGCCGTGCGGCCATCCCGCCGCACGGACGGTGGCAACGACGAGTCCTGCTGCTCGTGGACGGCCGGGTCGGTGGCGGCGTTGGCGACCGACGAGTTGGGGCGGAGCGGCGCACCGTTGCCCGCGGGCGCTGTCTGAGCGACGTTCATGGCGCGGCGGGCGGCGCGAGCTTGGCGTGTGTCCACCATGGCTGTGGAGCGGAGTCAGTGACGAGAACGTGACGAGGTCGTCGGAGAGGCGAGATTTTGACACGCCCCCTACCTGGCGCGCCAAATGTCGGATTCAGGGCCCCACAAAACCCAAGAAGTTCGAACACACGGGCGTGAACAAAGATCTCTCCCATTCACGTCTACCTAGCGTCTCGCTCTCGTCTCAGTGGAAGGATTCAAGCAAACAACGGATAGAACACACAAGAGTTTACCCAGGTTCGGGCCACCGTGTGGTGTAAGGCCCTACTTCCGGCTTTGGTGGAATAGCCTCGGGCGAGCTCGGATATGAGCTAGTATAATGGTTCCTGGGCTCAGGAAGTGAGCTCAGGAGGGTCGGGAGGCAAGTGTTCTTGCTCCTTGTGTGGTGGCTAAGTGTATGGATCGATTCCCCCTTTATAGTGGGAATCCTAGCTACTTATATAGGCGGCCACGGTCCTCTTCCCCCAAAATGTTTCGGCGGGAAGGGATCCCACAACGGTCATTTTTGAGCTGGAACACAAGGACGTTCCTATCCTGACAAAAGCGGTCTTCGCCTGCAAAAGGATCAGGCGATGACACGGTGGTGGGCTCGACGGTGACATCTTCCTTGTCGTCCTTGCGGTCTTCGGTCTTGTTGCACCAAAGGGGAAACCTTTGCCCCGCTCCTTGGGAACCAGCGGCTGTGCTGTCCCCTGTGCACCGAAATGGCAACTTTGCCACTGGCGGACACTGGCACCCGCTAGCGTGGTGAGTCACTGCTGACATCACTGCCTCCTCCTGAGGCAGGCCTGGTCTTGGACTTTCCGCCCCTCCGTAGCACCTTGCAGAGGCCGCTCCCGAGGAGGTCTTGACGTCGTTCTCCTCGCGAGGCTTAGCTCCCTTGTGAGGGTCTTGGGCAGCTGGTTGATCAGCTAGGCCGTACCAGGCTGTAGTAGGAGTGCGTCGCGGCCCGTAGACAGGCAAGTCTAGGTACCCTGGTTCCTAGTACGCCTACAAAAAGGAATAGTGTGTCTCTACTGACAACTTTTGGGTGAAGCGTCGCGTCCAACCCACTAACATATCGAACCGTTTTATTTGGTCCTAGTTTCGCATTTTGAGGTATATCCTCATTGACACGTCCCATCAGAATATAGATCGTGCCCGCTTATTGTGGGATTCTTATCATCATGACGTGATCACCCACACCACGCATTACGCATGACCGCTTTGGGAACGGGCGAGGTTTATGGCTAAAGTGGGGGGACGTCCTGTGTTCGCAGCGTTATAAAAGGACACCAATCCCTTTCATCAGCCCCACGCCTTCCTCAAGCTCGAGCTCTCCAATCTCCCTTGCCCCCGTATTCTCATCTCCTGCGCCCACCGCTCTACGTTCCTCAACCACTACTCCCCTTCCCAGCAATGGCTGGATCCGGTGCCAGAGGCAAGTGGGGGGCTTCCACGGTCACCGAAAAGACCGTGGAGGATCTACGCAGCGAGGGATATCTCGCTGGCGACATCGCACACCGAGTCCCCCCTAAGGGCCAGGTGATTCCCGTTCCTAAGGCGGGTGAGAGGGTGGCTTTCACCTCTCATTTTGTTAGAGGGCTAGGTTTCCACTCCACCCATTTGTTCGGGGTCTTTTGTTCTTCTACGGGCTAGATTTCCACAATCTAGCCCTGAACTCAATCCTTCACATATCCGCGTTCATAGTGGTGTGTGAAGCCTTTCTCGGCATCCCCCCCCCCCTTCGGCCCGTGGCTTAAGACCGTCAACGTGAAGCCGAAGATGGTGGGCGGGAAACACGCGGAGTGCGGGGGCGCTATGATTAGCAAGCTCCCGAATGCTACTTGGCCCAAGGGCTCGTTCGTGGAGACGACCAAGGTCTAGCAACAGGAGTGGTTCTACATCACCGAACCCCGCGACACCAAGTGGGTGGCGGAACCTGCTTTCAGATCCGGACCCCCAAAGAGGCTGACCTCCTGGACCAAGAAGGGTCTGGACTGGGGGTCGCATACTGATGTGACGACTCTCGTGACCCGAGTGTCCGGCGTGATCTCCAAGGGGCACCTACTCTCCTCCATGGTCCAGGTGATGCTGACCCCGCTTGTTCTCCCTTGCCAAAGGCGGGACTCCTCCCTATGGGAGTTCGATCCGGCAGGAGACAAGCCGCTCAAGCATCACTTCGGATCTACGCATAAGGTGATCTAGAAGCATCTCTTCAAGAGCCAGAAGGAATGGCCCGAAGAGACCGAGGATGCGGGCTACAACACTGTGGTTTCCGCCCCAGAGGTAATAATAATCCTTGTCGAATACTTACCCTTTCCATTATTTAATGATAATAGGAATTGGAATTTTTGCGTGATATACATGCTTGGATGAAGAAGGCAATCCGGATTAAGTGCCTTGCGCCTTTGCCCGAAGAACCAGCACTGCCTCTACTGACGGCGATGTTGGCCCCGGCGCCGTACAAGGCGCCGACCAAGAAGCCCAAGAAGACAAAGGGCAAGGGGACCGGAGATAGTCCCCGTCCCTCGTGTAAGAAGCCCGAGGACCTCCATATCCTCTCCTCTGATGAGGTGGAGGAAGATGATGAGGAGGAAGAGGAGGAAGAAGTGCCCCCTGCGCAAGGTAGGGGGAGGAAGAGGGGGTCCGCTGTTGACGCGGGTACGGCCATGCCCCGGAGGAAACTGAACCTCGGAGCTAATTCGGATTCATCTGAACACAGCTTCGTGGTGAAGCCCAGGGAGAAACCCCTGCCTGAATTGTAAGTCAATCTGGATTCAAGTGTTGCACCTTTGTTTATTCAGTATTTTTGATACTTTACTTAATATTTTTCTCCTGCTGACCTACAGCCCCTCCGGTGTAAACCCCGATGTTACCTCATCGGAGGGGAACTCTCTGGCGCCTGGAGAGATGGAGAGTGACCCGCCAGTCCAGGCTCCATTACCCGTAACCGGCGGGGACACCAAAGTGTCGTCCCAATGGGTGCTTTTCGCCCAAGGAGATGAGGGCGGGGCAAGAGACAAGGAGGCTAGGGGTAATACCTCGTCGGCCGCTGACCATGGGGAGACGGCCTCCATGGAGACCGAAGACGTGGGGCCCTATCAATCCGAGGCCCCACCGAATATCATCCCGGAGCCTAGCGCGGCTCCGGGGGTCCGAAGACCCGATTCCTCAAGGGAAGGAGGATACGGCGGCGCCCGGAGTTAATCCGAAGGCGCCGGATTCTATGGAGGGAGCATTGCAAAGTGCTCTCATCATTGAAGAACACCGCACCCTGATGGGTGCGGTGATGAAGAAGATTTAGTCCGTCAAGGGCGGACTGAATGAAGATTTCAACAACCTTTTAATAGGCTTTGAGGTAAGCAATGTAATGCTTTTAAGAAATTTTATTTGTTTTAAATACACATATACAACCAGTAGCCCCTGATGCTTTGTGTGATTCTAAAAAGAATCGGATGAAGTATCCATAGAATAGCATACTTACAGAGCTGAACTGTTGTGCGGGCTTCCTTAGTTACGGCGTCTGTGAAAGACGCAAAGGTTGCCGAACTAAATCGGAAGCTCGAGGTAGCCAACGCGGACCTCGACCGCATCAACCGACGTTTTGATGAAATGCAAGGTATGCGGATTTTTAAAATGTCAATAAGACCTAATTGATTGAGTATGTTTACAAACTCTAATGTTATATTCTATGTTACACAGTTGGCGCCGCTAAGCTCGAGGTCCTCAAGGGTGAGGTTGCCAAGGCCAAGAAGGAGGCCGAGGCGAACAAGGTAGCCACTGACAAAGCAGCTGCCGAATTGGAGGCCAAAAAGGCCGAGTGCGAGAAGCACAAATCTCGGGTGTCCGAAGTTGAGATTGAACTTAACGACGCCATCCAGATGTGTGAGGCGTGCTACTTCTCGAGCTTGCGTTGTATTCCCTTGAATAGGAAAGGGTGATGCAGCACAGTAGCGTAAGTATTTCCCTCCGTTTTTGAGAACCAAGGTATCAATCCAGTAGGAGACCACGCGCGAGTCCCTCGCACCTTCACACACAAATAAGAACTTCGCAGCCAATGCGATAAGGGATTGTCAATCCCTTTATGGTCACTTACGAAAGTGAGATCTGATAGATAGGATAGTGCTACTTCTCGAGCTTGCGTTGTATTCCCTCGAAGAGGAAAGGGTGATGCAACATAGTAGCGTAAGTATTTCCCTTAGTTTTTGAGAACCAAGGTATCAATCCAGTAGGAGACCATGCGCGAGTCCCTCGCACCTGCACAAACAAATAAGAACTTCGTAGCCAATGCGATAAGGGGTTGTCAAACCCTTTACGGTCACTTACGAAAGTGAGATCTGATAGAGATGATAGTTTGATATTTTTGGTTTTTTGGATATAAGAACAGGAAGTAATAACGGAAAAGTAAAGTAGATTGTAGATTGATATGTTGAGAATAGACCCGGGGGCCATAGGTTTCACTAGTGGCTTCTCTCATGATAACAGAATTCTACGGTGGGTGAACGAATTACTGTCGAGCAATTGATAGAAAAGCGAATAATTATGAGAATATCTAGGTATGATCATTATATATAGGCATCACGTCCGAGACAAGTAGACCGAAACGATTCTGCATCTACTACTATTACGCCACACATCGACTGCTATCCAGCATGCATCTAGAGTATTAAGTTCATAAGAACAGAGTAACGCCTTAAGCAAGATGACATGATGTAGAGGGAGAAACTCAAATAACATGATATAAACCCCATCTTTTTATCCTCGATGTCAACAATACAAGATGTGCCTTGCTGCCCCTACTGTCACTTGGAAAGGACACCGCAAGATTGAACCCAAAGCCAAGCACTTCTCCCATTGCAAGAACTATAGATCTAGTAGGCCAAACCAAACCGATAATTTGAAGAGACTTGCAAGGATATTATAATCATACATAAAAGAATTCAGAAAAGAACCAAATATTTCTCATAGATAATCTTGATCATAAACCCACAATTCATCGGATCTCGACAAACACACCACAAAAAGAGATTACATCGAATAGATCTCCTCGAAGACCGAGGAGAACTAGGTATTGAGATCCAAAGAGAGAGAAGAAGCCATCTAGGTACTAACTATGGACCCGAAGGTCTGTGGTAAACTACTCACAACTCATGGTGAGGTGATGATGATGATGTAGAAGCACTCTGTGGTAGATCCCCCCTCCGGCGGAGCTCCGGAACAGGCCCCAAGATGGGATCTCACGGGGACAGAAGGTTGCGGCGGTGGAACTAGGGTTTGCTCTCCTCTTCTGATGTTTTCGGGGTACATGGGTATATATAGGAGGAAGGAGGGCACTAGGGGCCAAACATGGGGCCCACGAGGCAGGGGGCACGCCCTGTAGGAAGGCGCGCCCCCCACCCTCGTGGATGCCATGTGTGCCCTATTCTGTGGTTCTCGAGTCTCCCATGCAGATTTTGCTCCAAAAATATCTCTCCCGAAGGTTTCATTCCGTTTGGACTCCATTTGATATTCCTTTTCCGTAAAACCCTGAAATAGGAAAAAAAACATCAATCTGGACTGGGCCTTTGGGTTAATAGGTTAGTCCCAAACATAATATAAAAGTGTATAACAAAGCCCATTAAACATCCAAAACATCATAAAAAATAGCATGGAACAATAAAAAATTATAGATACGTTGGAGACGTATCAGATAGTGTGATATTTTTGGTATATTTGGATATAAGAGCAGAAAGTAAATAAAGCAAAGTAAAGTAGATTGGAGATTAATATGTTGAGAATAGACCCGGGGGGCATAGGTTTCACTAGTGGCTTCTCTCATGATAGAAGAATTCTACGGTGGGTGAACAAATTACTGTCGAGCAATTGATAGAAAAGCGCATAGTTATGAGAATATCTAGGCATGATCATTATATATAGGCATCACATCCGTGACAAGTAGACCGAAACGATTCTGCATCTACTACTATTACTGCACACATCGACCGCTATGCAACATGCATCTAGAGTATTAAGTTCATAAGAACAGAGTAATGCTTTAAGCAGGATGACATGATGTAGAGGGATAAACCTAAGCAATATGATATAAACCCCATCTTTTTATCCTCGATGGCAACAATACAATACGTGCCTTACTGCCCCAGCTGTCACTGGGAAAGGACACCGCAATATTGAACCCAAAGCCAAGCACTACTCCCATTGCAAGAACTATAGATCTAGTAGGCCAAACCAAACCGATAATTCGGAGAGACTTGGAAGGATATTATAATCATACATAAAAGAATTCAGAAAAGAACCAAATATTTCTCGTAGATAATCTTGATCATAAACCCACAATTCATCGGATCTCGACAAACACACCGCAAAAAGATTACATCCAATAGATCTCCTCGAAGACCGAGGAGAACTTGGTATTGAGATCCAAAAAGAGATAAGAAGCCATCTAGCTAATAACTATGGACCCGAAGGTCTGTGGTGAACTACTCACAACTCATGGTGAGGCAATGCTGTTAATGTAGAAGCACTCCTTGGTAGATTCCCCCTCCGGCGGAGCTCCGGAACAGGCCCCAAGATGGGATCTCATGGGAACAGAAGGTTGCGGCGGTGGAATTAGGGTTTTCTCTGTTGCCTTGATGTCTTCAGGGTACATGGATATATATATGAGGAAGGAGGGCATCGGGGGAGCCAGAGGGGGCCCACGAGGGTGCGGGGCGCGCCCTGGACCCTCGTGGCCGCCTCCTTCGTTCCCTCGCGTGTACTCCAAGTCTTCTGTGTTGATATCGTTCCAAAAATAACTCTCCTGAAGGTTTCATTCCGTTTGGACTCCGTTTGACATTCCTTTTCTGCGAAACCGTGAAATAGGAAAAAAGCAGCAATCTGCAGTGGGCCTTGGGTTAGTAGGTTAGTCCCAAAAATAATATAAAAGTGTATAATAAAGCCCATTAAACATCCAAAACATAATATATAATAGCATGGAACAATCAAAAATTATAGATACGTTGGAGACGTATCAAGCATCCCCAAGCTTAATTCCTGCTCGTCCTCGAGTAGGTAATTGATAAAAACGGAATTTTTGATGTGGAACGATAACCAACATAATTTTCAATGTAATTTCTTTATTGTGGAATGAATGTTCAGAGACGAAAGATTCAAGACAAAAGTCTATATTGACACAAGAATAATAATACTTCAAGCATACTAACAAAGCAATCATGTCTTCTCAAAATAACATGGACAAAGAAAGTTATCCCTACAAAATCATATAGTCTGGCTATGCTCCCTCTTCATCACACAAAATATTCATATCATGCACAACCCTGGTTTCAGCCAAGCAATTGTTTTCATACTCAAATTTTTTCAAACCTTTGAACTTTCACGCAATACATGAGCGTGAGCCATGGATATAGCACTATAGGTGGAATAGAGTGGTGGTTGTGGAGAAGAAAAAAAGAGGAAGATAGTCTCACATAGACTAGGTGTATCAATGGGCTATGGAGATGCCCATCAATAGATATCATTGTGAGTGAGTAGGGATTACCATGCAACGGATGCACTAGAGCTATAAGTGTATGAAAGCTTATCAAAAGCAACTAAGTGGGTGTGCATCCAACTTGCTTTCTCATGAAGACCTAGGGCATTTGAAGAAGCCCATCGTTGGAATATACAAGCCAAGTTCTATAATTAAAATTCCCACTAGTATATGAAAGTGACAAAACAAGAGACTCTCTATCATGAAGATCACTGTGCTACTTTGAAGCACAAGTGTGGAAAAGGATAGTAGCATTGTCCCTTCTCTCTTTTCTCTCATTTTTTGGAGGGGCTTTTTCTTCTTTTTTTTGGCCATCTTTTTTTTATTTGGCCTTCCTCACATGGGGCAATGCTCTAATAATGAAGATCATCATACTTTTATTGACTTACAACTCACAGATTACAATTCGAAGCTAGAACAAAATATGAATCTAAGTGAATGCCTCCGGCGGTGTACCGGGATGTGCAATGAATCAAGAGTGACATGTATGAGAAATTATGCATGGTGGCCTACCCACAAATACGATGTCAACTACATGATCATGCATGGTAATATGACAGTATGAAGCGTGTCATATGAACGGAACGATGGAAAGTTGCATGGCAATATTGTCACATCCCTAGCTTCTGGTAATGCACTAGGTTAGCCTCATGTGTGCATCATGTTTAATCTTGAAAGAAACTTGAAATGGGGATGGCCTAAACCCTAGCAGTAAAGCAATTCAACTAGGGTCAATTAAAATCTTTTCAATGAACCCACAATGCCCCTTGGAAAAGTTCATCATTTTTGGATTCACTGAAAACCCCTGCCAAAAATGTTGCACTTATTTCTAGGACCATTCTGGATTTTTGAATTAAATCATATCTTATTTGCATTTGGGCATTTAAATATTATATATTATTTTAAATGCTCAAATAATCCTAAACTGAAATGTTCCATGTTGGTTATATGCTAAACAGTGGGCATGAGCAGTTTGGTGATTTTTGAAAATGCCTAAGCATTTTTAGAAAAGCCACAAAGTTACAAAAGAATTAGAAAACAGAAGATAAAATAAATAACAGAAACAGAAAGAAAAGACAGAGAGAAAGGAAGCCCACCTGAGCCACTTACCTGGTCTCCCTGTAGCCTGGTGGCCCAGCAGCTCGGCCCAGCCCACCTGGCCCTCCCCCTGTCGTCTTCCTCGTGACAGAAGGACGGAGGGCGCGTGCCCGCGGCACGCCGGCCACCTCCTGCTTCCACCGCGACGCCTCCGGCCTTCTACTCGTGCCACGAAGATGCCCACGGTCCCCTCGTTCCATCCCACCTCCCCGCACTCCTTTTCCCCTCGTTTCCCAGTCCCTCCCCGCCATGGCCGAACGCCACCGTCGCCGCCGCTCGCCGTAGCCATGGCTACAGGCCACCCCTCGCCCCGCCGTTGAGCTCAGAAGCATCGCCGCGCCCCCCTAGTCCTTAACACCGAGCCACGCGTCGCGGGAGGCCCTGCACCGTCTCCATTTGGTCGTCTTCAACCTCGGGAACCGCCGGATGTCGCCGGTCGATTCGCGCCGTCGAGGATGCCCCCGAGCACGCCGGTCTTCCCTACGTTTTTTCCTGTGAGCTTCCGTCCTTCTCCCCCCTCTCCGTTTGCCTTCTTGTGCACCACAGCGACCGCGCCGAGCTCAGCCGCACCCGCCGCCGCCACCGCACGTCGCCGTCGTGGCCACAGCCGCCTCTGCCCGTTTTTGAGCGCGTCACCATGTTCAGCACATCACCAGGAGGCTATAGCACTCAGCCGTCCGTCCTCCCGAGCACCACAGCATCGACTCCGTCGACGCCCGAACTCCGGCGCCGCCGTGAGCTCCGTTTCGACGAGCTCCGCCGTCCCCGTGTCCTCCCGTTGCCCCCATTAGATGCGCGAGTTCACTAGCGTCACGTAGATGCCCTCCGCCGGCCATTTGGTCGCCGGAGGAGGATTTCCGAGCCTCTCCGCCGTGTTTGGCCTCACCGGCGACGAGCCGCCGGCGTGTTTGATTTGTTTGACCGGGGGGTTGACCACCCCGAGTCACTGACGTATGGGCCCCACGCCCTTAGTCAACCACTAACTCACTGACGTGTGGGGCCAGTTCCTACTAATTACCTAGTTAGGTTTAATTAAAATAGGATTAGCCCTGGCTCACTGACGTGTGGGCCCAGGCCCCTAGTTAATTAGAGTTAGGTTTAACTTAGTGCTAACTAATTTAGTTAATTAGTTGAGACACTGACTTGTGGGTCCCAGCCGTCAGGTTTGACCTGGGCTGGCGCCTTTGACTTGCTGACGTAGTGATGACGTCACTATGATGTCATAAAGCCTTTCTGGAATTCTAAATAAATCAAAAATGATTTATTTATTTCAGAAAATAGCCAAAACTTCTAAAAATCATAGAAATTAATCCATAACTCAGATGAAAATAATTTATATATGAAAATTGATCAGGAAAATTCAAGGAATCTGTTTATGGCCTTTTCATGCATGTTTGAAGAAGTTAAACCTGCTGATCAGGTCAAATCAATTAAATGGCATTTAAATAATCACATATGGAGTTGAATTTGAACCTTGGGTTCAAACCAACTTCATTTAATTGTGTTGCTAGTTGCATTAGCTCAATCAACAGCATATTGCCATGTCATGATCATGCATCATATTGTTGCATTGCATTGATTGTGTTCTTTCTCTGTTTGTCGGTTTTGTCCCCTCTCAGTAGACGACGTTCCGACGATGAGTTCGATGACACCGATGAAGACTCATTGTTATCTTCAGAAGTGCCAGGCAAGCAAAACCCATTGAGCATTCCGATACAATCCCACTCTCTCGCTCTTGCTCTCTTTTACTGCATTAGGACAACAACGCTTCAACTGTTACCTGCTGCGGTAGTTGAACCCCTTTCCACTGCATGACCCGTCATTGCCACAGTAAATAGTTGAAACCCACTAGTATGAGTAGGAGTCGTTTGAGCCATGTTGTGCCTACTCATTGATGCTTTCTGGTTATGCCTGCTATTGCTTAGAGTTGTGTCAGGTCTGATTCATCGGGGATGAATTGGAGTGGTGATGAACATGTCCTAATGTGTGTGAGCTAAGTGTGTGAATACGATTTGGTAAAGGTAGCGATGAGAGGCCATGTAGGAGTACATGGTGGGTTGTCTCATTGCAGCCGTCCTCAGGAACTGAGTTCTGTGTTGGTTGGTCCATGAAACAGCTACTACCACACATTGGGATCCTTAATTGACTCTCTCAACTTATTAATCAACATGATCTCTGTCCAGGAGTTGCAACTAGTTTCTGGTGTTTGTAGTTTACTGGAGGTCATGCGCAGTGCTGACCCTCGGGGTGGGCTGTGACACGGCAGGTACGTGGCACGGTGTACCGATTGCCCGTTTGGTGATGCGGGAACCCTGTACACATCGTTTGGGGCCGTGAGCGACACCCCGGCCGGATCTCCCCACGGATGGAACCCAAATAGGCGATAAACCTGGACGAGAGACTTGTGTGGTTAGTCAGGTCGTGGCCGACACCCTCGCTGGGCCTCCGCTTGAAGGTTGCCGAGTACATGTCGTGTAAACGGCGGTAAGTGGTGAGAGCGTGTGTGAAGAAGTACACCCCTGCAGGGTTATATATGATCTATTCGAATAGCCGTGTCCGCGGAAATGGACTTCTGGGTTACCTATTACAGTTCATAGACAAGTGAAAGTGGATACTCTAAAACGCGCAAGATAAGCGTGAGTGCTATGGATGGCCTTCTCGTAGGGAGACGGGAGCGGATCCATAGTGGTGTATTGATTGGTGAATATGTGGACTCGTGTGCGCCACCTCAAAGAGTTACTTTCAGTCGTAGTTTAGGATAGCCACCGAGTCAAAGCTGGCTTGCTGCAGTCAAACTCCACCACCCCCTTTGTTGATACCGATGCATATGTAGCTAGTTCTGATGTAAGTCTTGCTGAGTACCTTTGTACTCACGTTTGCTTAATTTATGTTTTGCAGAGAGACTTCAGTCTCGCTAGTGGTTCCGCGTGGACTTCGACGTTTAGCTTGTTACCTCAGCTACGATCTTGTACCCTTGGGAGGGTCTGGTAGATAGTCAGGCTTCTCAGCCTTTTTCATTTGTAGTTGTCTGTACTCAGACATGTTATGCTTCCGTTGCCTGTATGCTCTGTATGTTGGGTCATGTGACCTCTGTATGTAATAAATGCTATGATGGCTCTTCTGGGCCTTTATCTATATGAGTTGTTGAGTTATGTTGTGATGTCATGTTGTACAACACATACTTGCATGTTATGCGTACGTGTAATGTGTATTGCTATGTGTGGGATCCGACACCTAGTTGTTTACCTTTGGTAGCCTATCTTACAGGGAAATGTCTCCTAGTGCTTCCACTGAGCCTTGGTAGCTTGCTACTGCTCCGGAACACTTAGGCTGGCCGGCATGTGTCCTTCTTCGTTCCTGTGGCTGTCCCTTAGGGGAAATGTCACGCGTTGTTCCTTTAAGTCCTTGTAGCTTGCTACGACTTGGGTTCATACGTTGATGACCGACACGTTCGTTGTTGGGTCATCTATGCCTGTCTCTGTAATTTAGTGCCACTTTTGGTTTATAACTGGTCATGTCGGCCCGGGTTCTCTGTCATATGGATGCTAGCGACACTATCATATACGTGTGCCAAAATGCGCAAACGGCCCCGGGCCAGGTAAGGTGGCACCCGTGGAATACCGTGCGTGAGGCCGCAAAGTGATATGGTGTGTTACAGGCTAGACCTGTGTGACTTAGGATCGGGGTCCTGACAGCTTTGGTATCAGAGCCTGACTGCCTGTAGGATTAGCAAGCCAAACTGGTCGAAGTCGTGTCTAGAAACTCTTTAGTTATGTAAGGGAATTGTTTGTGGAAGGGAACGTAAGGCTCTTTTTACTCCTTTGCCCTATGACCTTCTGATCTGAGTCACCTTCTTCTTTCTACGGGGATTAAGAACTAGGATTCTCATTCTATTTATCAGGATCACGTTATTGTGGATTCAACCCTCAGTTCAGTTTCTACTACTTCTGTTTGCTTAACTATTGGTCTCAGAACCTTGACATGATGATGTTAAGTGGATATGCTACCCTATTGCTTGGATCTCAAAAGTATTTTCGAGCATTTGCAGCCGTTATGCTGTCTGAGTCATTCTAGGTTTCTAAATAATCTGATGCATTTGCAAACCTTTCCTTCATGTTCCGATGTACCTTTGGGCCAGACTAAGCACACTAGTCAGGGTGTTGTGGTACTCTGTTACCTCGACACATATGTTGGAGTTATTATTATGACCCTAAGTATCTTAGAAGATCACCCAGTAATCCAGCAATGTTTTATATTCCAGTGTGATGATTTTGGCCATCATTCTCGAAAGCATCCCGTGATGCTAATTAGTTGGTAGGTAATCTATTCCTGGGTTCTTGAACCCGAGCTTCACCCTACTTACTTCATGTTGATAGTATTTGCTCGTTCCTTTAGGATATTAGTAACCTTGCGATAGTCCTCGAGGTCCGTGGTTATCGTTCTTCCAATACCATGAACCATCTTGGCAGAAGTTCTTCCGAACCAAAAGATCACAACCAGAGTGCTCCTGAGTGGTACTCCATTCATATTGTGACTCTGCCAGTCCTACCTTTCTGCATGGGTTATCCGGAAGAAATATGTGGAACTCGTTCGACATACTAACCTATGCATCCACAACTCAGAAAGATATATGTTCCTTTGAGTTGTCCCTTTTCAGTTGTTTTATGACCTTCGTCTATCAGTTGATAGTCAGGAGTAGTCGTGCACTTGTGTTCATCGATGCCTTTTACTCTTGTGATCCGTCAAGCCATTCTATTCTAGAATGACTAGGAGAAACAAACTCTAGTACCTTATCCATATCCAGGATTGGGTCAAGGAAGTTGTACTCCGCAGATGAAGAATGCTAATGCAGCTTCTAAACTATTCTATCCTGGAGTATTACCATCTTTATGTCAAGAATGTCATGAGAATTGCACAACCTCTTATGAATTCTTGATGTAGTAATACTTCTTGCCATTACTGTTCATCCCTCGGTTTCCGTGTTATTGTAACCGGAATGCTGACAAATGAATTGTGATGTGTGAAATTAATACTCCTAGCAACTTCGTTGCTTGGTAGCTAAAGGACAACAATCTCATTCTTAGCGTGTTGACTATTGAATCACCATTCTAAGATTGATCGTGTTACCTAGTCCATCTTACGTGGTGCACTCTCCGATCAATGAGTTAGGATTGTGTCAATCCCTCGCTCATTTTATCATATCGTCTTGCTCTGAAAAGCAAGATTGTTCTCGAGCTTAGTAACATATCGGTGGTTCGTAATTTTCCGAATATCTTCTCGGAAGTATTACCAGGATGTCACCTGACCGTTATGTTGAGTTCGTGATCGAGTTGGTTCCTTATAAACCACCACTTCTCCAAGAATATGTGTTGGATACCATGAACTGGTTGGTTAAGCTAAAACAATAACTTGGAGAGTTGGAAGATAAAAGCTTGCCAGCTTAGTTCTTCTCAAGGGGTATGTTTGCGTGTGTTGAAGATAGATGACATCTTCATCAATTGGTCCCTGTGATCAGTTGTTGGCCCTATTGTCATATCAAAACTTTGATTTGAGTATGGGCTATCATCAAATCAAATCAGAACCAACGATGTTCATAATGTTGTCTTACTCGTGGTTGATCCCTCAAGCATACGCCATTATATCTTCTGGGTCTGACCAATACTATCACTTGTTCACATAATTATGGAATTCCATCTCCATGGAAACCTGGATGAATTGTTGTTGAGCCCATCAGCAACACTGCTACCTTCTCCATGATTTGTAGGACATTAAGCTAGTGTTGGAAACTTTGTAAACATTGCCTTCGTGTCCCGTTCATGAGGTATATGTTGGATGAGAGAAGAAACTTTCCCTAATTCATGTGTAGTTGATGTAAGTTGCCACCGTGAGTTTGAGAAAGTTGTTTTGGCTTCCTGTGGATTCATCTCAAGTCAGTCATGCATACGTGCGAAGTATTCTGTGGTTTGGAGACTTGCAACCTTCACTCTATATGTATTCCTAGCACCCCAAGCCACTGATTGATTTGTTTAAGGAGAAAAGTTCCATCATAAGAACTAATCATATGACTTATGTAAGGACTTCGATATCCTAGACGATGGTTCCCAACCAGAACTCGGTAGTGTTTTATCATAAGACTGCTATGTGGTCATGCTTGTCTTGGACAACGTGTTCACAGGTTTGTAGCAGAACCAGCTCATGTTTTGGAGCTTGCTATCGTAGTTCATTCCCGAGAATCTCGCAACGTCGTCTCGACGAATTGTGTTGCAAACTTTCATTTTTCCTTCTAGACTAGATGAGTCTGGAATATCCTGACACCAACCAGAACTGAATCTCAGGCAGATATGATGGTTGGTGCATTTCCCAAGAGCTATAATATTGGTCTCTCGATTACCGGTAAAGTGGATGTCGTGGCCAACACACCTAGCCGGAAGACCTATTGTTGTAGTATCTCGATTGAATAAATTGGCCACCTCCCCATATGGACTTCGTAGGAATTACTCCCTAGTTGTTCCTTATGGATTTTTGTGTTCCTGAAGTCCGACCTTTTATTTGACGTTCTAGGTACAAACCATTCTAATAAATGGGTTGCTCTAGCACATCAAGGAGAACATTAGAAACGGAATGCTAAATGTCTCTCGGTTGATCATCCAGATTTCGTCCACTTGGCCTCGCCAGGGTGAAATCTGAGAAGTGTTATCTTCCTTTGCATCTGCATCATCCATCGTTATTCATCATGGTAGTATGTGATGTTGCCAGGATCCTTGACACGGATATTGGTAAAACCTTGATGAATATGGGAATACTCAAGTTCTTGAGAGCACGCACAAGCACTAGGTGTTATCCTCGACACCAATCGGGATTGCTCCCCGTTCTCTTGCTTATGCTATAACCCCTCAAGAGTAGATTTACTCTCTACTGTTGGGACTCTTCCCAGTTACCAGAATCATTTCCAGCATTTGCATTTTGTTCCCAGCTTGCACCGCCAATGTGCCGATTCTCCATGGGTTACCATTCTCAATCACTGTTGTTCAGGATTATCTTCAAAAGTGGTCCTACCATAGGTTCCATCCATTTCCGATGATAAGCAAAATCAACCTTGGCATTGTCTTTTACAAGGCAGTCCACATCATCCATTCTAGATGGAGAATGTCATTCCTTTGGACTCCGTCAAACGATCGATTGTGTTTGCCTTAGGCTGGTATAGGGAATTTCAATGTTCTCTATATCAAAAGTAATTCTTTTTGCCACTTAAGGGAATAACTCTACGAGTCACCCTCTCTAAGGTGCCCCGTCTGGTGGTATCAATCACCATCTTCTTAGGTGTGGAATTATTGCCACTAGGTGAATCTTCATCGTTTGTTTCACTCCGTCCCTTTGGATGTGTGTTCTGTGTCTCAGCTCAAGAGATGTCTCAACGTCTCACTCCATGAGTTGATCTTGAGTTGCTCGATCTTTCAGAAGATCAATTTTGTAGAGTTTCTATCATCGTCACCGTTTGGACAAAGCTCTCGAAAGCGAGGAAGCCAGGATCAACATGAGGCAAGCAATCAACACCTATATGGAGGACACTTGGATCATGAAGTTTGTGTTAGTTAGTGTCCCCTTTGATTTCTTATCTCACGTCCTGAATCTCGGGACGGGATTCTTGTTTAGTAGGGGTGAGTTGTCACATCCCTAGCTTCTGGTAATGCACTAGGTTAGCCTCATGTGTGCATCATGTTTAATCTTGAAAGAAACTTGAAATGGGGATGGCCTAAACCCTAGCAGTAAAGCAATTCAACTAGGGTCAATTAAAATCTTTTCAATGAACCCACAATGCCCCTTGGAAAAGTTCATCATTTTTGGATTCACTGAAAACCCCTGCCAAAAATGTTGCACTTATTTCTAGGACCATTCTGGATTTTTGAATTAAATCATATCTTATTTGCATTTGGGCATTTAAATATTATATATTATTTTAAATGCTCAAATAATCCTAAACTGAAATGTTCCATGTTGGTTATATGCTAAACAGTGGGCATGAGCAATTTGGTGATTTTTGAAAATGCCTAAGCATTTTTAGAAAAGCCACAAAGTTACAAAAGAATTAGAAAACAGAAGATAAAATAAATAACAGAAACAGAAAGAAAAGACAGAGAGAAAGGAAGCCCACCTGAGCCACTTACCTGGTCTCCCTGTAGCCTGGTGGCCCAGCAGCTCGGCCCAGCCCACCTGGCCCTCCCCCTGTCGTCTTCCTCGTGACAGAAGGACGGAGGGCGCGTGCCCGCGGCACGCCGGCCACCTCCTGCTTCCACCGCGGCGCCTCCGGCCTTCTACTCGTGCCACGAAGACGCCCACGGTCCCCTCGTTCCATCCCACCTCCCCGCACTCCTTTTCCCCTCGTTTCCTAGTCCCTCCCCGCCATGGAAGAACGCCACCGTCGCCGCCGCTCGCCGTAGCCATGGCTACAGGCCACCCCTCGCCCCGCCGTTGAGCTCAGAAGCATCGCCGCGCCCCCCTAGTCCTTAACACCGAGCCACGCGTCGCGGGAGGCCCTGCACCGTCTCCATTTGGTCGTCTTCAACCTCGGGAACCGCCGGATGTCGCCGGTCGATTCGCGCCGTCGAGGACGCCCCCGAGCACGCCGGCCTTCCCTACGGATTCCCTGTGAGCTTCCGTCCTTCTCCCCCCTCTCCGTTTGCCTTCTTGTGCACCACAGCGACCGCGCCGAGCTCAGCCGCACCCGCCGCCGCCACCGCACGTCGCCGTCGTGGCCACAGCCGCCTCTGCCCGTTTTTGAGCGCGTCACCATGTTCAGCACATCACCAGGAGGCTATAGCACTCAGCCGTCCGTCCTCCCGAGCACCACAGCATCGACTCCGTCGACGCCCGAACTCCGGCGCCGCCGCGAGCTCCGTTCCGACGAGCTCCGCCGTCCCCGTGTCCTCCCGTTGCCCCCATTAGATGCGCGAGTTCACTAGCATCACGTAGATGCCCTCCGCCGGCCATTTGGTCGCCGGAGGAGGATTTCCGAGCCTCTCCGCCGTGTTTGGCCTCGCCGGCGACGAGCCGCCGGCGTGTTTGATTTGTTTGACCGGGGGGTTGACCACCCCGAGTCACTGACGTATGGGCCCCACGCCCTTAGTCAACCACTAACTCACTGACGTGTGGGGCCAGTTCCTGCTAATTACCTAGTTAGGTTTAATTAAAATAGGATTAGCCCTGGCTCACTGACGTGTGGGCCCAGGCCCCTAGTTAATTAGAGTTAGGTTTAACTTAGTGCTAACTAATTTAGTTAATTAGTTGAGACACTGACTTGTGGGTCCCAGCCGTCAGGTTTGACCTGGGCTGGCGCCTTTGACTTGCTGACGTAGTGATGACGTCACTATGATGTCATAAAGCCTTTCTGGAATTCTAAATAAATCAAAAATGATTTATTTATTTCAGAAAATAGCCAAAACTTCTAAAAATCATAGAAATTAATCCATAACTCAGATGAAAATAATTTATATATGAAAATTGATCAGGAAAATTCAAGGAATCTGTTTATGGC
>LR738712.1:113763116-113824082 GCA_902687465.1 Secale cereale | reverse complement strand
TTTTCATGCATGTTTGAAGAAGTTAAACCTGCTGATCAGGTCAAATCAATTAAATGGCATTTAAATAATCACATATGGAGTTGAATTTGAACCTTGGGTTCAAACCAACTTCATTTAATTGTGTTGCTAGTTGCATTAGCTCAATCAACAGCATATTGCCATGTCATGATCATGCATCATATTGTTGCATTGCATTGATTGTGTTCTTTCTCTGTTTGTCGGTTTTGTCCCCTCTCAGTAGACGACGTTCCGACGATGAGTTCGATGACACCGATGAAGACTCATTGTTATCTTCAGAAGTGCCAGGCAAGCAAAACCCATTGAGCATTCCGATACAATCCCACTCTCTCGCTCTTGCTCTCTTTTACTGCATTAGGACAACAACGCTTCAACTGTTACCTGCTGCGGTAGTTGAACCCCTTTCCACTGCATGACCCGTCATTGCCACAGTAAATAGTTGAAACCCACTAGTATGAGTAGGAGTTGTTTGAGCCATGTTGTGCCTACTCATTGATGCTTTCTGGTTATGCCTGCTATTGCTTAGAGTTGTGTCAGGTCTGATTCATCGGGGATGAATTGGAGTGGTGATGAACATGTCCTAATGTGTGTGAGCTAAGTGTGTGAATACGATTTGGTAAAGGTAGCGATGAGAGGCCATGTAGGAGTACATGGTGGGTTGTCTCATTGCAGCCGTCCTCAGGAACTGAGTTCTGTGTTGGTTGGTCCATGAAACAGCTACTACCACACATTGGGATCCTTAATTGACTCTCTCGACTTATTAATCAACATGATCTCTGTCCAGGAGTTGCTACTAGTTTCTGGTGTTTGTAGTTTACTGGAGGTCGTGCGCAGTGCTGACCCTCGGGGTGGGCTGTGACGCGGCAGGTACGTGGCACGGTGTACCGATTGTCCGTTTGGTGATGCAGGAACCATGTACACATCGTTTGGGGCCGTGAGCGACACCCCGGCCGGATCTCCCCACGGATGGAACCCAAATAGGCGATAAACCTGGACGAGAGACTTGTGTGGTTAGTCAGGTCGTGGCCGACACCCTCGCTGGGCCTCCGCTTGAAGGTTGCCGAGTACATGTCGTGTAAACGGCGGTAAGTGGTGAGAGCGTGTGTGAAGAAGTACACCCCTGCAGGGTTATATATGATCTATTCGAATAGCCGTGTCCGCGGAAATGGACTTCTGGGTTACCTATTACAGTTCATAGACAAGTGAAAGTGGATACTCTAAAACGCGCAAGATAAGCGTGAGTGCTATGGATGGCCTTCTCGTAGGGAGACGGGAGCGGATCCATAGTGGTGTATTGATTGGTGAATATGTGGACTCGTGTGCGCCACCTCAAAGAGTTACTTTCAGTCGTAGTTTAGGATAGCCACCGAGTCAAAGCTGGCTTGCTGCAGTCAAACTCCACCACCCCCTTTGTTGATACCGATGCATATGTAGCTAGTTCTGATGTAAGTCTTGCTGAGTACCTTTGTACTCACGTTTGCTTAATTTATGTTTTGCAGAGAGACTTCAGTCTCGCTAGTGGTTCCGCGTGGACTTCGACGTTTAGCTTGTTACCTCAGCTACGATCTTGTACCCTTGGGAGGGTCTGGTAGATAGTCAGGCTTCTCAGCCTTTTTCATTTGTAGTTGTCTGTACTCAGACATGTTATGCTTCCGTTGCCTGTATGCTCTGTATGTTGGGTCATGTGACCTCTGTATGTAATAAATGCTATGATGGCTCTTCTGGGCCTTTATCTATATGAGTTGTTGAGTTATGTTGTGATGTCATGTTGTACAGCACATACTTGCATGTTATGCGTACGTGTAATGTGTATTGCTATGTGTGGGATCCGACACCTAGTTGTTTACCTTTGGTAGCCTATCTTACAGGGAAATGTCTCCTAGTGCTTCCACTGAGCCTTGGTAGCTTGCTACTGCTCCGGAACACTTAGGCTGGCCGGCATGTGTCCTTCTTCGTTCCTGTGTCTGTCCCTTAGGGGAAATGTCACGCGTTGTTCCTTGAAGTCCTTGTAGCTTGCTACGACTTGGGTTCATACGTTGATGACCGACACGTTCGTTGTTGGGTCATGTATGCCTGTCTCTGTAATTTAGTGCCACTTTTGGTTTATAACTGGTCATGTCGGCCCGGGTTCTCTGTCATATGGATGCTAGCGACACTATCATATACGTGTGCCAAAATGCGCAAACGGTCCCGGGCCAGGTAAGGTGGCACCCGTGGAATACCGTGCGTGAGGCCGCAAAGTGATATGGTGTGTTACAGGCTAGACCTATGTGACTTAGGATCGGGGTCCTGACAAATATATCTTGGAATGGCTATGGAAATTCCATGATAGGTAGGTATGGTGGCTGTTTTGAGGAAGGTATGTGGTGGGTGTATGGTACCGGCGAGAGTTGCACGGTACAAGAGAGGCTAGCAATGGTGGAAGGGTGAGAGTGTGTATAATCCATGGACTCAACATTAGTCATAAAGAACTCATATACTTATTGCAAAAATTTATGAGTCATCAAAACAAAGTAATCAATGCATACTCCTAGGGGGGAGGTTGGTAGGAGTTAACCATCGCGCGCCCCTGACCTCCACAGAAAGGATGACACTCAATAAATACCTCATGCTCTAACTTCATCACATAGCGGTTCGCCATACGTGCATGCTACGGGAATCACAAACTTTAACACAATTATTTCTCAAAATCATAATTACTCCACTAGAATGACTCTAATATCACCATCCTCATATCTCAAAACAATCATCAAGTATCAAACTTCTCATCATATTCAATGCACTTTATATGAATGTTTTTACTACATTCATCTTGGATGTCTATCATATTAGGACTAGTTTTATAACCAAAGCACATTACCATGCTGTTCTAAAAGACTCTCAAAAGGATATAAGTGAAGCATTAGAGATCAACAATTTCTACAAAATAAAACCACCATCGCGCTCTAAAAGATATAAGTGAAGCACTAGAGCAGAACTGTATAGCTCAAAAGATATAAGTGAAGCACATAGATTATTCTAAAAATTTCTAAACCATATTTATCTCTCTCAAAAGGTGTGTCCAGCAAGGATGATTGTGGAAAACTAAAAAGCAAAGACTCAAATCATACATGACGCTCCAAGCAAAACACATATCGTGTGGTCAATAAAAATATAGTCCCGAGTATAGTTACCGTTAGATGAAGACAAAAGAGGGGATGCCTTCCCGGGGCATCCCCAAGCTTAGGCTTTTGGTTGTCCTTCAATTTTAACTTGGGATGCCTTGGCAATCCCCAAGCTTAGGCTCTTGCCACTCCTTGTTCCATAGTCCATCGAAGCCATACTCAAAACTTGAAAACTTCACAACACAAAACTTAGCCAACAATCTCGTGAGCTCCGTTAATATAAGAAAACAAACCACCACTCAAAGGTACTGCAATGAACTCATTCTTTGTTTATATTGGTGTTAAACCTACTGTATTCCAACTTCTCTATGATTCATATCCTCCAATACTACTCATAGATTCATCAAAATAAGCAAACAACATACAAAAACAGAATCTGTCAAAAACAGAACAGTCTATAGTAATCTGTAACTTTCGAATACTTCTGTAACTCCAAAAAAGTTGAAATAAATTGGCAAACGTGAGGAATTTTTTCTATTAATCATCTGCAAAAAGAATCAATTAAATAGCACTCTCCAGTAAAATCTGGTGACTAATCTCGTGAGCATTAAAGTTTCTGTTTTTTACAGCATGATAATATAAACTTCACACAAGTCTTCCCAAAGGTTCTACTTGGCACAAACACTAATTAAAATACAAAACCACATCCAAACATAAGCTAGATGCAATATTTATTCCTAAACAGAAGAAAAAACAAAGAAAATAAAATTGGGTTGCCTCCCAACAAGCTCTGTTGTTTAACGCCCATAGCTAGGCACGATACAAGGATAGATCTAGGTATTGCCAACTTTCACTAGTAGAAAACATGGCTTTGGTCCAGGCCTGTCCAACCCATTAGCTCCGGTTCAATCTAGAACCGGGTCCAATGGGGGCACTGGACCTGGTTCGTGAGCCCAGGGGGCCGGCCGGGCCACGTGGGCCATTGGTCCCGGTTCGTCTGGACCTTTTGGTCCCGGTTGGTGCGACGAACCGGGACCAATGGGTCTTGCTCCTGGCCCACCACCATTGGTCCCGGTTGGTGGCATGAACCGGGACCAAAGGCACCCCTTTAGCCCCGGTTCGTAGCACCAACCGGGACCAATGAGGTGCCTATATATACCCCCTCACGCAAGAGCAGAGCACACTGCTCTGTTTTTTTTTCTGGCCGAGGGGGAGAGGGGTTAGTGGTGCTCTAGCTCACCTCCTATGCACACAACGTGTTCGATGGAATGCCCGAGCCACACTAGTTAAGCTTTTCTCTTGTCGAAGCTCTATTTTCTCCGAGATTTGTCTAGGTTTGGCGGTCCGTCACGTCCCGTCCCCGTCTTCGCCGCCGTCGATCGCCCCCGCCGATCTCGTCACCGGCACCACCGTGGTGAGCCTCTTGTTATGTCCATGCTTTTCTTACTTTTATTATTGCTTGTTATTATTGCTTTAGATAGATATTTGTCTAATTTTCTTACGTTTATTATTGCTTGTTATTATATAGTGCGATGGTTTTGATATCCGCCCACGTGGGCCCTCGTCCTGTCTACGATTCGGATGTGGTATATTATCTTTAATTTATAACTATTTGTTTTAGTGTTTATGATAGTTATGCCGACCAACCTGTAATGCATAGATGTTTTATTATGTCTAGGAGGTAGTTGAACCGGAAATTCCAACCGACCCTCTTGTGGAGAGGTTAAATTTAGTTAAAGAGGAAAACATTTCCTTGAAGAAAAAATTGAAAAAAATGGAGGAGGAGAAGATGGAATTGGAGTTGCATGTTGCGGAAGTCGTCGATGATCACAAGATCAAGATGGACCCTATTGTCGAGAGGTTAAATTTAGTTGAAGAAGAAAACAAATTCTTGAAGGAAAAAATAAAAAAAGATGAGGACGAGAAGATGATATTGGAGTTACATGTTGCGGATGTCGTCGATGATCACAAGATCAAGATGGATGCAATGCGGTTGAAGATTAGAAAGATTAGAAAATATGCCATTCATAACGAGGCTTGGTATCATTATGCCGTTGGATCAATTGTTACCTTGGTTGCGATTATGATCGCATTTGTTTTCGCATTGAAATGTTTTACATAGTTTCGATGTGTATGGAGAGCTATATGTTGTTAGATGAGAATTATATATGTATGTACTTTGGTTTTAATGTGATGATGAACTTCTATTAATTTGGTCACTTAATTATCTATTTATGATGTTCTGTAATGGTTTTTGACACACTTAATTATATATAATGCACGCAGATGAACCGGCAATGGATGTACGGTGACAGACACACCTCCGAGTATATTAAGGGCGTGCATGAGTTTCTAAATGCGGCTGAGGCAAACAAGCAGAATGGTTTTATGTGTTGTCCATGCACTAAATGTGGGAATAAGATGTCTTACTCTAACCGGAAAATCCTTCACTCCCACCTGCTTTACAAGGGTTTCATGCCACACTATAATGTTTGGACGAGGCACGGACAAATAGCGGTTATGATGGAAGACGACGAAGAAGAAGAGTATGATGACAACTATGTGCCCCCTGAATACGGTGATGCTGCAATGGGGGGAGCTGGTGAAGATCAAGAGGAACCAGACGATGTGCCCAATGATGCTGCAACGGGTGAAGCTGCTGAAGATCAAGAGGAACCAAATGATGATCTCCACCGGGTCATTGTCGATGCAAGGACACAATGCGAAAGTCAAAAGGAGAAGCTGAAGTTCGATCGCATGTTAGAGGATCACAAAAAAGGGTTGTACCCCAATTGCGAAGATGGCAACACAAAGCTCGGTACCGTACTGGAATTGCTGCAGTGGAAGGCAGAGAATGCTGTGGCTGACAAAGGATTTGAGAAGCTACTGAAAATATTGAAGAAGAAGCTTCCGAAGGATAACGAATTGCCCGACAATACATATGCAGCAAAGAAGGTCGTATGCCCTCTAGGATTGGAGGTGCAGAAGATACATGCATGCCCTAATGACTGCATCCTCTACCGCGGTGCATACAAGGATCTGAACGCATGCCCGGTATGCGGTGCATTGCGGTATAAGATGAGACGAGATGACCCTGGTGATGTTGACGGCGAGCCCGACAGGAAGAGGGTTCCTGCGAAGGTGATGTGGTATGCTCCTATAATACCACGGTTGAAACGTTTGTTTAGAAACAGAGAGCATGCCAAGTTGATGCGATGGCACAGTGAGGACCGTAAGAAAGACGGGAAGTTGAGAGCACCCGCTGACGGGTCGCAGTGGAGAAAAATCGAGAGAAAGTACTGGAAGGAGTTTACAAAGGACCCAAGGAACGTATGGTTTGCTTTAAGCGCGGATGGCATTAATCCTTTCGGGGAGCAGAGCAGCAATCACAGCACCTGGCCCGTGACTCTATGTATGTATAACCTTCCTCCTTGGATGTGCATGAAGCGGAAGTTCATTATGATGCCAGTTCTCATCCAAGGCCCTAAGCAACCCGGCAACGACATTGATGTGTACCTAAGGCCATTAGTTGAAGAAATTTTACAGCTGTGGAATGGAAACGGTGTATGTGCGTGGGATGAGCACAGACAGGAGGAATTTGACCTAAAGGCGTTGCTGTTTGTGACCATCAACGATTGGCCCGCTCTCAGTAACCTTTCAGGACTGACAAACAAAGGATACCACGCATGCACACACTGTGATGACACTGAAAGTATATAGCTGAACAAATGCAGGAAGAATGTGTATCTGGGCCATCGTCGATTTCTTCCGACCAACCATCAATGTCGAAAGAAAGGCAAGCATTTCAAAGGCGAGGCAGATCACCGGAAGAAGCCCGCCATGCGTACCGGTGATCACGTACTTGCTATGGTCATTGATTTACACGTAATCTTTGGAAAGGGCCCCGGCGCACTAGCTGTTCCGAATGACGCTGAGGGACACGCACCCATGTGGAAGAAGAAATCTATATTTTGGGACCTACCCTACTGGAAAGACCTGGAGGTCCGCTCTTCAATCGACGTGATGCACGTGACGAAGAACCTTTGCGTGAACCTGCTAGGCTTCTTGGGCGTGTATGGAAAGACAAAAGATACAGCTGAGGCACGGGAGGACCTCCAACGTTTGCACGAAAAAGACGGCATCCTTCCGAAGCAGTATGAAGGTCCTGCCAGCTATGCTCTTACGAAAGAAGAGAAAGAAATCTTCTTTGAATGCCTGCTCAGTATGAAGGTCCCGACTGGCTTCTCGTCGAATATAAAGGGAATAATAAATATGCAAGAGAAAAAGTTCCAGAACCTAAAGCCTCATGACTGCCACATGATTACGACGCAACTGCTTCCGGTTGCATTGAGGGGGCTTCTACCGGAAAACGTCTGATTAGCCATTGTGAAGCTATGTGCATTCCTCAATGCAATCTCTCAGAAGGTGATCGATCCAGAAATCGTACCAAGGCTAAGGAGTGATGTGGTGCAATGTCTTGTCAGTTTCGAGCTGGTGTTCCCACCATCCTTCTTCAATATCATGACACACGTCCTAGTTCATCTAGTCGATGAGATTGTCATTCTGGGGCCCGTATTTCTACACAATATGTTCGCCTTTGAGAGGTTCATGGGAGTCCTAAAGAAATATGTCCGTAACCGCGCTAGGCCAGAAGGAAGCATCTCCATGGGCCATCAAACAGAGGATGTCATAGGGTTTTGTGTTGATTTCATTCCTGGCCTTAATAAGATAAATCTCCCTAAATCGCGGTACGAGGGGAGACTGACTGGAAAAGGCACGCTTGGAAGGGACTCAATAATATGCAGGGACGGATATTCTTGGTCTCAAGCACACTACACAGTTCTACAGAACTCTACATTGGTGACCCCGTATGTCGATGAACACAAGAACAGTCTGCGCTCCAAACACCCGGAGCAGTGCGACGACTGGATTACATGTGAACACATCAGGACTTTCAGCAGTTGGTTGGAAACACGTCTCAGAGGTGACAACACTGTTTGTGATGAGTTGTACTTGTTGTCCAGGGGACCATCTTTGACTGTATTGATTTACAAAGGATACGAGATAAATGGGAATACATTTTACACGATTGTCCAAGATCAAAAGAGCACCAACCAAAACAGCGGTGTCCGCTTTGATGCAACAACCGAGAGGGGAAAGAACACATATTATGGTTACATAGTGGACATATGAGAACTTGACTACGGACATGATTTTAAGGTCCCTTTGTTTAAGTGAAAATGGGTCAATCTGTCAGGAGGCGGGGTACATGTAGACCCACAGTACGGAATGACAACAGTGGATCTGAAAAATCTTGGATACACTAACGAACCGTTCGTCCTAGCCAATGATGTGGCATAGGTTATCTACGTGAAGGACATGTCTACCAGACCGAGAAAAAGAAAAGATAAGGAAGCGAATACATCATACGATGAGCCAAAGCGCCACATAGTTCTTTCAGGAAAAAGGGACATCCTGGGAGTAGAGGGCAAGACAGACATATCCGAAGATTATGAAAAGTTTCATGAAATTCCTCCCTTCAAAGTCAAGGCTGACCCAAGCATCCTGATAAACGATGAATATTATCCATGGTTACGGCGCAATAAGCAAATGACACAAGCGAAGAAAAAGTGAAGACTTTTTTCCGCAACTATTATGATGATACCATGCCAACTTTGTAACAGACGAGTATGATACCATTGTCCGTTTGTACTATTCAAATTTGAATACTACTTGCACTAACTGAAAGTTTGTAATTGGTTTTACCAGAAAGAATTAAAAAATAAAGCAAAAAACAAAAGAAAATAAATAATGCAGAAAACAAAACAAAAAAACTTGCAAAAAAATAAAAATAGCAACAATAAGTATTTTGTTGTAAGTAGAAACAAAATAAAATAAATAAAGCAACAAAGAAAACAAATAATTTCAAATTTAAACTATTCAAATTTGAATACTACTTGCACTAACATAAAGTTTGAAATTTGTTTTACCTAAAGCAATAATATTCACAAAGAAACTCTAAATACAGCAAAAAACAACTTAGAAATAAATAAAGCAAAAAAGGAAAAAAAATAAAAAAAAATATAGGCGCTGCCCAGTGAGCCTGCAAGGCCTACAACTCAGGATGCATCTGGACTATAAGGCCCAGCAAGCTCACAGGGCAGCGCGCAGAGTTAGGCCCAGAAGCCTGCAATTGAGAGGAGCTCAACACAGCCAACGCAGTGGGGTTTATAAACCACTCCCAGCCCCTGTCAACTAGCGAGGTGGGACTAAATATTTGCGCCGCGGGGCACCAACCGGGGCTAAAGGGGGGTATTAGTCCCGGTTCGTGGCACCAACCGGGACTAATGCCCCCCTTTAGTCCCAGTTGGTGCCACCAACCGGGACCAAAGGTCCCTCCTTCCCGCCCTTTGGGCTGCTTTAAAGGGACCTTTAGTCCCGGTTGGTGGCACCAACCGGGACTAAAGGGGGTCATTGGTCCCGGTTTGTGGCACAAACCGGGACTAATACGCCTCCTATATAAACAACACTTGTGAAAATTTCCATTCAATTCTTGTTCCCCGCCCCCGACGCCGCCTTGCTCGAGCTCGCCGTCGCCCCGCGCCGTCGCCCCGTCGCCCCGCGCCGCCGCCCCGCGCCGTCGCGCCGTCGCCCCGCCCCGCGCCGTCGCGCCGTCCCCCCGTCGCGCCGCCCGTCGTCGGCGCCCTCTGCCCCCGCGCTCCTCGTCGCCGGCACCCTCTGCCTGCCCCGTGATGTGAGGAGATTTTTTTTCATATGTGATATAATATATATATATATATATATATATATATATATGTATATATTTTGTATGTGTATATATATAGTTGCATATATGTGTATATGTTTATGTGTATATAGTTGCTGTATGTGATGTGTATGTGATGTATATGTGTATGTGGCTATATTTTTTTTATTTTTCTTAGGAATTTGCTAAATATATATGCTAAAAATGTTTTTTTTTTCATAGAATGTTTTTTGTTTATATATAGAAAGTTACAATTGTGATGTATAGTTGCTGTATGTGATGTGTATGTGATGTATATGTGTATGTGGCTATATAGTTTTTTGTGTATATATGCTAAATATATATATAGAAAGTTTTATATATCCAAAAGTTGCAAATTTAGAAAAAGAAGGATCGGAAAGAAGAAAATAAGAAGAGGAAAGAAAGAAGAAGAGGAGAGGAAGAAGAGGAGAAATAAATAAGAAGAAGAAAAAAGAAGAAAAAAAAAAGAGGAGAAGAAGAAAGGAATAGAAGAGAAGCAACTTTGTTCATTTCTGATATCAATTAATTGTTTTCTTTGTCTGGCAGGGTTTGGAGAAAATTCACCAAAAAAGCTCCGGGACTGCCGAAGAAGCTAGAATTTAGACACCCGAAAGTAAGTACTATATAGTAGCATGTTCCGCGCATCTCCTATATCTTGATTCAAGCGCTAGTTTCATCAATACCATTTGGCATTCTTGCTTATCAGTTTGATTGACTTCTATTTCTTGTAAAGTGGTTGTGGCAGGAACCCGGGAATGATTTCTGTGGATACTACATTTGCGAGTCCATCCGCCACACGACCTGTGAGCGGGGCTACTCTGAAGCACAATTTGAAGTGCGTAAGCAATTAATAATATTCACAATTTTATTTCATTACCATCATTTGAAGTGCGTAAGCAATTAATTAATAATATTCACAATTTTATAGCATCATTTCATGTATTGACCCCCTTCTTCAAATTAGATGTTTCGAATGCGGGATGAACTCCTAGCACCAGATCGTCTGCGAGCAATTCAAGAGGAATTGGCGGCATTCTTCCTTGAACACGTGATCGCGCCAGACGGAGAATGCTATGTGGACCATGCGTCCATCGTATAGGAGATTATATTTGTAAGAGATAATTATTGTATATATGTACCCGGTAGTGTCGGATAGATAAACGAGAACTTGTTGTTCGACCAATCTCTCGGAGAAGGTGAGGTGGTCGATATTACTTCTCTCTGTATGCATATATATATGTTGATTACGATCTTCTGTTTCCTTCGTTTGCTTACTAGCTAGCTAGCTAGCGTGTCTAGTCCTCTCTATACGTATGTGTAGTACATAGCGTCGACCAATCACGGACATAAGAGAGGACACTTCTCTCTATTAATTAGCTAGCTAACACAATATGAAACACCTAAATTAACCCCCCAAAACCTCCAACCCCCCTCCCCTTTCAAAAAAAAAACAAAAACCACAGCCACAGAAATGCTGACGCGTGGAAGCCTTTTGGTCCCGGTTTGTGCCACCAACCGGGACCAAAGCCCCTCCTGCCTGGGCTCCGCGCACATGCCACGTGGAGACCCACCTGCCCCGGTTCTGGATTGAACCGGGACTAAAGGGCCAGGGCATTAGTACCGACACTTTTGTCCCGGTTCAAGAACCGGGGCTTAAGGCCCTAACGAACCGGGTCTGATGTCCCTTTATCTACTAGTGTTTGGATGGCAATTCTCTAATTAAGCACTTATAATTCTTAGGAACTTCTTTATTCCTATTGATAATCAAACTTGTAGGCAAGAAATCAGGAAATTAATTCGTATCAAAAGGTTTTCTTGTGAAAGTGAGAAAGTTGGGATGAACACTTGTAGATTCGAGATCCGCAATTTCTTTACTAGATGATTCACCCTTATTTTAAGGAACATACATAAACTTTGGCCAATTTAGTGGTAGAAGGATTCGAAGTAGTTTTCATAGCAGAAAGAGCAGACCCTACATTGGTAATAATATCCTCAAGTTTATCGATTCTAGTGGAATCTTGATCTATTTTCTCTTTAACTATGGGTTCTTACTCTTTATAGAAATCAAAATAACTCCTACCTTCGATCCATATTGGGTAATTTGGTTTTCGATCTTCCTATCCAAACTCTCAACCAAGTCTATAGTATCAACTTTGTTTTCAATAATTTCAAGCCTTTGCATAACATGTTCAAGAGTTAAAACAGTTCCATTAACCAGATTTGGTGGTAAGCCAAATAATTCATTCATAGCATTATAAGAATCAAAAGTATGGCTACCCAAGAAATTCCCTCCGGTAATGGTATCAAGAATATATCTATTCCACGGAGTGATGCCAACATAAAAATTGCGATGAAGCACCGAAGTGGAAAGCTTCCTATTAGATCTATTTTGAGCATTGCAAATTCTATACCAGGCATCTTTTAGATTTTCCTCCTCCCTTTGTTTAAAATTAAGAACCTCACTCTCGGGAGTATTGATAATGATAGGTGTGCTAGTCATAGTGACAAGCAAGCAATCCAACACACAAGCAAACAAGAAGCAAGCGAACGGTAAACACACGACAAAAAGAAGGGCAAATAAAATGGCAAAGGTGAAGTGGGGGAGAGGAAAACGAGAGGCAAATAAATGTAATGCGGAGGATAAGGGTTTGTGATAGGTACTTGGTATATGACTTTTGCGTAAGCCTCCCCGGCAACGGCGTCAGAAATTCTTCTTGCTACTTCTCGCGCTTGCGTTGTATTCCCTCGAAGAGGAAAGGGTGATGCAGCAAAGTAGCGTAGGTATTTCCCTCAATTTTTGAGAACCAAGGTATCAATCCAGTAGGAGACCACGCGCGAGTCCCTCGCACCTGCACAAACAAATAAGAACTTCGCAGCCAACGTGGTATGGGGTTGTCAATCCCTTTACGATCACTTACGAAAGTGAGATCTGATAGATAGGATAGTGTGATATTTTTGGTATTTTTGGATATAAGAACAGAAAGTAAATAAAGCAAAGTAAAGTAGATTGGAGATTAATATGTTGAGAATAGACCCGGGGGCCATAGGTTTCACTAGTGGCTTTTCTCATGATAGCAGAATTCTACGGTGGGTGAACAAATTACTGTCGAGCAATTGATAGAAAAGTGCATAGTTATGAGAATATCTAGGCATGATCATTATATATAGGCATCACGTCCGTGACTAGTAGACCGAAACGATTCTGCATCTGCTACTATTACTCCACACATCGACCGTTATCCAACATGCATCTAGAGTATTAAGTTCATAAGAACAGAGTAATCCTTTAAGCAAGATGACATGATGTAGAGGGATAAACTCAAACAATATGATATAAACCCCATATTTTTATCCTCGATGGCAACAATACAATACGTGCCTTGCTGCCCCTGCTGTCACTGGGAAAGGACACCGCAAGATTGAACCCAAAGCCAAGCTCTTCTCCCGTTGCAAGAACTATAGATCTAGTAGGCCAAACCAAACCGATAATTCGAAGAGACTTGCAAGGATATTATAATCATACATAAAATAATTCAGAAAAGAACCAAATATTTCTCCTAGATAATCTTGATCATAAAGCCAGAATTCATCGGATCTCGACAAACACACTGCAAAAAGATTACATCGAATAGATCTCCTCGAAGACCGAGGAGAACTTGGTATTGAGATCCAAAAAGAGAGAAGAAACCATCTAGCTAATAACTATGGACCCGAAGGTCTGTGGTAAACTACTCACAACTCATGGTGACGCAATGGTGTTGATGTATAAGCACTTCGTGGTAGATCCCCCCTCTGGCGAAGCTCCGGAACAGGCCCCAAGATGGGATCTCACGGGAACAGAAGGTTGCAGTGGTGGAATTAGGGTTTTCTCTATTGCCTTGGTATTTTCAGGTTTCATGTATATATATAGGAGCAAGGCGGGCATCGGGGGAGCCAGAGGGGACCCACAAGGGTGGGGGCGCACCAGGGGGAGGGGGCGCGCCCTGTACCCTCGTGGCCGCCTCCTTCGTTCCCTCGCATGTACTCCAAGTCTTTTGTGTTGATATCGGTCCAAAAATAACTCTCCCGAAGGTTTCATTCCATTTGGACTCCGTTTGATATTCCTTTTCTGCGAAACCCTGAAATAGGCAAAAAAACAGCAATCTGCACTGGGCCTTGGTTAGTAGGTTAGTCCCAAAAATAATATAAAAGTGTATAATAAAGCCCATCAAACATCCAAAACATAATATATAATAGCATGGAACAATCAAAAATTATAGATACGTTGGAGACGTATCAAGGCGTTGGAGAAGAAGACTTCGGAACAAGCATCCAAGCTGTCTGCGGCGGTAAAGTCTGCCCAGGACGCGCGAGGCGAGTCGCGCTACGCCTGTGAAGAAATCAAGCAAGCGCGGCAGATAGCATCTGGTAAGACATTTCTCTTACAGAGCATCTTCGGAGGGCGGAAGTATATTAGGCTGACACGATTGTGGGGTTCTCCAGGCGTGTTTGCTGATCTTCCGAGGAGCAGCGCAGACGCCGCCCAGTATTTCTAAGCCCTGGAGGGGAACAACATGGAGAAGCTGTTTTGGTCACAGTTCGAGGCTCCAAAACATCCAGTGCCCCTCAGCGACCAGATGAAGCAGCTGGTCGAGCTGCACAACATAGCGGGTTCAGCCATGAAGGACTTAATAGTCCGGCTATGGCCTGCTGAGCCAATCCCAAGTACTTACTTCAGATTGGTGAAGCGGCTCATCGAGGCAAGTCCGCGGGTTGAAGCATTAACGCGTTCGGCCTTCATAGAAGGTGCTTGGATGGCCTTTGCTCGTGTCAAAGTGCACTGGGCGAAGATGAACGCAGTGCATATAGCTACTGCTGGCCCGCCCACAGGCAAGGAGCATCGCAAGCCGGAGAAGTACTTTGAGGACGTCATCGACGGCGCCCGGCTTGCAGAAGTCCAGTGTTCGAAGGATGTTGTCTTCGAATGATTGTATCCGGATGTAAAGACTATGCTTATGAATCCAATGTATATAACTTTTGTGCAATTTATAATATCAGCGTCTTTTACCTCCTGTATGACTGTTTATCTAAATCTGAAAGTTTCCAGTCGTCAGCTTCAGCCCCCAAGTACGTAGTACTGGGGTGTTCGATCATATGCATATACACTCTTTATCCAACGTCTTGGTCCTTATAGGAGGTGTATGCAGAGCGAACAATGCAATCAGACTATGCGGCGTTATTGCTTTCACTTAGTCATAGAAGTTTGACAAGTGGGGCTAGGTACTAGCCCCTGGTGCGGAATTATATTGGCGAAAAACCAGCCCTTCGTATAACACGGGGTAGATCTCTATCGATCATAGTATAAAACTAAGTCACCGGATTGCTGACCAGGTTCTCGCTTATCATGATAGTCATTTTTCAGCTTTCTCTACTGAGGTACTTGACCGGACTAGCCGGAAGTACTATCGCAGTAGTTCTCCCTTTACACCCTAGACGAACAATCGAGAACGTAGGGGTAAGCACAGGAGCTGGGCAACCCAACTATTGACCGAAGACATGATTCAGAACTGATGCATATAATGCAAATATCCAGGACACCGGACACTCCCTATAGGTGTTTAGTCTTTTCAACATATACCAGGGCTGACTACAGCCCCCGGTAATAAACCCTTATTGACAAGGCACATATGGCAAGCTGATGCTGGAAGAGAACATTCCATAGTGAGTGAATAAAACTCTGGACATAATACAAATAAAACTGTTCTATTAATATCCCCGCAAACTTTACAGATAATGCCAATTACCTTTTTTGGACATTTTACATGCTAAGAAGGTATATAACAAGAAGGAGAAAAAAGGTTTACACATGGTCTTAATCTAAAAAAGAAACCTTAGTGCGGGTCCCTGCTGCACGTCTGTGCCGTTTCCTCCTCTATAATGTGTCCTTGAAGGTGTGAGTATGATGGCCATCTGTAGAAAGAAAAAAGAAAGAGTAAACCTGGAAAAGAAGAAATCAATCTGGTGTGGCCATAACAAGTCTGGTTCATTTAATGAACCTAAAGAAGATAAGTTTAAAGTCCGAATAGGGTCTAGCCGAACTATGGACTATATGAAGGTGCCCCTGGTCGCCGCCCAAGGAATTTTTAAGGCATAATTATGTACTCGAGGCACATATGCTATCACCTTATGGGGAAGTCGATGAGGGTATAGCCGCCAATCTTGCTCGGGTTCATCTAACCTGCCGCACTGAGGCGTGCGCCGGACACGTTTAGTTGTGTCCGCTATTGATAGATTATCCGGCTTGAATAGGCCGCATTGGACTTCGGCTGCCAAGGCTGCAGTGTCCTCCTCCGTACGGAGAGAGCGCTCCGTATTTCCATTGACCGTGATAACGCCACGTGGTCCAGGCATCTTGAGCTTTAAATAGGCATAATGCAGGACTGCATTAAAGCGAGCGAATGCCGTTCTTCCAAGTAGAGCGTGATAGCCACTTCGGAACGGAGCTATGTCGAAGAGTACTTCTTCGCTTCTAAAGTTGTCGGGAGAATCCGAATACAATTTCCAACGTTAAAGATCCTATGCAGCGAGCTTCAACGCCCGGTATCACTCCTTTAAAGGTCGTCCTGCTTGGCTTGATTCTTGATGGGTCGATCCCCATCTTGCGGACAGTGTCCTGATATATCATATTGAGACTACTACCGCCGTCCATACGGACTTGCGTTAGATGGTATCCATCTATTATTGGGTCGAGCACTAAGGCAGCTAAACCCCCATGCCGAATACTAGTCGGACGATCCCTGCGATCAAAGGTGATCGGACAGGCTGACCATGGGTTGAATTTTGGGGCGACAGGCTCAAAGGCATAGACATCTCGGAGTGCGCGCTTGCGCTCCCTCTTTGGGATATGAGCGGCATATATCATGTTCACTGTTTTGACCTCCGGTGAAAATTTCTTATGTCCCCATTTATTCGGCTGGCGAGGTTCATCCTCGTCTTCGCTCTAAGGCTCCTTCCCTTGTGTTCGGCATTTAGCTTGCCGACCTGCTTGAAAACCCAACAGTTACGGTTGGTGTTGTTGGCAGGTTTTTCTGGGGTGTCATGGATTTGGCAGGGCCTGTCTAATATTCTGTCCAAACTTGATGGACCGTCTTTGTTGCCTTTAAATGGCTTCTTCCGTTGACCGGGTCTGGAGCCACTGAATCCGGCGTTTACCGTTGTATCATCTGGGCTTCCAAAATTGTTTCGATGTTTGTTTTTGTTACGTCGTGGATTTCCATTGGCATCCTTGACTTCGGATGTTCCAGGCTCACTGGTGCTGCTACGAGCTAACCAACTATCCTCACCCGCGCAAAAGCGAGTCATGAGTGTAGGTAAGGCTGCCATTGTCCTCGGCTTTTCTTGTCCAAGGTGTCTAGCCTGCCATTTGTCCCGGATACTGTGCTTAAATGCTGCTAAAGCTTCAGCATCCGTAGAGTCCATGATTTGGTTCTTCTTAATAAGAAACCGATTCCAAAGATTGTGGGCTGACTCCCCGAGTTGTTGGATAATGTGACTTAGATTGTCAGCGTCTGGGGGCCGGACATAAGTACCTTGAAAATTGGCCCAAAAAGCGTCCTCAAGTTCTTCCCAACTCCCAATGGAGTTCTCTGGGTGGCTATTTAGCCAGTGCCGAGCTGGTCCTTTTAGCTTGAGGGGTAAATATTTGATGGCGTGGAGATCATCTCCTCCAGCCATGTGGATGTGAAGCATAAAGTCTTCTATCCAGACGGCGGGATCCGTCGTTCCATTGTACGCTTTGATGTTCACGGGTTTAAACCTTCTGGGGAATCATGACACGTAATCGGTGAAGCATAGAGGGTGTGAAGCTCCTCTGTATCTTGCTATATCATGACGTATGTTCGATGGTTGTGGTGTTCGGTATTGACCCCGAACTGGTATGTCATCGGCGCGATTGGCTTGATAGCGGCCGTCCCGTGCGGAAGCTCGGTCCCTAGGTCCGAATATAGACCTGGTCTTGCTAGCTTTTTTGTTTAGGTCGTCACGCAGATCGTGTTTTCAGACTTGGGCTGAACCCTCCTTTCCTTTATGGGGTGGTGGTGCAGGCTTGTTTACGCCATTGCTAGCGACTCTATCCCGTCCGCGAGGTGGTCGGTCAGGCTTGTCGGTGGTGTTATTTTTCGGTGGGATGGGCGCAACGGCCTCCTCATCGAATTCGGTCAGCAGCTTGCGCTTAGGATAGCCTTTGGTTTGGCCGTTAAAGCCATGTTTCTGTTCGGTGTCTAGCATCTCGTTCCATCTATCATTGAGCGTGTCTTGTGCAACTCGAAGCTGTCTCTGCTGCTTTTTTAGGCTCCGTGCGGTGGCTATAAGCCGCCGATGGAAGCATTTTTGTTCGGAGGGTTCTTCTGGGACGGTATATTCATCGTCATCCAGGCTAGCCTCTTCTTCGGAGATCGGTTCGTAGTCACTGTCTTTGGCTTCGCTGTCATCGGATTACGGCTTCGGACTCTGTTCGCCGTCCTCTCGCTCCTCCTGCTCTATTGCTAGATCTGCGGGGTCTTCTGCTTGTTCCGGAATGTCACCGTCATTAGTCACGGTGTTGGTGTCCTTTCCTTTACGGGATTTAGTTCGGCGTTTTGGACGCCGGCGCTTGGGAGGTTCTTCGGCGGGCTTGTCCTCTACGGGATTGTTTTCGCCGTCGCCCTCTACCTTTTTTGGTGTATCCACCATGTACACGTCGTACGAAGACGTGGCCGTCCACCGCCTGTTACGAGCTGGCCTTGATCTGGATCCGCTTTAGTTTCGAGGTCCATTCCTTCGAAGTCTTCGGAAGCATAGGCAACTAGATTGGTTAGATCTTCAACCGTGGCTATCAAGTGGGTGGTGGGTGGTGAACGAAATTCTCCATCAGCCTCCAGTTCAAACCGGACATAATTCGGCTGGGTGTCCTCCTCTAGGGAGAGGTACCTTCACGGCTTTAATATGTCGCCAAAGGGTGAGTGCTGGAAAATATCTGCAGCACAGAACTCGGCGATAGACGCCTGATCGGGTTTGAAGGGCGCGGTTACGCGCAATTCGGAATCAGGGACCGGTGTTTAGTCCGGAGTCCCGGTAACACAGACCCCATCTGTAGTTGGGTCCGTGTGCGGCTCCCACGCCGTAGAGACTGTGGCTCCCGTGGTAGGGTTGAGCTTGCCATCTTCAGGTGACGCGATCTGTTCTGGATGTAGGGCCAGAACTGTTGTAGGTGCTATTTCCTGATCCGATGACAGAGTTAGGTCATGATCATCGTGGTGACGGAGAGAGGCTGCCGCTGGCTCGAATCCGGCGAAGATCAAGTCTCCGCTGATATCAGCGATGTAGTTCAAGCTTCCGAATCTGACGTGATGGCCAGGGGCATAGCTCTTGTTCTATTCAAGGTGGCCTTCAATGTTGGCACGATCACGAAGCCACCGAATACGAAGAGTTGGCCGGGGGGATTCCCTCGGCGTCGCCGTTATGATTGATGACACGATCCATCAATCCTTCTGTCGATGACATAGTGGAACTCTCAATGAAAGCACCAATGTCGGTGTCAAAACAGACAGATCTCGGGTAGGGGGTCCCGAACTATGCGTCTAAGGATCGATGGTAACAAGAGGCTGGGGACACGATGTTTACCCAGGTTCAGGCCCTCTCGATCGAGGTAAAACCCTACTTCCTGCTATATTAGTATGGATGAATATGTATACAAGAGTTGATGTACCTCGAGATCGTAATGGCTAAACCCTAAGTCTAGCCTATGAAGATATTGTGATTTTTCTCTAGCCTCTATAAACTAAGCCCTCCGGTTTATATAAGCACTGTAGAGGCCTAGGGCTTGTACATATCATCTTGCAAAGGAAGGAAAATCTACACCCGAACCTAAAACTTGCCATTACAAGAACACATGAGTCCTATCTGGATACGAGAGATGATCTTCTATAATAATCTTCACGGCCCACCAGTCCAGCTCACCAGGAGTTTACTCGGCCACATGAGGACCCCCCGATCCAGGAGTCCCTCAACTACCAGCAGCCTCGTGTTGTCGCCTGCATCCTTGGCGGAGCTTAGGCGCCCACTTCGAACCGCATCTTCAAGAAGTTCTATCGCAAGGTGTACGCGGCTCACCCGAAGCTTCAGGTTGTGCGTCCCCTTAGGTGGTTGTAGTACGCCATCACGTTCGACTCCAAGGACCACCTCAGGTGCTCGGCCACTGTTGCGTGCTCCCCATGTTGTGCAAGCCCACCATCAGAAATGTGGCAGTCACCGATGACGACACTGGCCTCAATGTGCTCTTTATTGAGACCTTTGAGACGCTTCAGGTGCCGTATGACCAGCTCATGCCCACTGATAACCCTCAACCGTAAGGGATCTGTTGCAGCGTTTACGATAAGTAAGAGTGTCGAACCCAACGAGGAGCAGAAGGTATTGATAAGCGATTATGAGCAAGAAATTACTGCAAGCACTGAAAGATAACTTTTAGGGGTTTTCTCGATATAAGCAACAGGAATGTAAAGGCAAGTAATGTAAAAGATACTGAGAGTAACAAGTGGCCCAATCCTTTCTTAGCAAAGGAGAGGCCTAGCAACTGAACTTATAAAGACTAAAGCGTTCTTGAGGACACATGGGAGAGGTAGTCATGTGCTTTCGCCATATTCCGTATCGATACTATGTTATGTGTTGATAAGTGTTGGTGGGTGGATCTATGCTAGTGCACTCTCTAGACTAAGATGAATGCACTCTTATGATTAAACACCTTGCAAGCATCCGCAAATACAAGATAGAATTTAAGGCAAAAGCCTAACCATAGCAATACGATCGAGGATCCATTATTCCCTTATGCAAAAGCGTGCGAACTGGGGTTCAGGTTTCTGTCACTCCGGCAACCCACCGTAAGCATTCTTTATACACAATGCATTCTCCTAGGTCCTTAATAAGGCGAAGTGTTGGGTGTTCAACTCACACAACACCACTAGTAGAATGACAACGAAAATTAAGTATCAAACAACACATATTACTTCAACATCATATGACTACTAACAACAAGACTTTCCCCATGTCCTCAAGAACTAAGGTAACTACTCACAAGACATAAAAGAGATCATGATCAGTGGGGATAAATATGTGATAAACAATCTGGACATAATAATATTTCTCCAACAAAACTCAATAGCATTCACCACAAGGTAGTAATCAACACCGATAGAGTAGAGAGGATAGGTAGTACAAGTTACAACAAGAGTTGCGATGGAAAGATAAGATTTGGATGAAGATGGAGATGGTGCTGGTGTTGGGGATGATGTTGATGATGATCTCGATGATGCCCGTGATGATGGTGATGACGATGGCGACGATCTCCCCTTCCGGGAGGTGATCTCCCCGGCGGAATCTGCCCGCCGAAGATGCCCTTTTCTTCTCTGTAGGTTTCCGCCTCGAAGCGGTGGCGGAACTCCGTAAAAAGTGCCGTGCTTCGGGTTTTCGGAGGACGGGGAACATATATGCAAAAGGGGGCGACCAGAGGTGGGCCAGGGGCTCCAAGCGCCCCCCCCCCCGGCACGGCTAGGGGGGGGGGGGGCGCCCCCATGCCGCCTGGGCACCCTGTGGCCCCCCTCTGACTCCCCTTTTGCGTGTCTTCGTTATTCTTCTGAAAAATACCTCCTGTCAATTTTCAGGTAATTTGGAGGTGTTCTTCTTCAGCAACTCAGCATCCACTTTTTCCTGCTGAATCCTGCGTCTGTTGTTCCGGCACCGGAAAGTTGCAAACTGTGTAAAATAGACCAAAACAACATAAGAACATCATCATAACGTGAAATATATCAATGAATAAGGATAAATTATAATACAAAATAGTGATGCATTTTGGACGTATCAACACCCCCAAGCTTAGACCTCGCTTGTCCCCAAGCGAATATGAACTCGGTAAACCTGTCCACAAGTTTAGAGAGTGAAGTGTCGATAAATAGAATACGGACAAGAAGCATCATAGTCTCTTCACCAACTCAAATATTCTCAGCAACAATCTTCAACTCATAAGGCTCTTATGAAAGAGTGTCAACACTCATATTCGAAAGTAGGACCAATGGAAACTCATTATATCATGGCAAACATGTCCTTTGGTCAAAGAACAACAAATAATTTTAACTTTTGCTTTTGATGGGATTAATTGAAGCTTTTTGAAATAACAAGTTAATAAGCAAGAAGTGAAAGTGTTAACACGAAGGAAGATATTTGCCTTAGCTGGGCATGACAAACAACTTACTTATCAAATGATAATGTCAACAAGGATATGATATGACAAATCTTAATGCAGCTTTATATGAATGAATCCCTATCATCATCAAACGTCTGCTCTCTTTGAGAAATAGAGGGAAGTAGAAATAACTGACTCAACTTAAAATTAAAAGATAGGCCCTGCTCTAGGGTAGTAGGGAAAACTCATGTGCTATCCTCAAATCAAACAGAATGAAAACAAGTTTTTGAAAGGTGCATGATTCGTCAACGAATGCTAATAGATAACTCAATTACTTCTTGAACTGGACAAGTTTCGAGGAACGGCTCCCGTATGAGGACGATAACATCCTCTTATTCTCCTTTGTTTATCACTGCCAAAGTTTTCTGATTTCTCATGAACAAAGCGTGAAGGAGGGTTTGTTTGTTATATTATTTTTAAGCCGGGCGCACTCAATGCCAGTTCCTTTTCGTATTATGGGTTTGCACATTATACATGCAATCCCGGGGTGAAGCTTGTCCAACTCAAAAAGGTCATGAATTAGCTACTACTTCCTCATGAGCTAAAGCAGAGGCACAAAATAAAAGATTTTGAACATTTAAGGATAACACATAAATTATATACTTTAGGAGGTGGTAGTGGAGTACCACGAGTAGGTAGGTATGGTGGACTCATATGGAAGGTATTGGCTTAAGGGTATGGACGTACAAGCAGAATTCCGCTTAGTACAGAGTTAGGCTAGCAAAGGTTTTGAAAGAGCAGACAACTGATGATGACTAAGATGCAAAGCAATATAAAGCATGAACATTGAAATAAGCATAACACATCAAGTTGTCTTCCTTGTCAACATAACACTTCAAGCATAATAACATAAAGGTTTTGGCTATGTTGATACTTTAAGAACATCATGCTTGTTGTTAGGACCAAAGCTATGTTTGCCAAGAATAAATAAAGTTTCATAGTCATACCTGACATAAGGTCAATACTCCCCATAAGAATCATCATATAAGGTTGATTGCGTGAAGAGAATACCGAGTGCAGCAAAAAGGAACCGATAAACTTCTCATTAATATTCCATCATAAACGACTCCACACACACGGATACAATTCTTCACCGAAGGGGTGATAGACCTCAATGCACACACCTATCTCATATAATAACCTCCCTAGACATGATACGACTCTACTTGACTTCTGAAAGACAAAAGGTAAAAGATAAAGATACCGGGCACTCCCCCAAGCTTGGAACAAGCCAAGGGAATGCCATTACCCACGGAGATTTCGCCCATATTTGCTGGCGTTAATCACGTAGTCCTTGGCGAAACGCTTCCATGGATATCTTGCTAAAGTCTCTTGTGAGAGGCTCAGCTCCTGAATCCTGCATTCAGCACCCAAACTCAAGCGCATAAATCTTAGTTCATACTCACAGTTCTGGTTATATAGATCGTTAATTTGCCCTTGGAGTTCTATGATTCTGTCTTCAGACGTGGCGATTCTTTCCCACATCTCCTTCATCTCCTTCAGAAAGTAGTTCTTCAGCTCGTTGGTGATGTCAAAGTTAGCTTCGACACCACGCTCGGTCATCTTCTTGTACTGGAAGACTTCTTGCTCCACTTCTTCCAGCCTGGCCTGGACGCTCCCCTCCTTGATAGGTCCCTTCAGATCTTCTTGATGAAGGACGCCCTCCTTCATCTGAACAACCTGAGGGTGCTTCTTCACCTCAGCGAGGTAAGGGTTGATGACGTTGACGACGAACGTGTCCTTGGGGGAACTTGGAGAAGCCATGGCACCTAAATTTAGCTGAAAGATTTCCTGGCAAAAACAGATCGAAGAGAAAACACGCGAAATCGCGAGATACGTTGCCGGAACACCCCGGGCAAATATATAGGAAAAATTTATGCACAGAAAGGAAGGTAACAGACCAAAGCGGGGTCGGAGACGGGCTCCGGGGTGCCCAGGCGGCCTGCCGGCGCGGCCCAGGGGGGGCGCGCCAGGGGGCGCCTGGACTCCTTGGTGGTCGTCTCCGGCTCCACTTCGACTCGGAATTTTACTAATTTTACAAAAACTCGTAATACGGAACTTTTATGATGTTTTGCGGTGTTTTCTTACCGTACTACATACCTTTTCTTTATTCTGCTTCTGCTGGCGTATGAAACAGGGCTGCAACATGTTCTTCGTGGGTTGTTGTGTATATTATATTCACATCAACATCGACAGGGTCTCCTGCTATGTAATGTTTAAGTCTTTGCCCATTCACAACTTGAGGTTTGGTGCCTTCAAAATTATTGATCTTAATTGCACCAGACCGATAAACCTCTTCAATATGAAATGGTCCTTCCCACCTGGAAAGTAGTTTACCTGGAGAAAACCTGAAACGGGATCTAAACAACAAAACTTTATCACCAACATTAAATTCACGTTTCAGAATCTTCCTATCATGCCACCTTTTTACCTTTTCCTTGAACATTTTAGCGCTCTCGTAAGCTTCACTTCTCCATTCATCTAGAGAAGTCAAGTTCATGAGACGCTTCTCACCAGCTAGTTTTGGGTCAGCATTAAGCTCTCTAACAGCCCAGAAAGCTTTGTGCTCTAGCTCTAATGGCAAATGGCAGGCCTTGCCATATACCATCTTATAGGGGGACATGCCCATGGGGTTTTTGTAAGCAGTTCTATATGCCCACAAAGCATCTCCTAATTTATTTGACCAATCCTTCCTATTTCTGTTTACTGTTTTCTGCAAGATCAACTTAATTTCTCTATTGGTAAGCTCAACTTGCCCACTAGTTTGAGGAAGATAAGGTGAAGCAATTCTATGATTAACATCGTATTTAGCCAAAGCTTTTCTAAAAGCTCCGTGTGTGAAGTGTGATCCTCCATCGGTCATGAGATACCTTGGTACACCAAACCTAGGAAATATTACATCCTTAAGCATTTTCAAAGATGTTTTGTGATCAGCACTTTCAGTGGGGATTGCTTCAACCCATTTGGTCACATAATCAACAGCTACTAAAATGTGAGTGTACTTGTGCGAAGAAGGAAAAGGACCCATAAAATCAAAACCCCAACAATCGAAAGGTTCAATCACTAGTGAGTAATTCATAGGCATCTCATTCCTTCTACTAATGTTACCAACTCTCTGACATTTATCACAAGCTAAAACATAATTTCAAGCATCTTTAAAAAGAGTAGGCCAATAAAAACCTGATTGAAGAACCTTACGTGCAGTCCTCTCACCGGCATGATGTCCTCCATAGGGACTATCATGACACCGTCGGAGAACGTCCTTCTGCTCATGTTCCGGAATGCATCTTCTCACGATCCCGTCGGGACCTTCTTTGAAAAGATGTGGGTCATCCCAAAAGTAGTGCCTCAAATCATGAAAGAACTTCTTCCTTTGCTGAAATGTTAGACCTGGAGGCAAATACTTTGCAACAATAAAATTAGCATAATCTGCATACAAAGGGTCGGAAAGAGGTTGAAAGCACATTTGCTCCCTGGGTGGTTTTGGTAATTAATGACAACATACTTTGTGGTTGGACTAATGCTTTTATCAAGTATGTTTCAGGAAATTCAATCACATTGGCTATGGCAAAAGGACTGAAGAAGTGGACCCCTCAAAATGCTAAGGAAAGCATTGGCAAAAGCTCAAGACTCCATTTTTGGTTTAGTGATCAAAGATCACATTGAGTCCATAGGAAAAGCCAATACTATTAAAAGGGCATGAGGTTGTGTTGATGATCTGGTTGCTCAAGTGCTTAGTGATATATCTCCTTCAACTATCAGCAACTTTCACTACAATACACACTCATAAGTAATCTCGGACAAACCGATTCTTCCAACTCAGTCCCACCGAGATGAACCACCTCAGCCATAAGCCAAACCCTAGAAAAATCGGTCATTCCGAGTTTGATATCGGTCTCACCGAAATATGGACTGCCAACCTTCTGTAACCGTTTGACATCATTTCGGAATAACCGAGATTGCATTTTCGGTCTCACCGAAATTGGCAAGCACCTATCTTGGCTCAAATCGGTCTCACCGAGATTGTATTTTCGGTCCCACCGAAACTGGCAAGTTCCTATCTTTGACTCAAATCGGACATACCGAGATGGTATTTTCGGTCCCACCGAAAACCCCAACGTTCACTATATTTGAACTTTCGGTCTGACCGAGTTTTCACTTCGGTCTCACCGAGATTGCTCAAATATGTGTGTAACGGTTGGATTTTGTGTGGAGGCTATATATACCCCTCCACCCCCTCTTCATTCGTAGAGAGAGCCATCAGAAAGAACTACCACTCCTACCTTACACTTTCTGAGAAGAGAACTACCTACCCTTGTGTTGAGATCAAGTTGCTCCATTCCTACCATATGAAACTTGATTTCTAACCTTCCCAAGTTGCTTTCCACTCAATCCTTTCTTCCACCAAAGCCAAATCAGTGAGGAGAGTTGAGTGTTGGGGAGATTATCATTTGAAGCACAAGAGCAAGGAGTTCATCATCATCTACAACATCTATTACCTTTTGGAGGGTGGTGCCTCCTAGATTGGTTAGGTGTCGCTTGGGAGCCTCCGTCATCGAGATGTGGAGTTGAACCAAGAAGTTTGTAAAGGCAAGGAGATCGCCAACTTCGTGAAGATCTACCCCGAGTAAGGCTAGCCCTCCGTGGGCGTAGGCCATGATGGAATAGACAAGGTTGCTTCTTCGTGGACCCTTCGTGGGTGGAGCCCTCCGTGGACTCGCGCAGCCGTTACCCTCCGTGGGTTGAAGTCTCCATCAACGTGGATGTACGATAGCACTACCTATCGGAACCACGGGAAAAATCATTGCGTCTCCAAATTGCGTTTGATCTTCTCCACTTCTCTTTACTACTTGTGCAATTTACTTTCCGCTGCCCATACTCTAGAATTGCATGTGTAGTGTGCTACTTGACTTGTGTGTTGTGCAAAATCTGCCAAAATCTGTTCTTGATAAAAGACAGAATTTTTATCTTGTCGAGTAGTCTAATCACCCCCCTCTAGACACTCTCACCTTCTTCGATCCCTCAATTGGTATCAGAGCCTTGGTCTCCATTGCTTTGGTTTACACACCATTGGAGGAAGATGGACGTGTCTACATTTGGGAGTATTAGCCATAGAGTGCCTATTCTTAATGGAGAGTCTTATAACTCTTGGAGATTTGAAATGCTTAGTATCTTTAAGAAGTACAATTTGTGCAAATATATTGAGAACCCCTATGTGCCTCCTTTTGATCCCTTGCACCCTACCATGGATGAAGAGCTTGATTTGCTTTGTAACCTTAGAACTGTAAATCTTATCATTAGAGGGTTACCCGATGATTTGCTTAAGCTTGTTACAAACTTTGAGTGTGCCTATGCTATATGGAAGTTCTTGGAAGAACTTTATCCGGACTACTCTATGAGAGGTCTTGATAAAATTCTATACAAGACTATTGAATTTGATAAGATGCACCCTAATGATCCCAACTTTGATAAATGCTTCTTTGAGCTTCGTGATCTTATGAAAAAGAAGGGTGATCCCGCTTTCATCAATGTTTTAATTAGAAATGCTCTTGCATTGCATTCCGAAGATTATTGTCACATTGACAAAACTAATGCAAGTACTTATCAAATTGACCTAGGTGTTGATGATGAACAATCTATGGGTCAATATGATGATGAGCATGAGCATGATGATGATTACTTCGATTCGGACGCCAAGCTAGACAAGGTCATGAAGAGTCTCAATCTCATGGCAAACCTGAGAGACTACATGTCCGGCGGAAAAGAGTGGATTCTTGATAGTGGATGCACCGATCACATGACCGGAGACAAAGACATGTTTCGAGAGCTTGCAAAGAACGATGGTCCATGCAAGTATGTGACTTTTGGAGACAACTCCAAGGGTAAGGTACTTGGCCTTGGTAAGGTGGCCATATCTCATGATAGCTCTATTCAAAATGTCATGCTTGTAGAATCTCTTGGATACAATTTACTTTCCGTGTCTAGATTAGCTGACTTTGGATTCAATGTGCTATTCACCAAAGTAGATTGCCAAGTCTTTCGTCGTGACAATCAAAACATGGCGTTTACCGGTATCCGTAGAGGTGATCTATATATTGTTGATTTCACTAAGAAAGCCCAACCTAGAGCTTGTTTCATTGCTAAATCCTCTAAAGGTTGGTTATGGCATAGAAGGCTAGGACATGTTGGTATGCGCAATCTAGACAAGCTGATCAAAGGTGATCATATTCTTGGTGTTAAAGATGTTTTCTTTGACAAAGATAGACTTTGTAGTGCTTGTCAAGCAGGAAAACAAGTAGGTGGAAGTCATCCCGTAAAGAACATCATGACCACAAGGAGACCGCTTGAGCTTCTTCATATGGATCTCTTCGGTCCCAATGCTTACAAAAGCCTTGGTGGTAACTCCTTTGGTCTAGTTATAGTTGATGATTATTCCAGATTTACGTGGGTATTTTTCCTTGATGATAAATCGCAGGTTCAGAGAATCTTCAAGACCTTTGCCAAAAAGGCCCAAAATCAATTTGAGGTGAAGATCAAGAAAGTTCGGAGTGACAATGGAACGGAGTTCAAGAACGCCAATGTAGACTCTTTTCTCGATGAGGAAGGAATTCTACATGAGTTCTCGGCTACGTACACTCCTCAACAAAATGGAGTTGTTGAGAGGAAGAACCGAACGCTCATAGAGATGGCGAGAACGATGCTTGATGAATACAAGACACCGAAGCATTTTTGGGGAGAAGCGGTCGAGACAGCTTGTCATGCTATCAACAGGCTTTATCTTCATAAGCTCCTCGGCAAGACATCATACGAGCTCCTCACCGGTAACAAACCCCAAGTGGGATACTTTCGTGTCTTTGGTTCAAAATGCTATATCCTTGATAAGCATCGTCGGTCTAAATTTGCTCCTAAATCTCATGAAGGCTTTCTCCTTGGTTATGGATCAAACTCCCACACCTACCGTGTCTACAATAATTTTACCCGAAAGGTTGAAGAGACGGTAGATGTGAAGTTTGATGAATCTAATGGCTCGCAAGTAGAGCAAATGCCTATTGATGTAGGAGACAAGGACCCATCGGAAGCTATCCAAGACTTATCTATTGGAAAGATCCGTCCCATGGAAGTGAAGGAGAGTACCTCATCTACATATGTGGAGCCACCTACCTCACGGCGAGATGAACCTCAAGGCAATATGGAGGCCTCCACAAGTGGAACTCACCAAGATGAGGAAGTGCAACAAGAAGATCCACCACAACCTCCTTCTCCACCGCCTCAAGACAACACCAACAACAATGAAGAAGAAGAAGAGGAAGATGAAGATGATGAGGAAGCTCAGCCACAACATCAACAAAAGCTATCTCGAGTTCGAGCAAGAGTCAAGAAAAATCATCCCGTGGAACAAATGATGAACGACATCAACTCCGGGAGAATTACTCGCTCTAAAACTCGCTTAGCTAATTTTTGTGAGCATTACTCATTTATCTCTAGCATTGAACCTATGAAGGTAGAAGAAGCACTTGAAGACCCGGATTGGGTGAACGCTATGCACGAAGAACTACACAACTTCGAGAGGAACAAGGTGTGGACTTTGGTAGAGAAGCCCAAGGATGATCAAAACATCATTGGAACCAAATGGGTGTTTCGGAACAAGCAAGATGAAGATGGACAAGTCATCCGCAACAAGGCTCGTCTCGTAGCTCAAGGTTACACACAAGTCGAAGGTATGGACTATGGTGAGACCTATGCCCCCGTTGCTAGACTTGAATCCATTCGCATTCTTCTTGCTTATGCCAATCACCATGATATTACTCTCTATCAAATGGACATCAAAAGTGCTTTCCTAAATGGTGAAATTGAGGAGGAAGTATTTGTGAAACAACCTCCCGGTTTTGTGAATCCCAAAAAGCCTAATCATGTTTACAAGTTACACAAAGCTCTTTATGGTCTTAAACAAGCTCCTAAAGCTTGGTACAAATGCTTAACTAGCTTTCTTCTTGAAAAAGGGTTTGAGATTGGAAAGATAGACTCAACGCTGTTCACGAAAAGGGTTAATGGTGAACTATTTGTGTGCCAAATATATGTTGATGATATTATCTTTGGTTCAACTAACCCCCATTTTAGCAAGAAGTTTGGACAGCTCATGTCGGAGAAGTATGAGATGTCCATGATGAGTGAACTCAAATTCTTCCTTGGGTTGCAAATCAAGCAATCTAAGGAGGGTACCTTTGTCTCACAAACAAAGTACACCAAGGATCTCTTCAAGAAATTCAACATGCAAGAAAGCAAAGGTATGAGTACCCCCATGCCTACAAGTGGACACAATGACTTGACAAAAGATGGAGAACCCGTTGATCAAAGGGTTTACCGTTCTATGATTGGTTCTCTACTATATCTTTGTGCTTCTCGTCCTGACATAATGTTGAGTGTTTGCATGTGTGCGTGATATCAAGCAGCCCCTAAAGAATGTCATCTTAAAGCCGTTAAAAGGATAGTGAGATACTTGATACACACACCAAACTTTGGCATTTGGTATCCTAAGAGGGCCTCTTTCGACCTTGTTGGCTATTCCGACTCGGACTATGCCGGTGACAAGGTTGATAGAAAGTCAACTTCGGGTACGTGTCAATTCCTTGGTCGATCCCTTGTATCTTGGTCCTCCAAGAAACAAAATTCAGTATCATTATCCACTGCCGAAGCAGAATACATTGCTGCTAGTTCGTGTTGTGCTCAATTGCTATGGATGACACAAACTCTTAAAGATTATGGGATACATGTGAGACGTGTTCCCTTGCTTTGTGACAATGAGAGTGCGATTAAAATTGGACACAATCCAGTGCAACACTCTCAAACAAAGCATATTGAAGTTCGTCACCATTTTATTCGTGATCATATTGCCAAGGGTGACATTAATCTTAAGCATGTTCGTACTGACAAACAACTTGCTGATATCTTTACAAAACCTCTTGATGAGAAGGTGTTTTGTCGCTTAAGGAGTGAGTTGAACATCATTGATGCTTCAAACTTGGAGTGATAACTCCATTGATGCATGCAAGGCATGAGCCCTCTTGACTAATCCTTGATATTTCTCTTATGATGATGATCATATGTCTTGGACACATTTGCCTCCTTGTATTGCATCTAACTCTTTGCAGGTACTTGGATGATCTACATTCCACAAGATTACCACACACTCAATTCATGAGTAGTCTTGTCATTGACCAAGTATCTAGCCCTTTGGGATGTTGAGTTCAAGGAACAAAATTCCACATATCCTTTTTGACATCTTATACATCAAGTATTTCACTCTTGTCATCTTGGATATCCTCGAGTATTTCCTTGCTTGCCTAACCCATGTAGGAAGATGAACTACACGAGTAGAAATGGCGCTCCAACTTCACATTCAATGAGCACCTACATCGAGCTTACCTACATGAGTAAAGCAACAACAAGCCCAAGGTATGTTCTTCACATCTTTAAGGAGCCTTACTCAAAGTCATGAGTACAAGCAGCTTCATAAGATGTGATCACATCAAATGCTTAATCGAAAAATGGCAACCCCATTTTGAGCTTAAATGATGAGTATGACCTATGATCAAATGTCCTCATTTGACTCCTAAGTCAATATACTCAAACATAGGTGACCTTGTCGCCGACCTTTATCTAGATGAAGTACATATGCTTTTGAAGTCTTTCTGTTTTCTCTTATGTTCTCTCATTGAGTTTTCTTTAAATAAATAAAAAAAACTTCATCTAGGAATCTTTTTCATTTCTTTTCTTATGTCTTTGTGAATATCCTTTTGGCTCTGATCAATTCCCCGAAAATCTTTTACAAATTCATTGCAAATCTTTTGAAACATTCCTCGCAGAGTGAGCTGAATTATCTCTGTATTTCCTTGGAATTAAACTCGGCGTCACCGATTTATTTATTTCGGTCTAACCGAAAAGGGTCTACCCTAACTCAATTCGGTGTCGCTGATTTATTTCCTCCAGGATATCATCTCCTGCAGCTCCACTCATTGTTTCTCTTGGAATGTTCTTATTTGCCCTGTTGTGATTCTTAAGGATCCCACCTCTTTCTTTCCGTCTTTCCTAAACCTTCCTAGTTTGCTGTCCTTTTCGGCACTTGATGTCAAAGGGGGAGAAGACTTAGGGGGAGTAGGGGAGAAGAGAAGACTTAGTGGGAGAAGAAAAGCAATCTTATCTTAAGGGGGAGAGAATCACATCAAAGCTTTGTCGTGTCTTACATTGGACATCATTCTCTTTTGGCATCATTCTTTTGATTTTGCTGTTTCCATCACATCCCTGTTCTGAGAGAACTCAAAGGGAGAGGAATCTTCACAATTGATATCTTATGGAAAGCAAAATCTCTCAGAGTTCATTGAAAATCTTTTAAGTTTCGGAGACATGTTTGTTGATTCAAGCCTGTGCTCAATATGAGACACTCTTTATACATGTCCTCCCTGGCTTGGTACTCTTGATGTTCTTGCAGTTGGTTGAAGGAATACTCTTGTGTTATCTAACCTTGTTTTCCCAAGTTTATCCCTTCAGGTACAATGCCAAGGAACCTCAAGGTAAGTATATGCATCTTGCAGAATGTGCATGATGGTGACTTGCTTGTAAATACTTGTTTGCAAGAAATCACCATGCACATATGCATTATCACTCACTTCTTTTCTTCTGCTCTGATGCATATAGCCAAGTTGCATGTAGCACATCTTGCTTATCTCTCGTGTGTGCTTGTGGTAGTCCAAAACCATAATCTATGAAAATCTTGCACACTTGTAGGGGGAGCCTGTGTACTACATGCTTGTCAAAGCTTTCGTGATAATTCTGTCTTTCTTTCAATAAGCTTTGATATCTTGTTTAGTGTGATTTTAGTGTGTTGCCATCAATTACCAAAAAGGGGGAGATTGAAAGCACATTTGCTCCCTGGGTGGTTTTGGTAATTAATGACAACATACTTTGTGGTTGGACTAATGCTTTTATCAAGTATGTTTCAGGAAATTCAATCACATTGGCTATGGCAAAAGGACTGAAGAAGTGGACCCCTCAAAATGCTAAGGAAAGCATTGGCAAAAGCTCAAGACTCCATTTTTGGTTTAGTGATCAAAGATCACATTGAGTCCATAGGAAAAGCCAATACTATTAAAAGGGGATGAGGTTGTGTTGATGATCTGGTTGCTCAAGTGCTTAGTGATATATCTCCTTCAACTATCAGCAACTTTCACTACAATACACACTCATAAGTAATCTCGGACAAACCGATTCTTCCAACTCAGTCCCACCGAGATGAACCACCTCAGGCATAAGCCAAACCCTAGAAAAATCGGTCATTCCGAGTTTGATATCGGTCTCACCGAAATATGGACTGCCAACCTTCTGTAACCGTTTGACATCATTTCGGAATAACCGAGATTGCATTTTCGGTCTCACCGAAATTGGCAAGCACCTGTCTTGGCTCAAATCGGTCTCACCGAGATTGTATTTTCGGTCCCACCGAAACTGGCAAGTTCCTATCTTTGACTCAAATCGGACATACCGAGATGGTATTTTCGGTCCCACCGAAAACCCCAACGTTCACTATATTTGAACTTTCGGTCTGACCGAGTTTTCACTTCGGTCTCACCGAGATTGCTCAAATATGTGTGTAACGGTTGGATTTTGTGTGGAGGCTATATATACCCCTCCACCCCCTCTTCATTCGTAGAGAGAGCCATCAGAAAGAACTACCACTCCTACCTTACACTTTCTGAGAAGAGAACTACCTACCCTTGTGTTGAGATCAAGTTGCTCCATTCCTACCATATGAAACTTGATTTCTAACCTTCCCAAGTTGCTTTCCACTCAATCCTTTCTTCCACCAAAGCCAAATCAGTGAGGAGAGTTGAGTGTTGGGGAGATTATCATTTGAAGCACAAGAGCAAGGAGTTCATCATCATCTACAACATCTATTACCTTTTGGAGGGTGGTGCCTCCTAGATTGGTTAGGTGTCGCTTGGGAGCCTCCGTCATCGAGATGTGGAGTTGAACCAAGAAGTTTGTAAAGGCAAGGAGATCGCCAACTTCGTGAAGATCTACCCCGAGTAAGGCTAGCCCTCCGTGGGCGTAGGCCATGATGGAATAGACAAGGTTGCTTCTTCGTGGACCCTTCGTGGGTGGAGCCCTCCGTGGACTCGCGCAGCCGTTACCCTCCGTGGGTTGAAGTCTCCATCAACGTGGATGTACGATAGCACTACCTATCGGAACCACGGGAAAAATCATTGCGTCTCCAAATTGCGTTTGATCTTCTCCACTTCTCTTTACTACTTGTGCAATTTACTTTCCGCTGCCCATACTCTAGAATTGCATGTGTAGTGTGCTACTTGACTTGTGTGTTGTGCAAAATCTGCCAAAATCTGTTCTTGATAAAAGACAGAATTTTTATCTTGTCGAGTAGTCTAATCACCCCTCCTCTAGACACTCTCACCTTCTTCGATCCCTCAGAGGTTGTATTTTTACAACGACAAGTTGCTCGTCTGGAAAACTATCGTTAACTGGGATGGGGTCATGCGGTATATCTTCCATTCTTGAAAGATTGTCCGCTACCGGATTGTCTTCCCCTTTCCTATCAACAATCTGCAAATCAAATTCTTGGAGAAGGAGTACCCATCTGATAAGCCTTGGCTTGGCATCCTTCTTTGTCATAAGATATTTAATGGCAGCATGATCAGTATGAATAATAACTTTGGAATCAACAATATACTGCCTAAACTTATCACAAGCAAAAACTACAGCTAAGAATTCCTTCTCAGTAGTAGCATAATTTCTTTGAGCACTATCAAGGGTTTTACTAGCATAATGTATAACATTCAATTTCTTATCAACCCTTTGTCCTAAAACAGCTCCAACAGCAAAATCACTTGCATCACACATAATTTCAAAAGGTAAATTCCAGTCAGGTGGTTGTACTATAGGAGCAGTTATTAAAGCTTTCTTAAGGATTTCAAAAGCTTCCTTACAATTTTCATCAAACGCAAAAGGAACATCCTTCTGGAGAAGGTTAGTGAGGGGTCTCGAGGTTTTAGAAAAGTCTTTAATAAATCTTCTATAAAAACCTGCATGACCGAGAAAACTGCGAATACCTTTGATGTCCCTTGGATAGGGCATCCTCTCAATAGCTTCGATCTTGGCTTTGTCCACTTCAATTCCCCTTTCGGAAATCTTGTGACCAAGAACAATTCCTTCATTAACCATAAAGTGGCACTTCTCCCAGTTGAGTACCAAATTTGTCTCCTCGCATCTTTGCAAAACTTTATTAAGGTTGTGAAGACAATGGTCAAATGAAGTTCCATAGACGGAGAAATCGTCCATGAAGACTTCCATAATATCCCCGCAGAAACCATGAAAGATAGCAGACATACACCTTTGAAAAGTAGCAGGGGCATTACATAAACCAAAAGGCATACGTCTGTAAGCATAAGTACCAAAAGGACAAGTAAAAGTGGTCTTCTCTTGATCGGCAGTGTTAACATGAATTTGAGAGAAGCCAGAATAACCATCGAGATAACAAAAGTGGGTATTTTTGGATAACCTTTCAAGCATTTGGTCGATGAACGGCAATGGGTAGTGATCCTTCCTGGTTGCCTTGTTCAACTTCCTGTAATCAATACACATTCTATATCCAATAATAATTCTCTGAGGTATTAGTTCATTTTTATCATTAGGAACCACAGTTGTACCTCCTTTCTTAGGAACACAATGTACCGGACTTACCCACTTACTGTCAGCTATAGGGTAGATAATACCTGCGGCTAGAAGCTTGAGAATCTCAGTTCTCACGACATCCATCATCTTCGGGTTCAACCGTCGTTGATGATCAACAACTGGTTTAGCGTCGGGCTCAAGGTTGATAGTATGTTGACAGATAGATGGACTAATCCCCTTAAGGTCATCAAGGGTGTAGCCAATTGCGCCTCGGTGTTTACGAAGTACTTCCAATAATCGATCTTCTTCATATCCTGAAAGGTTAGAATTGATAATAACAGGATATACTTTCTTTTCATCTAAATAAGCATACTTGAGCGTATCGGGAAGAGGTTTAAGATCGAACACCGGGTCTTCTTTCGGTTTTGATAAAATTCCCAAAGGTTCAACCGGAAGGTTGTGCTTCAGGATAGCAGGCTGCCTCAAGAATATTTCATCTAGTTCATTTCTTTCCTGCATATGCAAATCATTCTCGTGGTCCTCCATGTATTGCTGCAAGGGATCATCAGGGGGAATAGCAATAGAGGCAATACTTTCAATAATTTTATCATCACTATGTAGATCAGTACCACGAGGCTGCTTAGAGAACTTAGAAAAGTTAAATTCATATGGCTCACCATCGAATTCAACAGAAACTTTACCTTTCTTGCAATCTATTATAGCTCCACAAGTTCTAAGAAAATGTCTACCAAAAATGATTGGACAAAAATTGTCCCTGGCTGAACCAAGTACCAGAAAGTCGGTAGGGTATTTTACCTTTCCATATAGGACTTCAACGTCCCTCACAATTCCGATAGGAGAGATAGTTGATCTATTTGCAAGATGAATAGTAACATCAACTTCTTCAAGTTCACAAGGGAAAATCTCACCGATGATTTCTTCATAGAGTGAATAAGGAATAGCACTTGCACTCGATCCCAAGTCGCATAGCCCATAATAATTGTGATCTCCTATTTTAACAGATACCACCGGAGTACCTGAAATTGGGCCTTTGTTCTTGGCTATGACAAGGTTAGTGGAAACAACACAAAAAGTTATATTGGAATCCAAAACATCATCAGTAGCAAGGTCTTTAATCAATGCAACTTGAGGATCGATCCTGATCTGGTCCTCAGGTTCATCAACTTTTCTCTCACTTTTATTTATTATGCCTGTCACAAGAGAGTGCTCCTTTATCCTCGTGGGAAAAGGAGGCTGTTCATATATAACTGCAGGTAAAATAGGCTCAGCAACATAAATATCAATAGGTGGTTCTTTAAAAGGTGCATGGTGCTGGTCTCTAATCTTTTTAAAAGCATCAACGTGAGAGGCAAAATTCTTACATAAATCAATCACTAGATGGGAATCAAGACCAATCTTAGAGCAAAAAGTATTGAAGTAATCAGTTTCCACATAACTCTCAATATAGTCATGTTCATAATTTATAGCGGGTTCAATACCTTTATCAATTTCCCAATCTTCAGTATTCCTTTGGATTCTTTCAAGGAGATCCCACCTTTCTTCAACGCTCTTCTTCTGAAATACCCCACTAGAGGAGGCATCCAGCATCTTCTTATCCTGACGAGAAAGCCTGGCATAAAAATTTGTAAGTATAATTTCCTTGGGAAGCTTATGAATTGGGCATTTGAGCATTAGAGACTTTAGTCTCCCCCAAGCTTGAGCAATGCTTTCTCCGTCACGAGACCTACAGTTATATATATAATTCCTGTCTCGATGAATTTCATGAAGAGGATAAAACTTAGTATAGAAAAGAGACATAAGCTCCTGCCAGTCCAGCAAATGTGAGTTATCGAGAAGCCCATACCAATCTGAAGCTTTATCTATAAGGGATACGGCAAACAATTTCCTCATGACAAACTCCCTCGATACACCTACAAGCTTAAATAATGAACATAGTCGTGACAAATATAGCAAGTGCTCACCGGGATGTCTGTCTCCTGCATAACGATTAGCCAAAACATAATTGATAATGCCAGCTGGTATTTTGTAAGGCACAATTTCAGTAGGGGGAGGATCAAACACCACAGGTGTGGGGTGTCTTCCCGCAAGCAACGCTCCAATAATAGGGTTATCCATAGGGACAAAGAACAGCAATAGCAAAAAATAAAAACAGAATTATAAAAAGACTTTCTTACCAGTTTCACTTTACCAATAGCGCTACGCTCCCCGGCAACGGCGCCAGAAAACGGTACTTGATGACCCTCAACCGTAAGGGATCTGCTGCAGCGTTTTCGATAAGTAAGAGTGTCGAACCCAACGAGGAGCAGAAGGTATTGATAAGCGATTCTGAGCAAGAAATTACTGCAAGCACTGAAAGATAACTTTTAGGGGTTTTCTCGATATAAGCAACAAGAATGTAAAGGCAAGTAATGTAAAAGGTACTGAGAGTAACAAGTGGCCCAATCCTTTCTTAGCAAAGGAGAGGCCTAGCAACTGAACTTATAAAGACTAAAGCGTTCTTGAGGACACACGGGAGAGGTAGTCATGTGCTTTCGCCATATTCCGTATCGATACTATGTTATGTGTTGATAAGTGTTGGTGGGTGGATCTATGCTAGTGCACTCTCTAGACTAAGATGAATGCACTCTTATGATTAAACACCTTACAAGCATCCGCAAATACAAGATAGAATTTAAGGCAAAAGCCTAACCATAGCAATACGATCGAGGATCCATTATTCCCTTTTGCAAAAGCGTGCGAACTGGGGTTCAGGTTTCTGTCACTCCGGCAACCCACCGTAAGCATTCTTTATACACAATGCATTCTCCTAGGTCCTTAATAAGGCGAAGTGTTGGGTGTTCGACTCACACAACACCACTAGTAGAATGACAACGCAACTTAAGTATCAAACAACACATATTACTTCAACAGCATATGACTACTAACAACAAGACTTTCCCCATGTCCTCAAGAACTAAGGTAACTACTCACAAGGCATAAACGAGATCATGATCAGTGGGGATAAATATGTGATAAACAATCTGGACATAATAATATTTCTCCAACAAAACTCAATAGCATTCACCACAAGGTAGTAATCAACACCGATAGAGTAGAGAGGATAGGTAGTACAAGTTACAACAAGAGTTGCGATGGAAAGATGAGATTTGGATGAAGATGGAGATGGTGCTGGTGTTGGGGATGATGTTGATGATGATCTCGATGATGCCCGTGATGATGGTGATGACGATGGCGACGATCTCCCCTTCCGGGAGGTGATCTCCCCGGCGGAATCTGCCCGCCGGAGATGCCCTTTTCTTCTCTGTAGGTTTCCGCCTCGAAGCGGCGGCGGAACTCCGTAAAAAGTCCCGTGCTTCGGGTTTTCGGAGGACGGGGAACATATATGCAAAAGGGGGTGACCAGAGGTGGGCCAGGGGCTCCAGGCGCCCCCCCGACGCGGCGAGGGGGGCGCGCCCCCAGGCCGCCTGGGCACCCTATGGCCCCCTCTGACTCCCCTTTTGCGTGTCTTCGTTATTCTTCTAAAAAATACCTCCCGTCAATTTTCAGGTAATTTGGAGGTGTTCTTCTTTAGCAACTCAGCATCCACTTTTTCCTGCTGAATCCTGCGTCTGTTGTTCCGGCACCGGAAAGTTGCAAACTGTGTAAAATAGACCAAAACAACATAAGAACATCATCATAACGTGAAATATATCAATGAATAAGGATAAATTATAATACAAAATAATGATGCATTTTGGACGTATCACCCACCAAGCCGTTATCTGGGGTGATCGACGGCTCCACCATTCCCCTAGTGCAGGTGCGCCTCCCTATCACTTTTAGCAAGCGCGATAACTACCATACTAAGTCGATCAACTTTGGCGTGGCCCACATTGGCCTCCCGTACAACGCCATCCTGGGGTACCCCGCTTTCTGCAAGTTCATGGCGGCCACTCACCTTGTCTACAACATCCTCAAGATGCCTGGGTGCAGCGGTATCATCACTATTGCTTGTGACGAGAAGGATGCGATCTGCTCCATTAAGCATGCCTACTGGCCCGCAGCAGCCGAAAACTTCGACGGCGAGCGTGACGCCACGCCTCCTGAGGCTACCCCACTAAGAAGAAGCGGCTCCTCCCTAAGAGCCGTACTGACACAACGAAGCCCGCCGATGACGCCTCAGGATCCGCGCCTGCCGCCGGGGTGCCTCTCCCTCCCGCATATGAAGGCGTGCTCAGCGCCTCTCCCAGGACGGGCTCGGGGGCTTCCATCTGGAGAGCCTCTGACTTGACCAGGTCGACGAGGGAGGTGATCGGGATCCACTTGGAGGTATGCTTCAACGCGCGCCCCCACGAGCGAGGAACGAGGCGCGAAGCGCCAGGAGCACGAGAGTTCATCACCCAAGCGACGGAGGAGGTTCAGGAAGCGCACGTCATGCGCGGCGAGCGCCGCCCCACGCGTCCTACCAGTGCACCTGCGGCCCCCAGTGCAGGTGACGGGCTGCGCGTCTATGTCAACACCCGAGGCCTCAACATGGCCGCTTCTCAGGACCTCTTTTGGCCACCGGGCGTTGGCCAGAGTGGGGGTACCCCTACAACTACATCTGCACGCCCTTCGACATGCTCAACGTGGGCGCCACATACCAGCGGTTCGCGCAGCTCACTTTCACGTCTCATGAGGCTCGGCGCCTGGCGCTGGCGTCCCACGAGGCCCTGGCACCTCGCGAGGCTCCCGGGCCTCAAGAGCCACCTGGCTCATGAGGAGCGAACCCCGGTGGTGTGCTTCATCGACTTCTCGACACCCCTGCAGCGGCATGGCCAGGTGACTTTTTGGTTTGTTCAATTGAGGGCGCCACACATGCTGCATTATCCTCAAGCTGTCAGTGCCCGCCCCTATAGCCGCATCGTTTTCCTCATGTATCAGGAACCATCTATGCGTTTATGAGTTGCTATGTTCGTTAAGTGCGTGCTTGAAACCGCACCGCCTCTGGAGGCATCGACCCACGGGCCCCGCGCGTTGGCAGCTCTCCAACTGAGCGTACCATGAGAGGGTGCTATTGGCACGAGGTTTGTGTTTGGGCCCGTCCCTCCGGCATTGGTAAATCTAAGTGACCGAGCTCTAGCTCGCGGGCCAGCCCCATGCACATCACCTCATCAGGTCCTTAGTGCATTGTCCTCTCATGGAACAATCATGAGCAGATCAGCAAACGCGCTTCTCCCTTTGTGCCTCGTAATCTATCAATACGCAGGGGCTTCAGGAGGACGCAGTGCCTCCGGAGGGTCGACCCGATCAGGCAGCGAGCCGGTCTGCAAAAAGGTAAGTATATATGTCTTATGCGTCGCGGTTATCATCGGGTGAGGTCTCTCCCCCGCATCTCTCGCAGGGCGAGCGTTTCCCTTCCGAGCAAGTCGCTTGCACGTTAAAAGGGGAGTCCTAAGCATCGCGCATCAGAAGCTCCTACTGGCTCTTGAGCCCTCACCCCCTGTCCTTGTCCCAGGTATCATGACCTGACATACCAGCGGCGGCTGAGCCATGCCCGAGGGTCAGGACCTGACGATGTAGAGCATCTTGGCAAGCAAGGAATGTTGGGAAACGTTGCATGGAAAACAAAAAAAATCTGCGCACACGCAATGATCTATCCATGGAGATGCATAGCAACGAGAGGGAGAGTGTGTCTATGTACCCTGGTAGACCGTAAGCGAAAGCGTTTCACAATGCGGTTGACGTAGTCTAACTTCTTCGTGCTTCAACCGATCAAGTACCGAACGCACGACACCTCCGCATTCTGCACACGTTCAGCTCGGTGACGTTCCTCGCCTTCTTTGTCCAGCAAGATGTCGAGGTGGTAGATGAGTTCCGTCAGCACGACGGCATGGTGATGGTGATGGTGAAGTGATCTCCACAAGGCTTCGCCTAAGCACTACGAAAATATGACTGGTGGAGTAAACAATGGACGGGGGGCGCCGCACATGGCTAACAATCGATCATGTATGTTTGTGAGGCACCCCTCCCCACATATATATAAGTGGGAGGGGAGGGGAGGCAGCTAGGGCGCCCTAGGGCTTGGCTTCCTCCCATAGGGGCCCTGCCTTGCCCTATGCACCTCTTTCTTTGTATACGAAAGGGGAAGGAAAATGGGGAGAGGGGGGAGGAAGGGGAATCCTATCCCATTTCTTTCATTTCCTCCTCCCCTTTCCTTCTACACTTAGGCCGGCCCATATGGGAGGCACACCAGCCCCTTGTGGATGGTGTGTTTCCCATCTTGGCCCATAAGGCCCATATCTTTTGCCTGGGGTGCCCGAAACTCCTTCCGGTGACCCGATGAGTACCCGATGTCTTCCGGAACACTTCCGGTGTTCGAATACCATCGTCCTATATATCAATCTTTACCTCTCAACCATTTCGAGACTCCTCGTCATGTCCATGATCTCATCCAGGACTCTGAACTACAGTCGATCACCAAATCATATAACTCATATAATACTATATCATCAATGAATGTTAAGCGTGCGGACCCTACGGGTTTGAGAACTATGTAGACATGACCGAGACACCTCTCTGATCAATAACCAATAGCGGAACCTGGATGCCCATATTGGCTCTCACATATTCTACGAAGATCTTTCTCGGTCGAACCATTATGACAACATACACAATTCCCTTTGTCCGTCGGTATGTTACTTGCCCGTGATTTGATCGTCGGTATCTCTATACCTAGTTCAATCTTGTTACTTTCAATTCTCTTTACTCATTCCGTAATACATCATCCCTTGACTAACTCATTAGTCATTTGCTTGCAAGGCTTATTATGATGTGCATTACCGAGAGGGCCCAGAGATACCTCTCCGATACTCGGAGTGACAAATCCTAATTTGGATACATGCCAACCCAACAAAACACCTTCGGAGGTACCTGTAGAGCATCTTTATAATCACCCGGTTACGTTGTGATGTTTGATAGCACACAAGGTATTCATCCTGTATCTGGGAGTTGCATGATCTTATAGTCAAAAGAATATGTATTTGACATACATGAAAGCAATAACAATAAACTGTACGAATAAATGCTAAGCTAACATATGGGTCTTTTCCATCACATCATTTTCATAATGATGTGATCCCAATATCAAATGACAACTAATGTCCATGGTTATGAAACCTTAATCATCTTTGATTAACGAGTTAGTCTAGTAGAGGCTTACTAGGGACACGGTATTTGTTTATGTATTCACACATGTATTTAGGTTTCAAGTCAATACAATTCTAGCATGAATAATAAACCTTTATCATGATTAAGGAAATATAATAATAACCATTTTATTATTGCCTCTAGGGCATATTTCCATCAGCATCCCACTTGCACTAGAGTCAATATTCTAGTTCACATCACCATGTGATTAACACCCAAAGAGTTTACTAGAGTCAATAATATAGTTTACATCGCCATGTGATTAACACCCATAATTCACATCGCCATGTGATTAACAAAAAGAGTTTACTAGAGTCAATAATCTAGTTCACATCATTATGTGATTAACACTCAAAGATTTCTAAGGTATGATCACGTTTTTATTGTGAGAGAGGTTTTAGTCAACGGGTCTGCAACATTCAGATCCGTGTGTACTTTGTAAATTTCTATGTCTACAATGCTCTGCATAGAGCTACTCTAGCTAATTTCTCCTACGTTTTAATATGCATCCAGATTGATACTCGGGGTCATCTGGATTAGTGTCAAAGCTTGCATCGGCGTAACCCTTTACGACGAACTCTTTATCACCTCCGTAATCGAGAAACATTTCCTTATTCCTCTAGGATAATTTTGACCATTGTGCAGTGATCCACTCATGGATCACTCTTGTACCCCCTTGCCAGACATGTGGCAAGGCACACATTAGGTCTGGTACACAGCATGACATGCTTTATAGAACCTATGGCTGAGGCATAGAGAATGACTTTCATTCTCTCTATATATTCTAACGTGGTCGGGTTTTGAGTCTTACTCAACTTCACACCTTGTAACACATGCAAGATCCCTTTCTTTGACTGGTCCATTTTGAACTTCAAAACTTTATCAAGGTATGTGCTTTGTGAAAGTCCTATCAAGGGTCTTGATCAATCTCTATAGATCTTGATGCCCAATATATAACAATCTTCACCGAGGTCTTTCATTGAAAAATTCTTATTCAATTATCCTTTTATGCTATCCAGAAATTCTATATCATTCCAGATCAACAATATGTCATCCACATATAATATCAGAAATGCTACATAGCTCCCACTCACTTTCTTGTAAATACAGGCTTTACCTTAAGTCTGTATAAAACCACATGCTTTGATCACCTCATCAAAGCGTATCTTCCAACTCCGAGATGCTTGCACCAGTCCATAGATGGATTGCTGGAGCTTGCACACTTTGTTAGCACCTTTAGGATCGACAAAACCTTCTGGTTGCATCATATACAACTCTTCTTTCAGATATCCATTAAGGAATGCCGTTTAGACATCCATTTGCCAGATTTCATAATCATAAAATGCGGCAATTGCTAACATGATTCGGACAGACTTAAGCATCGCTACGGGTGAGAAAGTCTCATCGTCATCAACTCCTTGAACTTGTCGAAACCTTCTGCAACAAGTCGAGCTTTGTAGACAGTGATATTACCATCAGCGTCTGTCTTCCTCTTGAAGATCCATTTATTATCAACGGCTAGCCGATCATCGGGCAAATCCACCAAAGTCCACACTTTGTTCTCATACATGGATCATATCTCAGATTTCATGGCCTCAAGCCATTTATAGGAATCTGGGCTCATCATAACTTCTTCATTGTTTGAATGTTCGTCATTGTCTAACAACATGACTTCCAGGATAGGGTTACCATACCACTTTGGTGCGGTACATGTTTTGGTCGACCTTCGAGGTTCGGTAGTAACTTGATCCAAAGTTTCATGATCATTATCATTAGCTTCTTCTCTAGTTGGTGTAGACATCACGAGAACGGTTTTCTCTGATGATCTACTTTCCAATTCGAGCGAAGGTCCAATTACCTCATCAAGTTCTACCTTCCTCCCACTCACTTATTTCGAGAGAAACTCCTTCTCTTGAAATGATCCATTCTTAGGAACAAAGATCTTGCCTTCAGATCTATGGTAGAAGGTGTACCCAACAGTTTCTTTTGAGTATCCTATGAAGACACACTTCTCCGATTTGGGTTTGAGCTATTCAGGATGAAGCTTTTGCACATAAGCATCGCAACCCCAAACTTTTAGAAACGACAGCTTTGGTCTCTTGCCAAACCATAGTTCATACGGTGTCGTCTCAAAGGATTTAGATGGTGCCCTATTTAACGTGAATGCAGCTGTCTCTAATGCATAACCCCAAAATGATAAACGCAAATTGATAAGAGACATCATAGAACACACCATATCCAATAGAGTATGGTTACAACATTCGGAGACACCATTACGCTGTGGTGTTCTAGGTGGCGTAAGCTATGAAACTATTCCACATTGTTTCAAATGAAGACCAAACTCATAACTTAAATATTCGCCTCTGCGATCGGATCATGGAAACTTTTATTTTCTTGTTACGATGATTCTCTACTTCACTCCGAAATTCTTTGAACTTTTCAAATGTTTCAGGCTTGTGTTTCATTAAGTAGATATACCCATATCTACTCAAATAATCTGTGAAGGTGAGAAAATAACGATACCCACCGCATGCTTCAACACTCATCGGACCGCATACATTGGTATGTATTATTTCCAATAAGTCATTAGCTCACTCCATTGTTCCGGAGAACGGAGCTTTAGTCATCTTGCCCATGAGGCATGGTTCGCAAGTATCAAATGATTCATAATCAAGTGATTCCAAAATTCCATCATCATGGAGTTTTTTCAGGCGCTTTACACCAATATGACCTAAACGGCAGTGCCACAAGTATGTTGCACTATCATTATCAACTTTGCATCTTTTGGCATCAGGATTATTAATATGTGTATCACTACGATCGAGATTCAATAAACCACTAACATTGGGTGTATGACCATAGAAGGTTTTATTCATGTAAAAACAATAACAATTATTCTCTGACTTAAATGAAGAACCGTATTGCAATAAACACGATCCTATCTTGTTCATGCTCAACGCAAACACCAAATAACATTTATTTAGGTTCAAAAATAATCCTGAAAGTATAGGGAGTGTGCGATGATGATCATATCAATCTTGGAACCACATCCAATACACATCGTCACCTTACCCTCAACTAGTTTCCATTTATTCTGGAAGTCCTGTTTCGAGTTACTAATCTTAGCAACCGAGCAGGTATGAAATACCCAGGGGCTACTACGAGCACTAGTAAGGTACACATCAATAACATGTATATCAAATATACCTTTGTTCACTTTGCCATCCTTCTTATCGTCCAAATATTTGGGGTAGTTCCGCTTCCCGTGACCATTTCCTTTGCAGTGGAAGTACTCAATTTCAGGCTTGGGTCTTGCTTTGGGCTTCTTCTCGGGAGTGACAACTTGCTTGTCATTCTTTTTGAAGTTGCCTTTCTTTCCCTTGCCCTTTTTCTTGAAACTAGTGCTCTTGTTAACCATCAACACTTGATAGTCTTTGTTGATTTCTACCTTCGCCGATTTCAGCGTCGCAAAGAGCTCGGGAATCATTTTCGTCATCCCTTGCGTATTATAGTTCATCACAAAGTTCTAGTAGCTTGGTGATAGTGACTAGAGAATTCTGTCAATCACTATCTTATCTGGAATATTAACTCCCACTTGATTCAAGTGATTGTAGTACCCACACATTCTGAGCACATGCTCACTAGCTGAGTTATTCTCCACCATCTTATAGGCAAAGTAATTGTCAGAGGTCTCATACCTCTCGACATGGGCATGAGTCTGAAATACCAATTTTAGCTCTTGGAACATCTCATATGCTCTGTGATAACCCACAAGTATAGGGGATTGCAATAGTTTTCGAGGGTAGAGTGTTCAACCCAAATTTACATATTCGACACAAAGGGAGTCAAAAAAAATTGTATGTATTAGCAGCTGAGCTGTCAATTCAACCACACCTGGAGATTAATTATCTGCAGCAAGTAATTAGTAGCAAAGTAATATGATAGTTTTGATAGTAGTGACAGTAGCAATAGTAACAGTAAGAGTGATAACAGTAATTTTGTAGCAAGTGCAACAATAACGATAGCAGTAGTAACTTAGCAGAAACAATATAGGATAAATCCGTAGGCATTGGATCAGTAATTTGTTGGATGATATTCGTCATATGACAGTCGTAACCTACGGCGATACGGCACTAGCTCCAGTTCATAAATATAATGTAGGAATGTATTCCATTAATAGTCATACATGCTTACGGAAAGAACATGCATGACATCTTTTGTCCTACCCTCCCGTGGCAGCGGGGTCCATATTGGAAACTAAGGGATATTAAGGCCTCCTTTTAATAGAGAATCGGAGCAAAGCATTTACACATGGTGAATACAGGAACTCCTCAAACTCGGGTCATCACCGGGAGTGGTCCCGACTATTGTCACTCCGGGGTTGCCGGATCATAACACGTAGTAGGTGATTATAACTTGCAAGATCGGATCTAGAACATGGATATAATGGTGATACCATAAACGGTTGAGATCTGAAATCATGGCACCCGGGCCCAACATTACAAGCATTAAGCATGGAAAAGTCATAGAAACATCAATCTCATAATATAGTGGATACTAGGGATCGGCCCTAACAAAACTAACTAGATTACATGATGAATCTCATCCAACTATTCACCGACCAGCGATCCTTCAAATGAATTACTCACTCCCAGTGGGGAGCATCATGGAATTGGCGATGGAGAAGTGTTGGTGATGACGAAGAACGATGACCCCCCTCTCCGGAGCCCCAAACGGACTCCAGATCTGGCCTCCCGATGAAGAACAGGAGGTGACAACGGCTCCGTCTTGTGGATCGCAATAATTCTTTCTCCCTGATTTTTGTGGAAAATAGGATTTTATAGCATCGGTATCAGGGTCAGCGGGGGCACCAGGTGGGATAACCCACCTGGGCGCGCTTGGAGGGGGGCGCGCTCTGGTAGGTTGTGCCCACCCAAGTGCCCCCCTCCAGTGGTTCTTGGCTCCAGTATTTTTGTTTTATTGTATAAAAATTCCTCGCAAAGTTTCATTCCATTCCGAGAACTATTAATTCTGCACAAAAACAACACCATGGTAGTTCTACTGAAAATAGTGTCAATCCACGGTTAGTTTCATTCAAATCATGCAAATTAGAGTCCAAAACAAGAGGAAAAACGTTGGGAAAAGTAGATACGTTGGAGACGTATCAACTCCCCCAAGCTTAAACCTGTGCTTGTCCTCAAGCAATTTAGTTGATAAACTGAAAGTGAGAAAGAAAAACTTTTACGAACTCTTTTGCTCTTGTTTGCATAAATGGGCTTAAGAAACACCCTGGTTTTCAGCCAACATTATAACTAACCATGTTGACAATAACTCTTAAAAATTATATTAACTCATATCAATGACATAATCAGCTTGCGAGCAATAATAAGATTTCTTAAGCAGCAACACGTTATCAAAACAACCATGATATAATATGACAATAGTGGTATGTCGCTAGCCCTTTCTGAGACCGCAAAACATAAATGCAGAGCACCTCCAAAGCTCAAGCAGTGACTAAACACTGTAATTCATGGTAGAAAAGATCTAGTCATGATAACACCCAACATTCACTACACACAATGCATAGGCATGACAACAATGCTCTCAGATCTGGCGCTTATTAGAGAAGGTGATGACACAACATAAAAGTAAATAGATAGTCCCTTCGCAGAGGGAAGCAGTGATTTGCAGAGGTGCGAGAGCTCAAGTTTCTGAAACAGAGGTAAACGATATTTTGAGACATGCACCCTTCTCATTTACTTCACGACTATCAGTTATCAATATCTCCCATGCTAAGCACGCTAGTGGCGGTACCCAAGCGGAAAAGTAAAGGTTTTGACTGCATTGGGAGTTTTTGTTTGTTTATTTATAAGCTCTTTTTTTTGCGGTTTGGAACTGGGAATCCCTATTAGTGCCCTTTTCTCATGCGATGGCAAGTGAATAAACACCCGACCTGAGAATAACTCACTTAGCATGGAAGATACTGACTATCTCCTGTCGTTCCACGAACAATCCAGGTACACAAAAAAGATATTTATTTGTAGTTTTTAGAGATGGCACATGCAAATTTACTTAGGACGGCAGGGTAATACCGCATATTGGTAGGTATGGTGGACTCATCTGGAATAACTTGGTTTTTTGAATTTGATGCACAAGCAGTATTCCCACTTAGTACAGGTGAAGGCTAGCAAATAGATGGAGAAGCGGCCAGCTAGAGAGCAACAATGGCCACAAACATACATCATGCATAATAAACATTGGACACCAGCATGAGTAGGATATGGACACAATGAACATAAATATCATAGAGGCTATGTTGGTTTTGATTCAACTACATGCATAAACATGTGCCAAGTCAACCCACTCGAACATTCAAAGGAGGAAACCATATCATCATACTACATCAAAGTCATTTTAACGCAATGCTGATATTCAAGATAAATCATTATCAACTCCTAGCTACTTATGCATGGCATGTGAAACTATATTCTCTAATTTTCATTGCAAACATGTTTCATCATAATCGGTTGAATCATGGATACTAGGTTAAACATATTTACAAAAATAGAATAGGTCGAGTTCATACCAGTTTCTCTCTACCACGACTAGTTCATCGCATATCGTCATGATTGCCTTTCACGTGCACGACCGAACGATGTGAAAATAATAATAGTGCAAGAGTGTCGTGGACTAAGCTGGAATCTGCAAACATTTTATTCAACATGAGAAGGGAAGGTAAAATGGGATCTTTATTAGATCAATAGTTATGCATATGAGAGCCACTCAACATTTTCATCGTGGTCTTCTCCTTGGTACGACTCAAATAAAAAGAAAAGAAATTCAGAGAAACATACTGAAATATTTTTGGAGTTTTTGGTTTACTAGAACAAGCAAATAAAATGGGAAAGCAAAAACGAAAAAAACTATTTACACGGGAAAGCTCCCAACAAGCAAAAGAAGATCAAGGAAATCTTTTTGGGCTTTCTTCTTAACATTACAACAAAGCAAGCATAGAAAGTAAACTAACTACAACTATTTTTTTCTAAGGTTTTTCAAACACACAAGAAGAAGGCGAGCAAATAAAATAAGCATGGATAATACAATGAAAAAGTGTGAACACCGACAACTGAAATAATATTTGAACATGAATGCAAAGTCGGTGAGAAACACGTACTCCCCCAAGCTTAGGCTTTTGGCCTAGCTTGGTAATCGATCAGTAGCCTGGATAGTAGTCAGCGTGGTTGCTCACGGAGGTTCTCGGTGCGGATGCCTCGGCCTGCCGTGCTTCCTAAGCCGCAGCGTTGTGGGATCGTGCCTCGCTCTCAAGAACCAAATATCTTCCCTTGTTGTGATAATAAAAAAGTGCAGGCACATGCAAATATGTGTGCACGATAGACGTTTGGTTAAATAACAATTTATAGGTGAAATTATGAATGTCTCCTTTAAGGATCTTATGATTTTTCATAGCACCAAAGTCTAAATACTGCGTGGTTAAGATAGGGTCAAAGGTCAGAGGTGAAACACCCAGCTCTCTTGCTAAACGCGTGGCATAGATTCCACCATAGAAATAGCCACTATTAGCATTGTGTTGTAACCTGCGTGCAACAATCGCCCCAAGATTATAACTTCTATCACCGATGATAGCAGTGCGTATGAGGCTCAAGTCTGGAGCACAAAGTGTACTACAATCTTGTTTGCCTACAATACATTTCCCATTAACTAAAGCAAAGTACTGAATTACGGGAAAATGAATGCTCTTTATTCTACCTTGCGTCACTCCCCTCGTTTCACCGTAGAAAAGGCTAGTTAAAATTGATTGGTGCTCGGCCCTTGGAGGTTCGTCAAGTGAACCCCAGAATGGGATTTTGCAATGATGAGCAAAACTCTCTAGTGACAAGGTAAAAGGATTTTCATAAAGTTTAAATGACACCTTAGACTCACGGGAATGGAATTTAAATCCTTTGACAAATGATTCAGTGAGAGTGTGGTGTTGATCACACTTATCTGAAATGTAGGGACCGAGATCGGCATTGTAAACATATTGCTCGAATTCCTCCTTAATGCCCACACACACCATATAATCATCACAAGGCCATAAGCATGTTTTGGTGGCATCATATCGTATGGAACTTTCACTTGGTTCAACATAGGACCGACGAGCGGAGCTGTCACAAGAGGATGCTCCCGAGGATCTCCTCCTTGAAGAACTCCTCCCAAACAAGTACATTTTATTCACGTACAATTTCTGAAATTTTTGGTCCACAAAAAATTATTAACAAAACTTTATAAGATTGATAGAAACTACTCATAGGGATGCCTAGAGGCCATAGCAAGCATTCAAACTACTTAGAACTCTAAGAATTCAACATGCAAGCTCATATACAGCAGAACCAAGAGTAGCTAATTATTCAAAATATAAACCACTAAAACAAAAACTAATTGACAAGCGGAGGAGTCACATACAAAACAATAATCCGCCGAAATAGTTTCAGAAACGGAGCTTCGAGCAAAGAGATCAAAATTTGCGGGTTTGAGAGCAAGAACACGAGATTGAGCAATGTTGAATTTTTTCTGGAGGTAGGTGATGATGTGCTATAAAGAGATAAGTGAGGGGGGCCCACATGGGGACCACAACCCACCAAGGCGCGCCTGGGGGTCCTGGCGCGCCGAGGTGGGTTGTGCCCACCTGGTGCACCTCCCTCTAATATTATTCGCACTAGAAATTCTTAAATATTCAGAAAAAAATCATGTTAAATTTTCAGAGCATTCTGAGAACTTTTATTATTGGGTCATTTTTTTATTGCACGGGAAATTCAGAAAACAAAGAAAACATGGCATTTTATTTTATTTAACTAATAAAAACATAAAACAAAAAGGCAGGGACACAAGGTAGTTCTCACTAATCATACCTCTCAAAAATGATCTATTAACAAGGTTGATCAAGTCTTCTTAACAATCACTTTAGATTAGCATGAAACCGAAGAACTTTCGTAAATCACTAAGGTACCTCAACGGGGATATGAATGCCCCCCAACAATAAGCATTTCATATTTGTGTTTAAGAGCATGTAGAGGAAGATGAAAACTTCCAATAGTGATTTTCGGAGATTTTTCAATAACATTAATACCATTCACTTGGAATTATTTCTTCGGAAAGTGCACCGTATGCTAATTACCATTAATATGAAAAGTGACCTTGATTTTATTGCAATCAATAACAGCCCCTGTAGTATTTATGAAGGGTCTACCAAGGATAATCGACATGTTGTCGTCCTCGGGCATCTCATGTATAAGAAAGTCAGTCAAAATAGTAACATTAGCAACAACTACGGGCACATCCTCACAGATACCAATAGGTATGGCAGTTAATTTATCAGACATTTGCAAAGATATTTTAGTAGGTGTGAGTTTATTCAAATCAAGTCTTTTATATAAACAGAAAGGCATAACACTAACACCAGCTACTAAGTCACATAAAGCGGTTTTCACATAATTCTTTTTAATGGAGCAAGGTATAGTTGGTATTCCGGGGTCTCCAAGTTTGTTAGGTACTTGATGTCTACTACGCAACCTTCTTCTTGTAGACATTGTTGGGCCTCCAAGTGCAGAGGTTAGTAGGACAGTAGCAAATTTCCCTCAAGTGGATGACCTAAGGTTTATCAATCCGTAGGAGGCGTAGGATGAAGATGGTCTCTCTCAAAGAACCCTGCAACCAAATAACAAAGAGTCTCTTGTGTCCCCAACACACCCAATACAATGGCGAATTGTATAGGTGCACTAGTTCGGCGAAGATCTGGTGATACAAGTGCAATATGGATGGTAGATATAGGTTTTTGTAATCTGAAAATATAAAAACAGAAAGGTAACTAATGGTAAAACTGAGCACAAATGGTATTGCATTGCTTTGAAACAAGGCCTAGGGTTCATACTTTCACTAGTGCAAGTTCTCTCAACAAGGATAACATAATTGGATCATATAACTATCCCTCAACATGCAACAAAGAGTCACTCCAAAGTCCCTAATAGCGGAGAACAAACGAAGAGATTATTGTAGGGTACGAAACCACCTCAAAGTTATTCTCTCTGATCGATCTATTCAAGAGTCCATAGTAAAATAACATGAAGCTATTCTTTCCGTTCAATCTATCCTAGAGTTCGTACTAGAATAACACCTTAAGACACACATCAACCAAAACCCTAATGTCACCTAGATACTCCATTGTCACCTCAAGTATCCGTGGGCATGATTATATGATATGCATCACACAATCTCGGATTCATCTATTCAACCAACACAAAGAACTTCAAAGTGTGCCCCAGAGTTTCTACCGGTGAGTCAAGACAAAAACTTGTGCCAACCTCTATGCATAGATTCCCAAGGTCACGGAACCTGCAAGTTGATCACCAAAACATACATCAAGTGGATCACGTGATATCCCATTGTCACCACAGATAAGCACATGCAAGACATACATCAAGTGTTCTCAAATCCTTAAAGACTCAATCCTATAAGATAACTTCAAAGGGAAAACTCAATCCATTACAAGAAAGTAGAGGGGGAGAAACATCATAAGATCCAACCATAGTAGCAAAGCTCGTGATACATCATGAGTGTGCCATCTCAAGAACACGAGAGAGAGAGAGAGAGAGAGAGAGAGATCAAACACATAGCTACTGGCACATACCCTCAGCCCCGAGGGTGAACTACTCCCTCCTCGTCATGGAGAGCAACGGGATGATGAAGATGGCCACCGGAGAGGGATCCCCCCCTCCAGCAGGGTGCCGGAACAGGCTCCCGTTTGGATTTTGGTGGCTACACAGGCTTGCGGCGGCGGAACTCCCGATCTAGGTTATTTTCTGGAGGTTTGGGTATTTATAGGATTTTTTGGCGTAGGGCACAAGTTAGGGGGTCTCCGGGCTGTCCACGAGATAGGGGGGTGCGCCCAGGGTGGTGGGAAGCCCGGGACTCTTCTGGCCCAACTCTTTTACCATGGGGGCTTCTTTTGGTCCATAAAAAATCATCAAAAATTGGCATGTCAGTTGGACTCCGTTTGGTATTCCTTTTCTGTAAAACTCAAAAACAAGGAAAAAATAGAAACTGGCCCTTGGCTCTAGGTTAATAGGTTAGTCCAATACATCATAAAAAATAGCATATAAATGCATATAAAACATTAGATGGATAATATAATAGCATGGAACAATCAAAAATTATAGATACGTTGGAAACATATCAAGCATCCCCAAGCTTAATTCCTGCTCGTCCTCGAGTAGGTAAATGATAAAAACAGAATTTTTGATGTGGAATGCTACCTAACATAATTATCAATGTAATTTTCTTTATTGTGGCAAGAATATTCAAATTCATAAGATTCAAGACAAAAGTTTAATATTGACATAAAAATAATAATACTTCAAGCATACTAACAAAGTAATCATGTCTTCTCAAAATAACATGGCCAAAGAAGGCTATCCCTACAAAATCATATAGTCTGGCTATGCTCTATCTTCATCACACAAAATATTTAAATCATGCACAACCCCGGTTTCAGCCAAGCAATTGTTTCATACTTTAGTATTCTCAAACTTTTTCAATCTTCACGCAATACATGAGCGTGAGCCATGGACATAGCACTATAGGTGGAATAGAATGGTGGTTGTGGAGAGGACAAAAAGGAGGAAGATAGTCTCACATCAGCTAGGCGTATCAATGGGCTATGGAGATGCCCATCAATAGATATCAATGTGAGTGAGTAGGGATTGCCATGCAACGGATGCACTAGAGCTATGAATGTATGAAAGCTCAACGAAATAAACTAAGTGGGTGTGCATCCAACTCGCTTGCTCACGAAGACCTTGGGCATTTTGAGGAAGCCCATCATTGGAATATGCAAGCCAAGTTCTATAATGAAAATTCCCACTATTATATAAAAGTGACAACATAGGAGACTCTCTATCATGAAGATCATGGTGCTACTTTGAAGCACAAGTGTGGAAAAAGCATAGTAGCATTGCCCCTTCTCTCTCTTTTCTCTCATTTTTTTCTTTTTTTTTCTTTTTTTTCTTTTGGGCCTTTTCTCTTTTTTTGGCCTTTTTTTCTTTCGGTCGTAGTCTCATCCCGACTTGTGGGGGATTCATAGTCTCCATCATCCTTTCCTCACTGGGACAATGCTCTAGTAATGAAGATCATCACACTTTTATTTACTTACAACTCAAAGATTACAACTCGAAGCTAGAACATGATATGACTCTAAGTGAATGCCTCCGGCGGTGTACCGGGATGTGCAATGAATCAAGAGTGACATGTATGAAATAATTATGAACTGTGGCTTTGCCACAAATACGATGTCAACTACATGATCATGCAAGGCAATATGACAATGATGGAGCATGTCATAATAAACGAAACGGTGGAAAGTTGCATGGCAATATATCTCGGAATGGCTATGGAAATGCCATAATAGGTAGGTATGGTGGCTGTTTTGAGGAAGATATATGGTGGGTGCATGGTACCGGCAAAAGTTGTGCGGTACTAGAGAGGCTAGCAATGGTGGAAGGGTGAGAGTGCGTATAATCCATGGACTCAACATTAGTCATAAATAACTCATATACTTATTGCAAAAATCTACAAGTCATCAAAGCAAAGTATTCAACGCATGCTCCTAGGGGAAGGGTTGGTAGGAGTTAACCATCGCGCGATCCCGACCTCCACACAAAGGATGACAATCAGTAAATAAATCATGCTCCAACTTCATCACATAACGGTTCACCATACGTGCATGCTACGGGAATCACAAACTTTAACACAAGTGTTTCTTGAATTCACAATTACTTCACTAGCATGACTCTAATATCACCATCCTGATATCTCAAAATAATCATCAAGTATCAAACTTCTCACAGTATTCAATGCACTTTGTATGAAAGTTTTTATTATACCCATCTTGGATGTCTATCATATTAGGACTAATTTTATAACCAAAGCAAATTACCGTCCTGTTCTAAAGGACTCTCAAAATAATATAAGTGAAGCATGAGAGTTCATCTATTTCTTCAAAATAAAACCACCATCGTGCTCTAAAAAGATATAAGTGAAGCACTAGAGCAAATGACAAACTACTCCAAAAGATATAAGTGAAGATCAATGAGTAGTTGAATAATATGTGAAGACTCTCTAACATTTAAGAATTTCAGATCATGGGATATTATTCAAACAGCAAGAAAAACAAAATAAAATAAATTGATGCTCCAACAAAACACATATCATGTGGTGAATAAAAATATAGCCTCAAGGAAAGTTACCGATGAATGAAACCGAAAGAGGGGATGCCTTCCCGGGGCATCCCCAAGCTTAGGCGTTTTGTTGTCCTTGAATATTACCTTGGTATGACTTGGTCATCCCCAAGCTTAGTCTCTTTCCACTCCTTATTCCATATTCTATTGAATCTTTCTATAAAACTTGAAAACTTCACAACACAAAAATCAACATAAAACTTGTAAGCTCCGTTAGTATAAGAAAATAAAATCACCACTTAGGTACTGTTGTGAACTCATTCTAAATTTATATTGGTGTAATATCTACTGTATTCCAACTTCTCTATGGTTCATACCCTCCGATACTAATCATAGATTCATCAAAATAAGCAAACAACACACGAAAAGCAGAATCTGTCAAAAACAAAACAGTTTGTAGCAATCTGTAACTTTTGAATACTTTTGTAACTCTAAAAATTCTGAAATAAATTGGTGGACGTGAGGAATTTGTCTATTAATCTTCTTCAAAAATAATCAACTTAAAATCACTCTTCTGTAAAAAAGGCAGCTAATCTCATGAGCGCAAAGTTTCTGTTTTTTACAGCAAGATCGCAAAGACTTTCACCCAAGTCTTCCCAAAGGTTCTACTTGGTACTTTATTGAAATAAAAGCTATAAAACATGATTACTACAGTAGCTTAATCATGTCAACACACAAAAACAGTAGGGTTAAATATTGGGTTGTCTCCCAACAAGCGCTTTTCTTTAATGCCTTTTAGCTAGGCATGATGGTTTCAATGATGCTCGCATAAAAGATAAGAATTGAAACATAATGGGAGCATAATGAAGAACATGACTAGCACATTTAAGTCTAACCCACTTCCTATGCATAGGGATTTTGTGAGCAAACAACTTATGGGAACGATAATCAACTAGCATAGGAAAGCAAAACAAGCATAGCTTCAAGATTTTCAACACATAGAGAGGAAACTTGATATTTATTGCAATTCCTACAAGCATATGTTCCTCTTTCATAATAATTTTCAGTAGCATCATGAATGAATTAAACAATATAACCATCACATAAAGCATTCTTTTCATGATCCCCAAGCATATAAATTTTATTACTCTCCACATAAGCGAATTTCTTCTCGTGAATAGTAGTGGGAGCAAACTCAACAAAATAATTATCATGTGAAGCATAATCCAATTGAAAATAAAAATCATGATGACAAGTTTCATGGTTATAATTATTCTTTATAGCATACGTGTCATCACAATAATCATCATAAATAGGAGGCATGCTTTCATCATAATAAATTTGCTCATCAAAACTTGGGGGACTAATCATATCATCTTCATCAAACATAGCATCCCCAAGCTTGTGGCTTTGCATATCATTAGCATCATGGGTATTCAAATAATTCATACTATAAACATTGCAATCATGCTCATCATTTACATATTTTATACCAAGCATTCTATGTAATTCTTCTTCTAGTACTTGAGCACAATTTTTCTTCCCATCATTTTCACGAAAGATATTAAAAAGATGAAGCATATGAGGCAACCTCAATTCCATTTTTTTGTAGTTTTCTTTTATAAACTAAACTAGTGATAAAACAAGAAACTAAAAGATTCGATTGCAAGATCTATAGATATACCTTCAAGCACTCACCTCCCCAGCAACGGCGCCAGAAATTAGCTTGATGTCTACTACACAACCTTCTTGTAGACGTTGTTGAGCCTCCAAGTGTAGAGGTTTGCAGGACAGTAGCAAATTTCCCTCAAGTGGATAACCTAAGGTTTATCAATCCGTAGGAGGCATAGGATGAAGATGGTCTCTCTCAAACAACCCTGCAACCAAATAACAAAGAGCCTCTTGTGTGCCCAACACACCCAATACAATGGCAAATTGTATAGGTGCACTAGTTCAGCGAAGAGATGGTGATACAAGTGCAATACGGATGGTAAATATAGGTTTTTGTAATCTGAAAATATAAAAACAGCAAGGTAACTAATGATAAAAGTGAACACAAATGGTATTGCAATGCTTTGAAACAAGGCCTACGGTTCATACTTTCACTAGTGCAAGTTCTCTCAACAAGGATAACATAATTGGATCATATAACTATCCCTCAACATGCAACAAAGAGTCACTCCAAAGCCACTAATAGCGGAGAACAAACAAAGAGATTATTGTAGGGTACGAAACCACCTCAAAGTTATTCTTTCTGATCGATCTATTCAAGAGTCCGTAGTAAAATAACACGAAGCTATTCTTTCCATTCAATCTATCCTAGAGTTCATACTAGAATAACACCTTAAGACACACATCAACCAAAACCCTAATGTAACCTAGACACTCCATTGTCACCTCAAGTATCCGTGGGCATGATTATACGATATGCATCACACAATCTCATATTCATCTATTCAACCAACACTAAGAACTTCAAAGAGTGCCCCAAAGTTTCTACCGGAGAGTCAAGATGAAAACGTGTGCCAACCCCTATGCATAGATTCCCAAGGTCACGGAACCCGCAAGTTGATCACCAAAACATACATCAAGTGGATCACGTGATATCCCATTGTCACCATAGATAAGCACATGCAAGACATACATCAAGTGTTCTCAAATACTTAAAGACTCAATCCGATAAGATAACTTCAAAGGGAAAACTCAATCCATTACAAGAAAGTAGAGGGGGAGAAACATCATAAGATCCAACTATAGTAGCAAAGCTCGCGATACATCAAGATCATGACATCTCAAGAACACGAGAGAGAGAGAGAGAGAGAGAGAGAGAGAGAGAGAGAGAGAGAGAGAGAAAGAGATCAAACACATAGCCACTGGTACATACCCTCAACCCCGAGGGTGAACTACTCCCTCCTCGTCATGGAGAGCGCCGGAACAGGGTCACGATTGGTTTTTGGTGGCTACAGAGGCTTGCGGCGGTGGAACTCCTGATCTAGGTTATTTTCTGAAGGTTTAGGTATTTATAGGATTTTTGGCGTAGGGCACAAGTTAGGGGGGTCTCCGCGCTGTCCACGAGATAGGGGGCGCGCCCCCCACCCTCGTGGGCAGCCCGAGACTCTTCTGGCCCAACTCTTTTACCCCGGGGGCTTCTTTTGGTCCATAAAAAATCATCAAAAATTGGCACGTCAATTGGACTTCGTTTGGTATTCCTTTTCTGTAAAACTCAAAAACAAGGAAAAACAGAAACTGGCACTGGGCACTAGGTTAATAGGTTAGTCCCAAAAATCATATAAAATAGCATATAAATGCATATAAAACATCCTAGATGGATAATATAATAGCATGGAACAATAAAAAATTATAGGTACGTTGGAGATGTATCATTACTCCATCCTTAAAAGCATAATTAGCAGCAAGCATGGTGGAGATTTCAGCTTCCAGTATTGTTCTCTTATTGGTGATGATGTCTTTCATATACTTTGCATAAGGAGGCATTTTCAAGATATTAGTCAAGCAAGTACGCAAAAATTCTGGCCTCAGCATTTTAACAAAGCATTCAAATTCCTCATCACCTTTCTTTTTAGTTGACTTGGGTGGAAAAGGCATAGGTTTTTGAACCCACGATTCTCTTTCTTTACCGTGTTTCCTAGCAAAAAAGTATTTTTGATCATATCTTTTATTTTTGGGTTGTGGGTTATCAAGATCAGTTGGTGTTTCTATTTCAACATCATTATCTAGTTCTTTTTCATTGTTTGGTTGAGTATCTTCATGAGCATCAGCATTATCTTTTAGCTGATTGAGTTTTAGCATCATAAATAGAGACATCATTATCATTATCAGGAGGTTTTTCTACTTCAGGTTCACTAGTAGCATGCAAAGTCCTGTCATTTTTTTTCTTCTTTCTTTTAGAAGGACTAGGTGTAGTGGTGTTGTTTCTTTGTGAATCATGTTCAATTCTTTTTGGGTGTCCCTTAGGATAATGTGGTTCCTGAGTCATTTTCCTCCTCTAGTTGCAACTCTAACAGCAAAGTCATGTATGTTATTATTCATTTCATCTAGCAATTCTCTTTGTGATTTAGCAACTTGTTCTAACTGGGTTTGTACCATAGAAGCATGCTTTCCCACACCTCTAACATCATTTGAGATTCTAAGTAACAAGTCCCTCAAGAGAGCAATCATATCATAATTGTATTTAAATTGTTTCATAACATTTCCACTAAAGTGATCTTGCTTCCTAATGTAATTTTCAAACTCATAAAGGCATTGGCTAGGGTGCATATTATGAGGATTGTCATTATCATTGAATTTCATTAAAGAATTTACCTCTACCACCTTGGGCAGTGGTGGTGTATTAAGCCCATGTATTTCTTCAATATGAGGTAATTTTTTGACATCCTCAGCTTTAATACATTTTCCTTCATAGATTTCTTTGCTTCTTGCATATTTTCACGACTGAGATATAATATACCCCTCTTCTTTGGAGTTGGTTTACGTGGTGGTTCAGGAAGAGTCCAATCATCATAGTTTTTCAATATGTTGTTCAATAATTCTTCAGCTTGTCCAATAGTTTGTTCCCTGAAAACACAACCAGCACAACTATCTAGGAAGTCGCTAGAAGCATCGATTAGTCCATTATAGAAGATCTTAAGCATTTCATTTTTCTTAGGAGGGTGATCTGGCAAAGCATCAAATAACTGGCAAATCCCCCCC
>LR738712.1:113682243-113763043 GCA_902687465.1 Secale cereale | reverse complement strand
CCCCCCGCCCAAGCTTGTGGGAGACTCTCTTCTTCAGTTTGCACAAAGTTAAATATTTCCTGTAAGGCAGCTTGTTTCTTATGAGCAGGAAAATATTTTTCAGAGAAGTAATAAATCATATCATGGGGACTACACACACAACCAGGAGTAAGAGTATTGTACCAAGCTTTAGCATCACCCTTTAATGAGAACGGAAATAATTTGAGAATATAGTAGTAACGAGTTTTCTCACCATGAGTAAAAAGGGTGGCTTTGTCATTCAGCTTAGTGAGATGTGCCACAACAGTTTCAGTTTCATAACCATGTAAAGGATCAGATTCAACCAAAGTAATTAACTCTGGGTCGAAAGAGAAATCATAATTCTTATCATCAATAAAGATAGCTGAGGTAGCAAACTTAGGATCACATTGCATTCTAGCATTCAGAGACTTTTCTTTATACTTGCATAGTAATTTCTCTAGATCATCTCTATCCTTACAAGCAAGAATATCTCTTGTTGCCTCCTCATTCATAACATAACCTTCCGGTACCTTAGGCAATTCATATCTAGGAAGGCTAGTTCTAGCAGGTGTTTTAAAATGTTCGGTGTCAAGCTCATCATCAGATTCAACAACAAGTATAGGGGATCGCAATAGTTTTCGAGGGTAGAGTATTCAACCCAAATTTATAGATTCGACACAAGGGGAGCCAAAGAATATCTGTAAGTATTAGCAACCATGTTGTCAATTCAACCACACCTGGAGATGAATTATCTACAGCAAGTAATTAGTAGCAAAGTAATATGATAGTTTTGATAGCAGTCACATCAGCAATAGTAACAGTAACAGTGATAGCAGTAATTTTTTTAGCAAGTGCAACAGTAACGATAGTAGTAGTAACTTAGCAGAAACAATATAGGATAAATTTGTAGGCATTGGATCCGTAATTTGTTGGATGATATTCGTCATGTGATAGTCATAACCTAGGGTGATATGGCACTAGCTCCAGTTCATAATAATGTAGGCATGTATTCCGTAAATAGTCATAGGTGCTTATGGAAAGAACTTGCCTAACATATTTTGTCCTACCCTCCCATGGTAGCGGGGTCCAGATTGGAAACTAAGGGATATTAAGGCCTCCTTTTAAAACAGAACCAGAGCAAAGCATTAACACATGGTGAATACATGAACTCCTCAAACTATGGTCATCACCGGGAGTGGTCCCGACTATTGTCACTCCGGGGTTGTCGGATCATAATGTGTAGTAGGTGACTATAACTTGCAAGATCGGATCTAGAACATGGATATAATGGTGATAACATAAATGGTTCAGATCTGAAATCATGGCACCCTGGCCCAAAGTGACAAGCATTAAGCATGGCAAAATCATAGCAACATCAATCTCAGAACATAGTGGATACTAGGGATCGGCCCTAACCAAACTAAGTAGATTACATGATGAATCTCATCCAACTCCTCACCGACCAGCGAGCCTACAAAGGAATTACTCACTCCTGGTGGGGAGCATCATGGAATTGGCAATAGAGAAGGGTTGGTGATGACGAAGAACGAAGATCCCCCTCTCCGGAGCCCCAAACGGACTCCAGATCTGGCATCTCGATGAAGAACAGGAGGTGACGTTGGCTGCGTCTCGTGGATCGCGATAATTCTTTCTCCCTGATTTTTTCTAGAAAAATAGGATTTTATAGCGTCGGTACAGGGTCAGCAGGGCCACTAGGTGGGGACAACCCACCTGGAGGCAACTGGAGGGGGGCGCGCCCTGGTGGCTTGTGCCCCCCCTCCGATGGTTCTTCGCTCCAGTTTTTTTTCTTTTATTTTATAAAAATTCCTCACAAAGTTTTGTTCCATTCTGAGAACTTTTATTTCTGCACAAAAACAACACCATGGTAGTTCTGCTGAAAACAACGTCAGTCCGAGGTTAGTTTCATTTAAATCATGCAAATTAGATTCCAAAACAAGAGGAAAAGCATTAGGAAAAGTAGATACATTGTAGACGTATCACTCCGTGGCTTTCAAAATGTTTTTGAAGTCCCGGTTCTAAGCCGTAAAGCATGGCGCACTAAACTATTAATTAGTCATCATATCGAGCTTGCTAAACATTCATACCCTTTGCATCTGCTCCTGCAATAGGTCTATCACCTAGTGGTGCATAAAGGACATAATTCTTCTGTGCAACAATGAGGATAATCCTCAGATCACGGACCCAGTCTCCATCATTGCTACTAAGATCTTTCAACTTAGTTTTCTCTAGGACTGTATCAAAAACAGGGGAGCTAAATCGTGAGCCATTGATCTACAACTTAGATATGCAAATACTATCAGGACTAAGTTCATGATAAATTAAGTTCAATTAATCAAATTAGTAAGGAACTCCCACTTAAATTAACATCCCTCAGGTTATCTAAGTGATACATCATCCAAATCAACTAACCCGTGTCCGATCATCACGTGAGATGGGGTAGTCATCAATGGTGAACATCTCTATGTTGATCATATCTACTATATGACTCATGTTCGACCTTTTGGTCTCTAGTGTTCCGAGGCCATGTATGTACATGCTAGACTCGTCAAGCTTAACCCAAGTATTCCTCATGTGTAAATCTGTCTTACACCCGTTGTATGTGAATGTAGAGTCTATCACACCCGATCATCATGTGGTGTCTCGAAACGACAAACTGTCGCAACGGGGCATACTCAGGGAGAACACTTTTATCTTGAAATTAAGAGAAGGGATCATCTTATAATGCTACCGTCGATCTAAGCAAAATAAGATGCATAAAGGATAAACATCACATGCAATCAAAATATGTACTATGATATGGCCATCATCATCTTGTGCTTTTGATCTCCATCTCCAAATGATCAGCATGATCTCCATCTTCACTGGCTCGACACCTTGATCTCCATCGTAGCATCGTGGTCGTCTCGCCAACTATTGCTAACTCATAGCGATAAAGTAAAGTAATTACATGACACTTGCATTTCATACAATGAAGAGACTACCATAAGGCTCTTGCCAGTTGCCGATAATTTACAAAACATTATCATCTCATACAATAATGTATAACTCATCATGTCTTGACCATATCACATCACAATATGCCCTGCAAAAACAAGTTAGATGTCCTCTACTTTGTTGTTGCAAGTTTTACGTGGCTGCTGCGGGTTTCTAGCAAGTACCATTCTTACCTACAGCACAAAAACCACAATGGTGATTTATCAAGTTGCTGTTTTAACCTTCAACAAGGACCGGCCGCAGTCAAATTCGATTCAACTAAAGTAGGAGAAACAGACACCTGCCAGCCACATTTATGCCAAACAAGTTGCATGTCTGTTGGTGGAACCGGTCTCATGTACATGGACATGTAAGGTTGGTCCGGGTTGCTTCATCTTACAATGCCGCCAAATCAAAATAAGACGTTGGTGGTAGGCAGTATGACGATCACCGCGCACAACTCTTTGTGTTCTACTTGTGCATATCATCTACGCGTAGACCTGGCTCATGATGCCATTGTTGGGAAACGTTGCATGGAAAACAAAAAAATTCTACGCACACGCAATGATCTATCCATGGAGATGCATAGCAACGAGAGGGAGAGTGTGTCTACGTACCCTCGTAGACCGTAAGCGGAAGCGTTTCACAATGAGGTCAATGTAGTCGAACTTCTTCACGCTTCAACCGATCAAGTACCAAACGCACGACACCTCCGCGTTCTGCACACGTTCAGCTCGTTGACGTTCCTCACCTTCTTGAACCAGCAAGATGTCGAGGTAGTAGATGAGTTCCGTCAGCACGATGATGTGGTGACGGTGACGGTGAAGTGATCTCCGCAGGGCTTCGCCTAAGCACTATGAAAATATGACCGGTGGAGTAAGAGGCGGACGGGGCGCCGCACACGGCTAACAATTGATCTCGTGTGTTTGTGAGGTGCCCCTTAGAGGCCCTACCTTTCCCTGCGCCCCGTTTCCTTGTATACGAAAGGGGGAAGGAAAGGGGAGAGGAGGAAGGAAGGGGCATCCTATTCCCTTGTGGCTGGTGTGTTTCCCCTCTTGGCCCATAAGGCCCATATCTTTTGCCGAGGGTGCCCGAAACTCCTTTCGGTGACCCGATGAGTACCTGATGTCCTCCGGAACACTTCCGGTGTCCGAATACCATCGTCCTATATATTAATATTTACCTCTCGACCATCTCCGTGATCTCATCAAGGACTCCGAATCATATAACTCATATAATACTATATCGTCAACGAACGTTAAGCGTGCGGACCCTAAGGGTTCGAGAACTATGTAGACATGACCGAGACACCTCTCCTGTCAATAACCAATAATGGAACCTGGATGCCCTTATTGGATCCCACATATTCTACGAAGATCTTTATTAGTCAAACCGTTATGACAACACACACAATTCCCTTTGTCCGTAGGTATGTTACTTGCCCGAGATTCGAGCATCGGTATCTCGATACCTAGTCCAGTCTCGTTACCGGCAAGTCTCTTTACTCATTCTGTAATACATCATCCCGTGACTAACTCATTAGTCCTTTGCTCGCAAGGCTTATTATGATGTGTATTACCGAGAGGGCCCAGAGATACCTCTCCGATACTTGGAGTGAAAAATCCTAATCTCGATTCACGCCAACCCAACAAAACACCTTCGGAGATACCTGTAGGGCAACTTTATAATTACTCTGTTACGTTGTGAGGTTTGATAAAACACAAGGTATTCCTCCGGTATCCAGGAGTTGCATGATCTCATAGTCAAAGGAATATGTATTTGACATACATGAAAGCAATAGCAATAAACTGTACGATCAAATGCTAAGCTAATAGATGGGTCTGGTCCATCACATCATTTTCATAATGAGGTGATCCCGTTATCAAATGACAACTCATGTACATGGTTATGAAACCTTAACCATCTTTGATTAATGAGCTAGCCTAGTGGAGGCTTACTAGGGACACAATATTTGTGTATGTATTCACACATGTATTTAGGTTTCCAGTCAATACAATTCTAGCATGAATAATAAACCTTTATCATGATTAAGGAAATATAATAATAAGCATTTTATTATTGCCTCTAAGGCATATTTCCATCAAGGAAAAGAGGGGTGAACCTCGCAAGGGGACATGGGGAGAGAGGCGCAGCCCAGCTACTTCGGCATCACTTATAACGCAAAAAACATTAATTCCCTCACGCATCCACCGCAGAACTCTTGTTGACTTGTTGCAAAGTAAAGGCGCGCAGGGAATCATGATTCAAGGAAATGCGCCCTCGGGACAACATCGCCAGGTGGCCGTAAGGCCGCGGGTGCCCCATGCTACACCTAAAGCTAAGTTGTCCCCTCCGCACCACGTGCGAGCCTTATCAGTAACGCCATGCTATTACTTCCAGAGTCCCATCTGGGCCGAAACCTCTTTTTCTATCCGGAGCAGCTTGCGCATCAAGGGGGACTTATTGAGCATCGCGCCTCAGGAGCTCTCACCGGACCTTGAGCCCCTCACCTACTGGGCTTGCTCTAGGCATCACGACCTAGCATACCACCGACGGTTGAGGCTCGCCTGGGGATTGGGTCCCGGCGATGCAAAGCACTAAGCAGTCATAGGAAAAGGGGGGCTTAGCCCAGATGAGAAGCGCTGCAATAACTTAAAAACCCAAGCTAGAGATTCTAAGATAAAGGCACGAGCGTCGTGGTTCCTTACACGGCCCCACGAGGCCACGGATTGTCTGATGCAGGATAAAAAACTACAAAAGAAACTTCCCACAGGAGCCAGCTGCTCCGTAAGCTCCAGCTCTGGCGTCACTGGTGCCTAGTCGGAGTCGTCCTCCACCTCGATGCGATGGCGTGGGGTCTCTTCGAAGTCGTCATCGCTCCCGCTCTCCCCAAGGGAGGTGATGTCGCTGCTGGAGGTGTCGCGGTCGCCGCCAAGGGCAAGTTCACTGTCGAGGACGTCATCGTCACCGCCATGGCCATCGTCACCAAAGGAGGTGTGGTTGTCGCTCTCCAGAAAACATCACAAGCGTCCACCAGCCTCCCCAGAGATTTTCATGAAGAGCGTCTCTGCCTCGTCATATTTGAAGTAGAGGGTGTGCCTCCCCATCAAGCCACGGGTGCGGGTGAATGACTGCCACCCTCGAGTCACGTACACGTAGGCGGAGTGGGTGACCTCAACCTCCACCCAGGAAGCCTTGTGGCAATAGCCGTCCGGCTGCATCCACATCCCGATGGGTTCGTCCCCGCCAGCTCTTCCGCGAGGGAGTTCAGGAGCAGGAGCCAGGTGCCGGGTGGACCCTCCATCCACACGACGAACTCTCGGGCGGAGTTGGCAGTGTGGGTCCGTGGTCGAGGTGGCAGAGCAGACACCCCGTTCCTTCCTCCTCGGCCGCGGTGGCCTCGGCTCCCTCGACCGCTTTTGCGAGCGGGGTTCTTCCCGCATCTGTCATAGCAAGCGCAGACCACCAGCGGAGGGTGTCCCCATCCCTAGAAAAGTGCCGCAGGTGCAACGGCGGACTTGCAAGGCTGGCCGCACCCTCTCTTGGGTGCCGGCGGCTCCGGCCCTTCCACCACTGCATTGCCCTTCTTGAGGGCGGAGAACCTCCTCGTTGGGGCCAGAGTTGCGGTGCCAAAGGTTTGAAGATGAAGAGGCCAGAAGACAGAGATGTGCGGAGCGCTCTGCCCCCTTGTTCCTTCTATAAGCAATCGGAAGGCCATCCGACGCCCCTTCGCCTTTGCCACAATGATGGCTCTGCGACATGCACCAGACTTTTCGTCAGCCATGAGGTTGCTGATGACCCACAAGTATAGGGGTCAATCGTAGTTATTTCAATAACTAAGAGTGCCGAACCCAATGAGGAGCAGAAGGAAATAACAAGTGGTTTTCAGCAAGGTAATGTCTCCAAGCACTGAAATTGTCGGTAATAGATAGTTTGATAGCAAGATAATTTGTAAGAAGCAAGTAACAGTAACAGTAAATAGTATGCAATAAGGTAGCCCAATCGTTTTGTGGCAAAGGACAGCCAAAACGGTTTCTTATAATAAGCAAAGCGTTCTTGAGGAGACACATGAATTTCATCCACTCACTTTCACCGTGTTGGTTTGATTTGTGTTCGCTACTTTGATAATTTGATATGTGGGTGGATTAGTGCTTAAGTGTTGTTCTTACTTGAATTTACATCCTACTTATGATTAACCCCCCTCGCAAGCATCCACAAGTACGAGAAAAGTATTAAGATAAAATCTAACCATAGCATTAAACATTTGGATCCAAATCGATTCCTTACGAAGTAGTGCATAAACTAGGGTGTAAGCTTCTGTCACTCTAGCAACCCATCATCTAATAACTATTCTATAATGCACTCCCTTAGTCCCAAATATGGTGTAGTGTCATGTACTCGACGTTCACATGACACCACTAAGGGAATCACAACATACATATCATGGAAATATCAAACACATATCAAGTTCACATGATTACTTGCAACAAGATCTCACCCATGACCTCAAGAACAAAAGTAACTAGTCAAAAATGATAAACATGCTCACGATCAAAGGGGTATTAAATAGCATAATAGATCTGAACATATAATGTTCCACCAAATAAACCCTATAGTAATCAACTACAAGATGTAATCAACACTACTAGTCACCCACAGGTACCAATCTGAGGTTTCGGTACAAAGATTGAACACAAGAGATTAACTAATGTTTGAGAGGATATGGTACTGTTGAATATTTTGATGAAGATTGGCCTCCCAAAGAAGGGCGGGTTGTTAGTGATGATGATGGCTTCGATTTAACCCTCCGGGAGGGAAGTTCCCCCAGCAAAATCGCTCCACCGGAGGGCAATAGTGCTCCTACCCAAGTTCCGCCTCGAGACGGCGGTGCTCCATCCCGAAAGTCCTCTCCTTATTTTTTTCTAGGTCAAAATGACTTATATACTAGAAATGGGCACCGGAGGTGGGCCAAGGAGGGCGCAACCCACCAGGGCGCACCTGGGGGCCCTGGCGCGCCCACGTGGGTTGTGCCCACCTAGTGAGCCCCCTCTGGTAGTTATTTGCTTCATTATTCATCATATATTTTTCAGCTCATTTCGAGTTGTGCAGAATAGGTGGCCTGACATAGCTTTTTGAAGTCCGGAATTCCAGCTGCCGGTATTCTCCCTCTTTGTGTAAACCTTGCATATTATGAGAGAAAAGGCATTAGAATTAGTCTATAAAACATTATTATGCATTAAAAACATTTTAAATAACAACAAGAAAACATGATGCAAAATGGACGTATCAACTCCCCCAAGCTTAGACTACGCTTGTCCTCAAGCGAAAAACAGAAATCGAAAACTAAATGATCCAACATATTTAGAAGCAATTTTTATTGCCTCTTTGCACCGGTGACAACTTACTTGAAGTATCTTACTCAATCCATAGATAGGTATGTGCTACCTCTTGAGCATGCGTTGGTTTTCCCTTGAAGAGGAAAGGGTGATACATCAAAGTAGAGTAAGTATTTCCCTTAGTTTGAGAACCAAGGTATCAATCCAGTAGGAGATTACGCACAAATCGCCAAATACCTGCACAGAAAATAAAACAACTTGCACCCAACACTATAAAGGGGTTGTCAATCCCTCATGGTTATTTACAAAAGTGAGATCCGATAGAGATAGATGAACTAGTAAAGTAAATATTTTTGGGTTTTTGGTTCATATATTGAAAACTAAAAGATTGCAAAATAGTAGATCTAAAACTTATAAGATGTGAAATAGACCCGGGGGCATAGGTTTCACTAGAGGCTTCTCTCATGATAGCAAATATTACGGTGGGTGAACAAATTACTGGCAAGCAATTGATTGAAAAGCGAATAATTATGACGATATCTAAGGCAATGATCATGAATATAGGCATCACGTCCGTATCAAGTAGACCGACTCCTGCTTACATCTACTATTATTACTCCACACATCGACTGAAACGATTCTGCATCTATAGTATTAAGTTCATAAGAACAGAGTAACGCATTAAGCAAGATGACATGATGTAGCGGAATTAACTCAAGCAATATGATGAATACCCCATCTTGTTATCCTCGATGGCAACAATACAATACATGTCATGTCCCTTACTATCACTGGGATTGAGCACCGCAAGATTGAACCCAAACAAAAGCACTTCTCAGAATATGGTGCTACTCTGAAGCACAAGTGTGGAACAAGATAGTAACATTGACCCTTCTCTCTTTTTCTTTTTTTTAATTTTTTTTAATTTTGGGATCTTTGGGCTCTTTTTTTGGTGGGCTTCTTTGCCCTCTTTTATTTATTTGGGCTTCATTGGCCTCTCTTATTTTTGATAACCTCACATGGGAATATGTTCTAATAATGATGATCATCGCACTTTTATTTACTTACAACTCGATATTACAACTCAATACTAGAACAAACATATGACTCTATATGAATGCCTCTGGCGGTGTACCGGGATGTGCAATGACCAAGAGTGACATGTATGAAAAATATGAAAGGTGGCTTTGCCACAATACTATGTCAACTTCATGATCATGCAAAGCAATATGACAATGATGAAGCGTGTCATAATAAACGGAACGGTGGAGTTACATGGCTATATATCTTAGAATGACTATGGAAATGCCATAATAGGTAGGTATGGTGGCTGTTTTGAGGAAGGTATAAGGAGGGTTTTATGCACCGGCGAAAGTTGCGCGACACTAGAGTGGCTAGCAAGGTGGAAGGGTGAGAATGCGTATAATCCATGGACTCAACATTAGTCATAAAGAACTCACATACTTATTGCAAAAAGTCTATTAGCTCTCGAAGCAAAGTACTACGACACATGCCCCTAGGGGTGAGGTTGGTAGGAGTTAACCATCGCGCGCCCCCGACCTTCACGCAAAGACAAACACTCCAAAATACAAAGTGCTCCAATTCGGTTACATAGTTAGGAGACCATACGTGCATGCTACGGGAATCAGAAACCTTAACACAATAATTTCTTTAACCTCACAAAGTACCACTAGCATGACTCTAATATTACCATCTTAACATCTCAAATCAATTACAAGGAGTCAAACTTCACATTGTATTCAATGCTCTATATATGAAAGTTTTTATTATATTTCCTTTGGATGCCTATCACATTAGGACTAAATTCATAACCCAAGAAAATTACCATGATGTTCTTAATTACTCTCTGTCGGTGTACTAGAGTAGGGGTACCCTAGTATCCCGAACTTGTGCACGGGCAGTTGCAGCACCCCGCGGCAAGGCTTGCCGGGTGACCGCCAAGGTCCTCCGTGGTTCCTTTGGAGCCATTCAAGAACAAAGTATTCAAGCCAAGGAGACAAGGCCCCGGCAAGAGGAGCTTGCCGGGAAGGCCACTCAAGGCACAAGACCCCGGCGAGAGGAGCTTGCCGGGAAGGCCAACCAAGGCATCTCAAGGAACTTGCCGCGACGCGCCACGCGTCCCGGCAAGGCCTGGTGAGCGGAAAGCTCCCGGACGCGACAAGACAACGACCGCGGCAAGGCGCTTGCCGCGGCAAGCTACCACCCTGAACCAGCGCTCCAGCGCATCCACCAACGTGTCGCTCTAGGACCCCTCCAGGCGTACGTGGCGGGAGGCTGTACAGCCAGCGGTGCGCGGTGGCAAGCGGCGCTGACAAGGTTGCCGTCGTGGCGAACGGTGGCGTCCCTGACGGTCCCTTTTTACACTGTTTGGGCGACGCAGACGGGCATTTAATGCCCTTGTCCCCTGCCGTCAGGGTTAGGTATGATATACTGTACAGGTAGTTGTACCAACTACAACACCTTTCCATTTTCACCCTTATCTGCATTGCCACCTGTCGGTGACCCCTTGAGCATATAAAAGGAGGCCCATGCGCAACGTAGAGGGAGGTTCGGAAGCAGAAGAATCTCATGCTCGGTCTCGTTAGCTACTGAAGTGTACTGTAGCACTCAGCGCTCCCGAGCAAGAACTCAATACAAACCACAAAGCAGGAGTAGGATTTTACGCATCCGTGCGGCCCGAACCTGGGTAAACTGCTCGTGTGCTTCGCCTCGATCTGCTCTTCGTGCGATCTCCGCCCCCCGCCGAACCGAAAGGGACTCGGTCCGCCGGTCCCATAGGTGTTCGTGGATCAGTTTCCCCGACATCTTTGGCGCGCCAGGTAGGGGGCGTCGAGGTTGTGTGAACCTGATCCGGCGTCCATACGAGCTAGATCTTCTTCATCTTCATCAACATGTCGTCGAAGAAGAAAGCTTCGGAGGCAGCTGCTCCGTCCGCGTCGATCCCACCACCGCCGGAGCAAACGGCTGGTAGGGTAGACGCCGGCGGAAGAACGGGCGTTGACGAGGGAGCTCACGGTGCCGCCAAGTCCAAGGACAAAGTCTGCACTGCCCATCGGCGGCGTAGTCGACTCCCACAACGACCGGGCGCACTCCAAGACCTCGGCGTCCGTGCATGCACTGCGCCCATCTCAGGAGGCGCAGGACCGGCAGCGTCATGGTACTCACGGTACCATACGTTTGCTGGACCAAGATCGAGCTGGTGGATCTCGGAATGCTCAAGACCAGCATGCACGCCAACATGCCGGCACGAGCAAGGCACGGTCGCCTGGACGGGATACTGCTCCTTCTAACATAGTTAGAAGTCCGAGCATATCCCGCTCCTCACACCATTCGCCACCGCTACCCGCCACTCCAGCAGAAGCTTTGGCACGAGCTCAACTGCTCCTAGACTACCCTCCAACGGTAGACACTCCACGGCAGCCGAGTACATCGTAGCCGCGGCAAGTCAGCCAGGCACGGCCGATGGCGACAAGACCGGTGGGGGTGCAACCACCGTGCACTCTCCGCCCCGAAGGCCAAGATCGCCGACTCGCCGGATCAACATCGACGACGACTCCACCGCGTCATCAGATCCACGAGCTCGTCGCGATCAGCGCCAAGTCCTTCACGAATGACAGCAAGAGGACGCTCGTACTCGCATCGAGCGTCGAAGAGAAGCGCGGCGTCAATCAGACCAGCGCGCAGGGCCCACTGTCGACATGCATGCGCCAGGGGAACCAGGCGACTTGCCGTACGCAGTAGGTTGCCCTGCGTTTACTCGTGAGTTGCGGCAAGTCCAGTGGCCCAGCATGAAGAATTTCAAGCTAGACGTACCAGAGAAGTACGACGACAAGACGCATCCGTCGGAGTTCCTTAGCATCTACACCATCGCGGTGCAAGCTGCCGGGGGGCGGGACGACAAGATCCTTGCCAACTACTTCCCGCTGGTACTCAAGCCCAACGTCAGGTCCTGGCTCATGCACTTGCCGGACAACTCCATATCCTCCTGGGCTGACCTATGCCATCAGTTTGTTGGCGCCTTTACAGGCGGCCGCAAACCTCATGGCCAAGAAAGTGACCTTCATCTGCTCGCCCAGAAGGAAGGAGAGCCCCTGCGTAAGTACATTCAGAGATTCAGCCGTGTACAGCACAACATCCCAGACGTCCACCCTGCCGCGGTCATCAGCGCGTTCCATCAGAACGTGCGTAACCGCAGGATGCGGGAGGAGATGGCGATGTGCAAGATCAGAGACGTCAGTGAGCTATATGCCCTGGCCGACAAGTGTGCACGTGCTGAGGAAGGGAGGAAACTCCCCGGAGAGGATACAGGAGCAGGAGGATCTGACAGCGAGGATGCTGCCCCGGCAAAGAAAAACCGGCGGCGAAACAACAGGTAAAAGAAAGGCAAAGATGTGCTAGTCGTTGAGCAGTCCGGCAACGAAGGTGGCGCCAAGAAAGCCAAAGTTGGTAGCCCCAGCAAGGAGATTGCCGCATGCACCAACTGCCAGGCTGTGGCGGCCGCCGACAAGCAGGACGGCACCGACAAGCAGTACTGCAAGATCCACCGCACCAAGGGCCATGACCTCCAGAACTGCAAGAGGGTCGAGCAGCTTGTCGAGCAGCAAAAGGCTGAGTACGAGCGACGCGACAAGGAGAAGGCCCAAGGAGGTACCGGAGGATCTGGCACGAAGCGCCCCAGCCGGGGAGGATGCCGTGGCAAGGCCAAGTAGCGGCAAGGAGACAGACCTCCCCGTGCCCGCGATAAGGATGAAGATGACGACGACGATGAAGACATGGATGATGTCGAGACCAGTGAGCAGGAGTTCCAGAAAGCCACAGAGGTCTTGTGCGTTGATGGCGATGCTTCTCTGCATGCTTCACACCGCCAACTCAAGCAGTGGGTGCGGGAAGTCAATGCGGCAGAACCACCTGTCGAATCAAGCAAGCTTTTGAAATGGTCCAGCACGCCTATCATCTTTGATATTGAGGACCACCCTGATCGCACAACTGCGGTCGGGTGCTTGCCGATGTTGGTTTCACCAACTATCCGCAACCTCAAGGTCACTAAGATGCTAGTTGACGGCGGGGCCGGCTTGAACCTGATCTCCTCCGCTGTACTCCAGAAACTCCAAATCCCTGACAGCGAGCTCGAAGAAACCGGCACATTCCAAGGAATCAACCCGGGAAGGAGCAAGCCGAAGGGGAAGATCATGTTGCCAGTGACATTTGGCGGCGAGCTGAACTTCAGGACTGAGAGGGTCACTTTTGACGTTGCCGATTTTCCATTGCCTTACAATGGGATACTCGGTCGTCCAGCACTCGCCAAGTTCATGGCAGCCTCTCACTATGCGTACAACATGCTGAAGATGCCAGGCCCGATAAGTGTCATCTCTGTCCTTGGCGACAAGAAGGATGCTCTTATCTGCGCCGACAAGATCTACCGGGAAGTAGCAGCCGCAACAGATCGCAAGTCACTTGCCGCTGAAGCTCCCGGGGGGAAGAAGAAGACCAAGTCCGGCAAGAGTTCTGATGCCCACTCCGGCAAGCGCACCTCTTCGGAGTGTTCCGCTACCATCGAGGACGCACCATCGAGCTCCACCGGCAAGTGTAAGAAGGCAATGGCAGCTCCGCCATAGACCAAGAAGGTGTCCGCCAAGGAGGACGGCACTAGTGGTACCTTCACCATCAGTGCCACTCTTGACCCTAAATAGGAAAGCGCGCTCGTTGCTTTCCTGAGGGCGAACGTCGACATGTTTGCGTGGCAACCGTCTGACATCCCCGGTGTTCCCAGGAAAGTAATTGAGCACCATCTTGCCGTCTGTCCTCATGCGCGGTCCGTCAAGCAGAAAGTCAGGAAACAAGCAGTGGAGCGCCAGGAATTCATCGCAGAAGAAATCAAGAAGTTGGAAGCAGCAGGCCTTGTCGGAGGAGTGCTCCATCCTACGTGGTTGGCCAATCCTGTAGTCGTGCGCAAGGCAAACGGGAAATGGAGGCTTTGTATCGACTTCACCAATGTGAATAAAGCTTGTCCCAAAGACCCATTTCCCTTGCCGCGCATTGACCAGATTGTTGACTCCACGGCCGGATGTGACTTGCTTTCATTTCTTGATGCATACTCAGGATACCATCAGATCTTCATGGCAGAAGAGGATGAGGAGAAGACCGCATTCATCACTCCATGTGGCATGTATTGTTTCATACGGATGCCTTTCGGTTTGAAGAATGCTGGTTCAACATTTGCAAGGGTAATCCATACAGCTTTTGAGCCACAAATTCACAGAAATGTGGAAGCCTACATGGATGACATAGTGGTCAAGAGCAAGGACAGGGCAACCCTGATTCAAGATTTAGATGAGACCTTTGCAAATCTGCGCAAGATCAGCCTCAAGCTCAACCCCGAGAAGTGTGTGTTTGCAGTTCCTTCCGGCAAGCTTCTCGGGTTCTTCGTGTCTCAAAGGGGAATTGAAGCCAATCCCAACAAGATCAGGGCCATTGAGCAAATTGAAGCACCGAAGCGCGTCAAGGATGTACGAAGACTTGCCGGTTGCGTGGCTGCTCTCAACAGGTTTATCTCCAAGTCTGCTGAGCGCGCCCTGCCGCTTTTCAAAATATTGAAAAAGGCAGGTCCAATGAAATGGACTCCGGAAGCGGAGGCCGCGCTGCAAGACTTGAAGAGATACCTGTCCTCCACTCCAATACTTGTCGCACCTAAGCCACAAGAGAAGTTGCTGCTGTACCTAGCGGCAACCAATCAAGTGGTTAGTGCTGCGTTAGTAGCGGAGAGGAGGCAGATGATGAGCCAGCAACTGCGGCAGGCGCATCCAGCGACAAGCAGGGGCCTCCCCCGACAAGCTCTGGTCCCGACAAAGATGGATCAGCGCAGGAGATACGGAAGAAAATGGTGCAGCGCCCAGTTTACTTTGTTAGCTCCCTTCTGCAGGGGGCTAGGTCGAGGTACTCTGGTGTGCAGAAATTGCTTTTCGGCCTTCTCATGGCCTTGAGAAAGCTGCGCCATTACTTCCAAGCACATGAGATCACAGTTGTCACTCGCTTTCCGTTGAAGAGGATACTGCAGAATCCAGAAGCAACAGACAGGATTGTTGAGTGGGCACTGGAACTGTCAAGCTTTGGCCTCAAGTTTGAGAGCACTTCAACTATCCAAAGCAGAGCATTGGAAGAATTCATAGCAGAGTGGACGCCAACACCAGATGAAGAAATTCCAGAAACGAGCATCCCCATAAAGGAAGCAAGCAAAGAGTGGCTGATGTACTTTGATGGTGCCTTCTCGCTACAAGGCGCCGGTGCTGGCGTGCTGCTTGTCGCACCCACCGGAGAGCACCTCAAGTACGTAGTCCAGATGCACTTTCCCAAGGAGCAAGCAACAAACAATACCGCAGAGTATGAGGGTTTGCTTGCCGGTCTCAGGATCGCGGCAGACCTTGGGATCAAGAAGCTCATTGTCAGGGGTGACTCGCAGCTTGTCGTCCGCCAAGTGAACAAGAATTATCAGAGTCTGTTGATGGAAGCCTACGTTGATGAAGTGAGAAAGCTAGAAGAGCACTTTGACGGCCTACAGATGGAGCATGTTCCAAGAGCTCAGAACGACATTGCCGATGGCCTGTCGAAGTGCGCCGCACTTAAGTTACCTGTGGAACCAGGGATCTTTGTGCTCAAACTGACTCAACCGTCTGTAACACCATCAACTGGACAGAGCAAGAAGAGGAAGTTGATTTCTGGTGACTATTTTCCGGCAGAGCTCCCCGAAGCCGCCGTCAAGAAGGTCCCCAAGATCAACTCCAAGAGCACTGAGGGGCAGTATGCTCCGACAAGCCCTAGGGTTTGTTCCGTTGAAGCAGACGCTCCCGACAAGTTTTGCTCCGGCAAGCTTGCCGGGGAACATCAAGCTCCGGCTGAGCCGCAGGTTCTCGCCGTAGAAGCGGATGTTCCCGCAGCAGCAGATGTGCCTTTAGTCCTTGTTGTCGAGCCACAAGCTCCAGCATGGGCACAGCAGATTGTCCGTTTCCTTCAGACATGAGAACTTCCCGAAGAGCAAGAACAAGCGGAAAGAGTTGCCCGGCAGTCAAGTATGTACCAGTTTGTTGACAACACACTGTACAGAAGAAGACTCAACGGTGTGAAATTGAAGTGTATTCACCGGGAAGACGGACAAAAGCTGTTGGCAGAGATACATGGAGGCATATGTGGTCACCACATTGGCGCAAGAGCACTTGCCGGCAAAGCGTTCCGGCAAGGTTTCTTTTGGCCGACAGCCCTCCAGGATGCAACTGCACAAGTAACCAAGTGTGAAGCGTGCAAGTTCCATTCCAAGCAGATACACCAGCCAGCTCAAGCTCTCCAGACGATCCCTTTATCCTAGCCATTTTCGGTCTGGGGGCTCGATATCCTCGGCCCCTTTCCCCGCGCAGCCGGAGGCTTTGAGTACTTGTACGTTGCAATCGACAAGTTCACTAAGTGGCCGGAAGTGGAAGTAGTGAGGAAGGTGACCGCACAGTCAGCAGTCAAGTTCTTCAGGTCGATTGTTTGCCGCTTCGGGATCCCTAACAGGATCATCACCGACAACGGTACGCAATTCACGAGCCGCACCTTCATGCAGTATGTCCAAGATCTTGGCGCCAAGGTCTGCTTCGCTTCTGTTGCTCACCCGAGAAGCAACGGTCAAGCGGAGAGGGCAAATGCTGAAGTGCTGCGTGGCCTCAAGACCAGAACTTTCGACAGGCTGCACAAATGCGGAAGAAACTTGATCGAGGAGCTGCCGGTGGTTCTTTGGTCGATCAGGACGACGCCAAATCGAGCCATTGGACAGACACCTTTCGCTCTAGTCTATGGAGCAGAGGCAGTTCTCCCCACGGAACTCGTATACAGGTCACCTCGAGTGCTCGCTTATGATGAGCTTGAGCAAGAGCAGCTGCGACAAGATGACGCGCTGCTCCTTGAGGAAGACCGTCTTCAGGCTGCTGTACGAGCTGCTCGCTACCAGCAAGCTTTGCGCCGCTACCATAGACGCAAAGTTAACGCCAGAAGTCTCGAGGAAGGTGACCTTGTTCTTCGGCGCGTTCAGTCCGCCAAGAATTCCAACAAGTTGACGCCGAAGTGGGAAGGCCCTTACCGGGTGAAACGAGTCACTAGGCCTGGCGCTGTCCGCCTTGAGACCGAAGATGGCATTCCGGTGAGCACCTCCTGGAACATTGAGCATCTTCGTAAGTTTTACCCGTAAGGCGTGGTTGCCGGAAACCGTTCCGGCAACCACCTTTTGTACAAGTCTTGCCGCTGTTGCATGTAATCCTTTGTACAAAGCCGGGCGCAGACCCCGTGCATAAGTAAAGCTCATGTGCTCCGCACATCTTGTTAATTTCATGCTTTCTATATTTCGCATGTGTTATCTGACACTTTGTGCAGCACCTACCCCCGGTAAGCCATAACGAGCCGTAAGGCTCCATATCTGTATTTTCTCTTCTTTCTTTTTTCTCAAGGAAAGGAAGGTTCCCTCGCGCACAAGTTTGCCGGGGGGAGGGGAAGATAGTGGTATGGGCCAGGCGTCGTTCAAGAAAGTTTCGCCTTGCCGGGAAGCAAACAACAGAAAAGCTAAGTTGCCAAAGTTTGAGCAATCAGATTTTTTAATTTTTAAGTTATCTTCCTTGAACGACCGTGCTTTGTATGGAAAACCTGTGCGCGGAGGAACCAACTCATAGCTAGTTGCGCCCTTACTTTGTTTCGAGTCCGCTCAACGACTTAAGTGTGCTGCGACTAGTGTCGCGCCCTTACTTTGTTTTCGAGCCCGCTCAACAACTTAAGTGTGCTGCAACTGGTTGCGACAAGGTTTCTTGTCGGTAACGGCACCGCCAGCAGGCTGCTGACGTCCCGCACTCAGCGCTCGCGGCAAAGGTGCCCGCACCGGCAAGTTCCCTAAAAGCGTAGGGGAAAAACATACAAAGGAAGGAATCAAGTAAAGGAAATAACATAGCAATCCTACCCAAAATAGAGTTATACTACAAAGTGGCTTGTCGCAGCTCTAACAGATTGTTCTCGTAACATGACTAGCAGCGACAAGGAAAGAAGAAAACGGGCGGCCTAGTCTACGCGACCGCCCTCAACCCTCTTGATCCCGCTCACCTTGTCCACAATGGGTGTGACAAGGGCCTTGAGCGCCTCCAGATCAGCATCCGGCGGCAGGGACTTGAGGACGTTGGTGAGGTTGAGGCCCGGGTTGCGGAAGGCCACCTTCACCAACACTTTTTGAAGGGCTCCCGCGCAGAGCTTGCGCGACTCGTCGGCCAGCTGCTTTGGGATCCTCTCCCGGAGTCGCTGGAGGGCCGTCGCCACGCCTTTGAAGAACAAGGTGAGCTTGGCGCTGGGCTGGAGGCTCTCATCGGAGGGTATAAAATAATATAAGTGAAGAAAGAGAGTTCAGTAATTTCTATACAATAAAACCACCACCGTGCTCTAAAAAGATATAAGTGAAGTACTAGAGCAAAATTGCCTAGCTCAAAAGATATAAGTGAAGCACATAGAGTATTCTAATAAACCAGGATTGAAGCGTGTCCCTCTCGAAAGGTGTGTACAACAAGGATGCTTGTGGCAACCTAAAAGGCAAAGGCTCATATCATACAAGACCCCCAAGCAAAACACATATCATGTAGTGAATAAAAATATAGCCACAAGTAAAGTTACCAATGGATGAAGACGAAAGAGGGGATGCCTTCCCGGGGCATCCCCAAGCTTAGGCCCTTGGCCGTCCTTGATTTTTACCTTGGGGTGCATTGGCCATCCCCAAGCTTAGGCTTTTGCCACTCTTTATTCCATAGTCCATCAAATCCTCACCCAAAACTTGAAAACTTCACAACACAAGACTCAACAGAAATCTCGTGAGCTCCGTTAGTAAAACAAGGCAAATAAACACTCAAGGTACTATTGTGATCTTATTATAATTTTATATTGGTGTAATATTTACTGTATTCCAACTTTTCCATGGTTCATACCCCCCCCCCCGATACTAGCCATAGATGCATCAAAATAAGCAAACAACACATACAAAACAGAATCTGTCAAAAACAGAACAGTCTGTAGCAATCTGAAAACTTCGCATACTTCTGTAACTCTAAAAATTCTTAAAAATTAGTAAGACGTGGGTAATTTGTATATAAATTTTGTGTAAAAATTTCAGAAGGTTGCGACGTTCCAGTAAATTATTGATTTTTCTGCACTAGGTGCAAAAGTTTCTGTTTTTCAGCAAAATCAAGTCAACGATCACCGTAAGCCATCCCAAAGGTCTTACTTGGCTCAAACACTAATTAAATCACCAAAACACAATTACTACAGAAGTAATAATATGTAAAACTTGTAAACCGAACAAAAAGGTAAAAATCTAAAATAAAATTGGGTTGCCTCCCAACAAGCGCTATTGTTTAACCCCCTTAGCTAGGCATAATACGCAAATAGATGTAGGTATTATCATCTTTCGTATGCAATCCATAGGTAGCTATCATAATAGATTCATAAGACAATTTAATTTTATTTCTTGGAAAGTGTTCCATGCCCTTCCTTAATGGAAATTGAAATCTAATGTTTTCTTCTTCAATATCAATAATTGCACCAATTGTTCTAAGGAAAGGTCTACCAAGAATAATATGACATGTAGGATTGCAATCTATATCAAGAACAATGAAATCTACGGGTACATAATTCCTATTTGCGACAATACGAACATCATCAATCCTTCACATAGGTTTCTTAATAGTGGAATCCGCGAACACTCATCAAATTCACGGAAACCTAGCACATCACATAAAGTTTTTGGAATCATAGAAACCCTAGCACCCAAATCACACAAAGCATGACACTCATAATCTTTAATCTTAATCTTAATAGTAGGTTCCCACTCATCATAAAGTTTTCTAGGGATAGAAACTTCTAATTCAAGCTTTTCTTCAAAAGATAGCATCATAGCATCAACGATATGTTTAGTAAAAGCTTTATTCTGATTATAAGCATGAGGAGAATTCAACATGGATTGCAACAAGGAAATACAATCTATTAAATAAAAATTATCATAATAAAATTCCTTGAGATCCAATCTAGTGGGTTCATTGCTACTTAAAGTTTTGACTTCATCAATCCCACTTTTATCAATTTTTGCATCAAGATCTAAAAACTCCGAATTATTGGGACGCCTTTTAACTAAAGTTGGTTCATATCCAGTCCCATCTTTATCAATATTTATTTTAGAAAACAAATATTCAATAGAAGTCACATCAATCACTTTAAGATCTTCATCATTATTTTCACGAGAACTAGAAGAACATGGTTTTATGAACCAATCTTTTTTAGCACGCATCTTAGCGGTTCTTTCTTTGCACTCATCGATGGAAATTATAATAGCTTTGCAAGACTCAATGATATCATGATTGCATGGAATAGATCTAAGCTTCAAAGAACCAACATCAAGAGAAATTATATCAACGCTCCTTGCCAAATCATCAATCTTAAGCATTTTTTCTTCAATCATAACATTCAAATTCTTTAGAGCACTCATAAATTATTGAACACTATTATGAAAATTAGAGGGCATCTTATTATAATTTCCATAAGAATTGTTGTAGGAATTACCATAATTATTAGAGGAATTACTAGGAAAAGGCCTAGGATTAAAATTTCCTCTATAAGCATTGCTACCAAAATTGTTCCTACCAACAAAGTTCACATCCATAGATTCATTATTATTCTCAATCGAAGTGGACAAGGGCATATCATTAGGGTCGATATTAGTACCCTTGCAAGCAAATAATTTCATAAGTTCATCCATCTTTCCACTCAAAACATTAATCTCTTCATTTGCATGCACTTTTTTACTAGCGGTATGCCATTGAGAATAGTTAACCATTATATTATCTAGGAGTTTAGTAGCTTCTCTTAAAGTGATTTCCATAAAAGTACCTCCCGCGGCCGAATCTAAAATATTTCTAGAAGCAAAGTTTAATCCAACATAAAAAAATGTATAATCATCCATAAATTCAAGCCATGAGTACGACAATTTCTTATCATACATTTCATCCTCTCCCAAGAGTGTGCAACACGGTCATGATCAAGTTGTTTAAAATTCATAATATCATTCCTAAGGGAGATGATCTTAGCGGGAGGAAAATACTTGGCAATAAAAGAATGTTTGCACTTATGCCATGAATCAATACTATTTTTAGGCAAAGATGAAAAACAAGTTTTAGCCCGATCTCGTAGTGAGAACGGGAATAGTTTTAATTTAACAAGATCATTATCCACATCTCTTTTCTTTTGCATATCACACAAATCAACAAAATTATCCAGATGGGAAGCGACATCTTCACTAGGAAGGCCAGAAAATTGATCTTTCATGACTAGATTCAATAAAGCAACATCGATTTCACAAGATTCTGCATTAGTAGCGGGAGCAATCAGAGTAATAATAAAACCATTATTATTGGTGTTGGAAAAGTCACATAATTTACTATTTTCTTGAGCCATCATGACAAAGCAAGCAATCCAACACACAAGCACACAAAGAGCAAGCGAACAAGACGAATGAAACAAGGACAAAGAAAAGGCAAATCTTTTTGAAAATTATTTTAGAAGTGGCAGAGAGGAAAACGAGAGGCGAATGGAAAATAATGTAAATGCGAGAGATGAGAGTTTAATGAATGGTACTTGGTAGGTCTTGACTTGGCGTAGATCTCCCCGCAACGACGCCAGAAATTCTTCCTGCTACCTCTTGAGCATGCATTGGTTTTTCCCTTGAAGAGGAAAGAGTGATACAGCAAAGTAGAGTAAGTATTTCCCTCAGTTTGAGAACCAAGGTATCAATCCAGTAGGAGATTACGCACAAATCGCCAAATACCTGCACAAACAATCAAACAACTTGCACCCAACACTATAAAGGGGTTGTCAATCCCTTCATGGTTATTTGCAAAAGTGAGATCCGATAGAGATAGATGAACTAGTAAAGTAAATATTTTTGGGTTTTTGGTTTATAGATTGAAAAGTAAAAGATTTCAAAATAGTAGATCGGAAACTTATAAGATGTAAAATAGACCCGGGGGCCATAGGTTTCACTAGAGGCTTCTCTCATGATAGCAAATATTACGGTGGGTGAACAAATTACTGTCAAGCAATTGATAGAAAAGCGAATAATATGACGATATCTAAGGCAATAATCATGAATATAGGCATCATGTCCGTATCAAGTAGACAGACTCCTGCCTGCATCTACTACTATTACTCCACACATTGACCGAAACGATTCTGCATCTGGAGTATTAAGTTCATAAGAACATAGTAACGCATTAAGCAAGATGACATGTTGTAGCGGAATTAACTCAAGCAATATGATGAAAACCCCATCTTGTTATCCTCGAAGGCAACAATACAATGCGTGTCATGTCCCCTACTGTCACTAGGATTGAGCACCGCAAGATTGAACCCAAAGCAAAGCACTTCTCCCATTGCAAGAAAAACCAATCTAGTTGGCCAAACCAAACCGATCGTTCGAAGAGAATTACTAACATATTAAATCATGCATATAAGAATTCAGAAGATACTCAAATAATATTCATAGATAATCTGATCATAAACCTACAATTCATCGGATCTTGACAAACACACCGCAAAAGAAGATTACATTGGATAGATCTCCAAGAACATTAAGGAGAACATGGTATTGAGGATCAAAGAGAGAGAAGAAGCCATATAGCTGCTAGCTATGGACCTGTAGGTCTATGGTAAACTACTCACACTTCATCGGAAGGGCATTAGGATTGATGTAGATGCCCTCAATGGTCGAAGCCCCCTCCGGTAGAGTACCGGAAAAGGACTCCAGATGGGATCTTGCGAGAATAGAAGGTTACTGCGGCGGTGATAACCCACAAGTGTAGGGGATCGCAACAGTTTTTGAGGGTAAAGTATTCAACCCAAATTTGTTGATTCGACACAAGGGGAGCCAAAGAATACTCTTAAGTATTAGCAGCTGAGTTGTCAATTCAACCACACCTGGAAACTTAGTATCTGCAGCAAGATAGTTTAGTAGCAAAGTAATATGATAGTGGTGGTAGCAGCAATAAAAGTAATGATAGTGTTTTTGTAGTTTTTGTGATAGTAGCAACGGAAAAGTAAATAAGCGAGTAGCAATATAGGTAAAGCTCGTAGGCATTTGATCGGTGATGGGAAATTACGTCGGATGCAATGCATCATGTAGAAGTTCTAACCTAGGGTGACACAGAACTAGCTCCAGTTCATCAATGCAATGTAGGCATGTATTCCGAATATAGTCATACATGCTTATGGAAAAGAACTTGCATGACATATTTTGTCCAACCCTCCCGTGGCAGCGGGGTCCTATTGGAAACTAAGGGATATTAAGGCCTCCTTTTAATAGAGTACCAGACCAAAGCATTAACACATAGTGAATACATGAACTCCTGAAACTATGGTCATCACCGGGAGTGGTCCCGATTATTGTCACTTCGGGGTTGCCGGATCATAACACATAGTAGGTGACTATAGACTTGCAAGATAGGATCAAGAACACACATATACTCATGAAAACATAATAGGTTCAGATCTGAAATCATGTCACCCGGGCCCTAGTGACAAGCATTAAGCATAGGAAAGTCATAGCAACATCAATATCAGAACATAGTGCATACTAGGGATCAAACCCTAACAAAACTAACTCGATTACATGATAGATCCCATGCAACCCATCACCGTCCAGCAAGCCTACGATGGAATTACTCACACACGGCGGTGAGGATCATGGAATTGGTGATGGAGGAAGGTTGATGATGACGATGGCGACGATCTCCACTCTCCGGAGCACCGAACGGACTGCAGATCAGCCCTTCCAAGAGATATTAGGGCTTGGCGGCGGCTCCATCTCGTGAAACATGATAATTCCTTCTCCCTTTTTTTCTCCCCGAAACGGAACATATAGGATATGGGGGTACGTCGGTGTAGCATCGGGGGGGCCACGAGGTAGGGGGCGCGCCCCCACCCTCGTGGACAAGGTGTGGCCGCCCCGGTGAGGATCTTCTTGCAGATATTTTTTATATTTTCCGAAATAATTCTCCGTTGATTTTCAGGCGATTCCGAGAACTTTTTATTTCTGCACAAAAACAACACCGTAGCAATTCTGCTGAAAACAGCGTCAGTCCGGGTTAGTTCCATTCAAATCATGCAAGTTAGAGTCCAAAACAAGGGCAAAAGGGTTTGGAAAAGTAGATACGTTGGAGACGTATCAACTCCCCCAAGCTTAAAGCTTTGCTTGTCCTCAAGTAATTCAGTTGATAAACTGAAAGTGAAAAAGAAAAACTTTGACAAACTCTGTTTGCTCTTGTTGTTGTAAATATGTAAGCTAGCATTCAGGTTTTCAACAAGATCATGAACTAACCACATTCACAATAACTTTCAGGTCTCAAGACTACTCACATCAATGGCATAATCAACTAGCGAGCAATAATAATAAACCTCGGATGACAACACTTCTCAAAACAATCATAATGTGATATAACAGGATGGTATCTCGCTAGCCCTTTCTGAGACCGCAAAACATAAATGCAGAGCACCTTTAAAAGATCAAGGACTGACTAGACATTGTAATTCATGGTAAAAGAGATCCAGTCATGATCATACTCAATGCAAATTAATAGTAATACTTGCAACGACAGAGGTGCTCTTCTATTGGTGCTCTTTGATAAGAGGGTGATGACTCTGCATAAAAGTAAATAGATAGGCCTCCTTTCAATAGAGTACCGTACCAAAGCATTAACACATAGTGAATACATGAACTCCTCAAACTATGGTCATCACCGGGAGTTGATACGTCTCCAACGTATCTATAATTTTTTATTGTTCCATGCTATTATTTATGAAGTCTTGGATGTTTAATGGGCTTTATCATTCACTTTTATATCATTTTTGGGACTAACCTACTAAGCCAAAGGCCCAGTATAGATTGCTATTTTTTGCCTATTTCAGGGTTTTGCACAAAAGGAATATCAAACGGAGTCCAAACGGAATGAAACCTTCGCGAGAGATATTTTTGGAGGAAATCACGCTTGGGAAACGTCAGGACCAAGTCAGGGGGCAAGAGGCCTGTCCTCGAGGGTGGGGGGCGCACCCCCCTACCTCGAGGCTGGCCCACACGGCCCTCGGTGCCCTCCTTCTTCCTATATATACATACGTACCCCAGAAACTCCATACGCAGATAGAAAACCCTAATTCCACCGATGTAGCTTCTGTTCCCATGGAGATCCCATCTTGGAGCCTGTTCCGGGAGGGGGATCCATCACGGAGGCCTTCATCATCATCATCATCGCCCTCACCATGAGTGGTGAGTAGTTTACCACACACCTTCGGGTCCATAGCTAGTATCTAGATGCTTCTTCTCTCTCTCTGGATCTCAATACAAAGTTCTCCTCGGTCTTCGAGGAGATTTATTCGATGTATCTCTTTTTGCGGTGTGTTTGTCGAGATCCGATGAATTGTGATTTTATGATCAAGGTTATCTATGAAAGATATTTGGTTCTTCTCTGGACTTTTTATGTGTTCTCATAATATCCTTGCAAGTCTCTTCGAATTATTGGTTTGGTTTGGCCTACTAGATCTATAGTTCTTGCAATGGGAGAAGTGCTTGGCTTTGGGTTCAATCTTGTGGTGTCCTTTCCCGGTGACAGTAGGGGCAGCAAGGCACGTATTGTATTGTTGCCATCGAGGATAAAAAGATGGGGTTTTCATCATATTGCTTGAGTTTGTCCCTGTACATCATGTCATCTTACTTAAGGCGTTACTCTGTTCGTATGAACTCAATACACTAGATGCATGCTGGATAGCGGTCGATGTGTGGAGTAATAGTAGTAGATGCAGGCAGGAGTCGGTCTACTTGTCTCGGACGTGATGCCTATATACAATGATCATGCCTAGATAGTCTCATAATTATTCGCTTTTCTATCAATTGCTGGATAGTAATTTGTTTACCCGCCGTAGAATACCGCTATCATGAGAGAAGCCACTAGAGAAAACTATGGCCCCCGGGTCTATTCTCAACATATCAATCTACATCTACTTTACTTTTACCTCTTTTATTTGCTGTTTTATTAAACTAAAAATACCAAAAATATAATTATCATCTTTATTAGATCTCACTCTCGTAAGTGACCGTAAAGGGATTGACAACCCCTTATCGAGTTGGCTGTGAAGTTCTTATTTGTTTGTGCAGGTGCGAGGGACTCGCGCGTGGTCTCCTACTGGATTGATACCTTGGTTCTCAAAAACTAAGGGAAATACTTACGCTACTGTGCTGCATCTCCCTTTCCTCTTCAAGGGAATACAATGCAAGCTCAAGAGGTAGCAAGAAGAATTTCTGGCGCCGTTGCCGGGGAGACTTACGCAAAATTCATATACCAAGTACCTATCACAAACCCTTATCCTTCGCATTACATTTATTTGCCTCTCGTTTTCCTCTCCCTCACTTCACCCTTGCCATTTTATTTTCCCTTCTTCCGCCGTGTGTTTTTCACTTGCCTCGTGTTTGCTTGTGTGTTGCTTGCTTGCTTGCCCTCATGTCTGAGATGGGGGACGAGTTTATCGAGAAGGATAGCAATGCCGAGAGCAACGTTCATGTTGACCCCCCGAATGAAGCTACTACTTTACATATTAAGAAGTTCCGGGTTGGTAGTGGTAATATTATTGGAAAAGGGGTTCTTCAAGACATCATTACTTGTGCCAGTGCTTTGCCCACTATGGGTGGCTCTATTCTTCACAAAACTAGTAGCCTTGCGGACGTTGTATCTATGCTCATAGTAGAAATTGAAAGGCCATTTATCTATATGCATCCATGTATTCAGAGAGTATTTTTGGAGTTCTCCAATATTGAGCATTCTTCCGTTAAGCGTGCAGCTACTATCTTTTTGGCTCATGAATTTCGATATATCATGAAAGAAGCCAGAGAAATCTTTGCTCATTATGGAGTAGATGCCGGTCAACCTCCTATAGAGGCTATCTTGTTCAATCAAGAAGACCTTATGCGGTTGCGATCTCCTGATCATGTTGCTTTTAATGAAAACATTAGAAAAAAGGTTCCTGTTGAGATCTTGATTGATAGAATTTCTGAGATAAACGATGACTTTGATGTTCAAAATAATGGGTTAGGCTTCTCCCTTGAACGAAGGCTTATGGCCTTCTGCCAAAAGAATGCCTATAATGATGAATTGGTCATCCACTACAAAGGGCCAAAGGAGGAACCTGTTCCTCCCGAAATTGATGTAGGGGACTTTTGTCCCATTAAATTTTGCCCTTTTGATTAATTTTGCTTGCCACAAAGGAAGCTTGCTGCTGAACGTAGGGAATATGAGATGAGCTTTCGCGACATATCGTACCACTATGGCTATCCCCAGATCTATCTTGTATCATGCCTAGCTAGGGGCGTAAAACGATAGCGCTTGTTGGGAGGCAACCCAACTTTATGTTTTTTGCTTTTGTTGCTGTTAGGGAATAAATATTGTATCTAGCCTCTGATTAGATGTGGTTTCATGTTTTGTTTAGTGTTTGTGCCAAGTAGAACTTTTGGTAAGACTTGTGTGAAGTTTATATGATCTTGCTGTGAAAAACTGAATCGTTAGCGCTCGCTAAAGTAGTCGTGGGATTTTACTGGAGCGTGCTTTTTAGTTGATTCTTTTTGCTGCTGATTGGTAGACAAATTGCGCAAATGTACCAATTTAGTTTGAATTTTTTCGAGTTCCATAAGTAGGCGAACTCTGCAGATTAGTACAGATTGTTCTGTCTTTGACAGATTCTGTTTTTCGTGTGTTGTTTGCTTATTCCGATGCATCTATGAGTAATATTTGAGGATATGAACCATAGAGAACTTGGAGTACAGTAGGTTTAACACCAATAAAAACAAAGAATGAATTCCTTGCTGTACCTTTGAGTAGTGGTTTGCTTTCTCTTACTAACGGAGCTCACGAGAATTTTTGTCTAAGTTTTGTGTTGTGAAGTTTTCAAGTTTTGAGTATTGCTTTGATGGACTATGGAACAAGGAGTAGCAAAAGCCTAAGCTTGGGGATGCCCATGGCACCCCAAGTAAATTCAATATAATCAAAAGCCTAAGCTTGGGGATGCCCCCGGAAGGCATCCCCTCTTTCGTCTTCATCCATCGGTAACTATACTTGGATCTATATTTTTATTCGCAACATGTTATGTGTTTTGCTTGGAGCGTCTTGTATAATTTGAGTCTTTGCTTGTTAGTTTGCCACAATCATCCTTGCTAGAAACATCTATTTGAGAGAATTAAATATGGCCTAGAAATTGTTAGAACACTCTATGTGCTTCACTTATATCTTTTGAGTTGAATATGTTTGCTCTAGTGCTTCACTATATCTTTTAGAGCATGGTGGTGGTAATATTTTGTAGAAATTGTTGAAATCTCATGCTTCACTTAGATCTATTTGAGAGTCTATTAAAACAGCATGGTAAAGTGTTTAGGCTAAAGAAACTAGTCTTCACATGATAAACATCCAATGTCAATGTAGTAAAAAAATTCACACCAAGTGCATTGAATAGAAAGAGATGTTGGATGCTTGATAATTGTTTTGAGACATGAGGATAGTGATATTAGAGTCATGCTAGTGAAGTTATTATGAAATTGAGAAATACTTGTGTTAAGGTTAGTGATTCCCGTAGCATGCACGTATGGTGAACCGTTGTGTGATAAGTTAAAGCATGAAGTATTTGTAGAGTGTCAACCTTTGTATGGAGGTCGGGGGCGCGCGATGGTTAACTCCTACCAACCTCCCCCCTAGGGGCATGCGTTGATTGCTTTGTTTTGATGACTCGTAAATTTTTGCAATAATTATATGAGTTCTTATGACTAATGTTGAGTCCATGAATTATACGCACTCTCACCCTTCCACCATTGCTAGCCTCTCTTGTACCGCGCAACTTTCGCCGGTGCCATAAACCCACTATATATCCTTCCTCAAAACAACCACCATATTGTTCCTCAAAACAGCCACCATACCTACCTATCATGGCATTTCCATAGCCATTCCGAGATATATTGCCATGCAACTTTCCGCCGTTTCATTTATATGACACGCATCATATTGTCATATTGCCATGCATGATCATGTAGTTGACATCGTATTCGTGGCAAGGCCACCATGCATAATATTTACATACATGTCACTCTTATTTCATTGCACATACCGGTACACCGCCGGAGGCATTCACATAGAGTCATACTTTGTTGTTGTAGTATCGAGTTGTAATTTCGTGTTGTAATGAAAGTGTGGTGATCATCATTATTAGAGCATTGTCCCATGGAAGGAAAGGCTAAATCTATAAAGCCCCTCCGCAAAAAAAAAGAAAAAAAAAGAAAGGCCAAAGAAAAAAAAAAGCCCAAAAAAAAGTGACAATTGCTACTATCTTTTTCCACACTTGTGCTTCAAAGTAGCACCATGTTCTTCATTGTAGAGAGTCTCATGCTTAGTCACTTTCATATACTAGTGGGAATTTTCGGTTTAGAACTTGACTTGTATATTCCAACGATGGGCTTCCTCAAAATGCCCTAGGTCTTCGTGAGCAAGCAAGTTGGATGCACACCCACTAGTTTCTTTTGTTGAGCTTTCATTCATATTTATCTCTAGTGCATCCGTTGCATGGTAATCCCTACTCACTCACATTGATATCTATTGATGGGCATCTCCATAGCCCGTTGATACGCCTAGTCGATGTGAGACTATCTCCCTCTTTTTGTCTTCTCCACAACCACCTCTATTCCACCCATAATGCTATATCCATGGCTCACGCTCATGTATTGCGTGAAAGTTGAAAGGTTTGAAAAGATAGAGCATGAAAACAAATGCTTGGCTGAAATCGGGGTTGTGCATGATATGAATATTCTTGTGTGATAACAAGGGAGCATAGCCAACACTATATGATTTTGTAGGGATAACTTTCTTTTGCCATAGTATTTTGAGAAGACATGATTGCTTTATTAGTATTGCAGGAAGTATTGTTATTTCTTATGTCAATATAGACTTTTGTCTTGAATCTTTCAGATCTGAACATTCATGCCACAATTAAGGGAATTACATTGAAAAACTATATTGGTTAGCATTCCACATCAAAAATTCTTTCTTTATCATTTACCTACTGAAGGACGAGCAGGAATTAAGCTTGGGGATGCTTGATACGTCTCCAACGTATCTATAATTTTGATTGTTCCAGGCTATTATTTATGAAGTCTTGGATGTCTAATGGGCTTTATCATTCACTTTTATATCATTTTTGGGACTAACCTACTAACCCAAAGGCCCAGTCCAGATTGCTGTTTTTTGCATATTTCAGGTTTTTGCAGAAAAGGAATATCAAACGGAGTCCAAACGGAAAGAAACCTTCGCGAGAGATATTTTTGGAGGAAATCACGCTCGGGAAACATCAGGACCAAATCAGGGGGTAAGAGGCCTGCCCTCGAGGGTGGGGGCGCGCCCCCTGCCTTGAGGCTGGCCCACACGGCCCCCGGTGCCCTCCTTCTTCCTATATATACCTACATACCCCAGAAACTCCATACGCAGAGAGAAAACCATAATTCCACAGCCGTAGCTTCTGTTCCCGTGGAGATCCCATCTTGGAGCCTATTCCGGGAGGGGGATCCATCACTGAGGCCTTCATCATCATCATCATCATCGCCCTCACCATGAGTTGTGAGTAGTTTACCACACACCTTCGGGTCCATAGCTAGTATCTAGATGGCTTCTTCTCTCTCTCTCTCTGGATCTCAATACAAAGTTCTCCTCGGTCTTGGAGGAGATCTATTCGATGTAATCTCTTTTTGCGGTGTGTTTGTAGAGATCCGATGAATTGTGAGTTTATGATCAAGGTTATCTATGAAAGATATTTGGTTCTTCTCTGAACTTTTTATGTGTGCTCATAATATCCTTGCAAGTCTCTTCGAATTATTGGTTTGGTTTGGCCTACTAGATCTATAGTTCTTGCGATGGGAGAAGTGCTTGGCTTTGGGTTCAATCTTGCGGTGTCCTTTCCCAGTGACAGTAGGGGCAGCAAGGCACGTATTGTATTGTTTCCATCGAGGATAAAAAGATGGGGTTTTCATCATATTGCTTGAGTTTATCCCTCTACATCATGTCACCTTGCTTAAGGTGTTACTCTGTTCGTATGAACTCAATACACTAGATGCATGCTGGATAGCGGTCGATGTGTGGAGTAATAGTAGTAGATGCAGGCAGGAGTCGGTCTACTTATCTCGGACGTGATGCCTATATACAATGATCATGCCTAGATAGTTTCATAATTATTCTCTTTTCTATCAATTGCTCGACAGTAATTTGTTTACCCGCCATAGAATACCGCTATCATGAGAGAAGCCACTAGAGAAAACTATGGCCCCCGGGTCTATTCTCAACATATCAATCTACATCTACTTTACTTTTACCGCTTTTATTTGTTGTTTTATTAAACTAAAAATACCAAAAATATATTTATCATCTTTATCAGATCTCACTCTCGTAAGTGACCGTAAAGGGATTGACAACCCCTTATCGCGTTGGCTACGAAGTTCTTATTTGTTTGTGCAGGTGCGAGGGACTCGCGCGTGGTCTCCTACTGGATTGATACCTTGGTTCTCAAAAACTGAGGGAAATACTTACGCTATTGTGCTGCATCTCCCTTTCCTCTTCGAGGGAATACAACGCAAGCTCAAGAGGTAGCAGAGTGGTCCCGATTATTGTCACTTCGGGGTTGTCGGATCATAACACATAGTAGGTGACTATAGACTTGCAAGATAGGATCAAGAACACACATATATTCATGAAAACATAATAGGTTCAGATCTGAAATCATGGCACTCGGGCCCTAGTGACAAGCATTAAGCATAGCAAAGTCATAACAACATCAATATCAGAACATAGTGCATACTAGGGATCAAACCCTAACAAAACTAACTCGATTACATGATAGATCCTATCCAACCCATCACCGTCCAGCAAGCCTACGATGAAATTACTCACACACGGCGGTGAGCATCATGGAATTGGTGATGGAGGAAGGTTGATGATGACGATGGCGACGATCTCCACTCTTCGGAGCCCCGAACGGACTCCAGATCAGCCCTCCCAAGAGAGATTAGGGCTTGGCAGCGGCTCCGTCTCGTGAAACACGATAATTCCTTCTCCCTTTTTTTTCTCCCCGAAACGGAAGATATAGGATCTGGGGGTATGTCGGTGGACCATTGGGGGGCCCACGAGGCAGGGGGCGCGCCCTGGGCCGCGGGGCGCGCCCCCACCCTCGTGGACGGCGCGTGGGCCCCTCCGGTGAGGATCTTCTTGCCGATATTTTTTATATTTTCCGAAATAATTCTCCGTTGATTTTCAGGTGATTCCGAGAACTTTTTATTTCTGCATAAAAACAACACCATGGCAATTCTGCTGAAAACAGCGTCAGTCCGGGTTAGTTCCATTCAAATCATGCAAGTTAGAGTCCAAAACAAGGGCAAAAGGGTTTGGAAAAGTAGATACGTTGGAGACGTATCAGGCGGAAAAGTAGTTTCAATGGATGTTATGTTGTTTCTGGAATATTTGGGAATTTATAGGTGAAATAAGTAGGTCAGGCGGTTTTTGGGGGGGGGGGCACAAGGTAGGGGGTGCGCCCTACCCCCCCAGGGCGCACCCTCCACTCTTATGGCCGCCTGGAGACTCCCCTGGCGTGTACTCCAAGTCCTCTGAATGTCTTCTGGTCCAAAAAAATCGTTGTAAAGTTTCGTTCCGTTTGGACTCCGTTTGATATTCCTTTTCTGCGAAACTGAAAAACAAGGAAAAAACAGAAACTGGCACTCGGCTCTGGGTTATTAGGTTAGTCCCAAAAATCATATGAAATATCATATTAATGCATATAAAGCATCGAAAACAGATAATATAATAGCATGGAACAATAAAAAATTATAGATACATTGGAGACGTATCATTATGGTGGACTCTCGAAAAAGATTGTGGGTTTAAGGGTTTTTGGAAGTACAAGTAGTATCTCTACTTAGTGAAGAATTTTTGGCTAGAGAAGATATTGAGCAAACACCACATGTTAAAGGATGTATGACAATATAACTTCTATGTGAATATGAACAAGCATAAGTCATTATGTTATCTTCCTTGTCCAACGTCAATAATTTTGGCATATAATATTTTGGTGGGAGCTCACAATCATAAAAGATGTCCAAAATAGTGTATTTGCATGTAAATCTTCTCTTCCCTTATTAATTATTTCATGAATTTAATCATTGGCCAATGATATGTTAGTCAATCTCCAACAAATTTTACTACTTATACTTTTCCTTATGTGATATCATTACTTAACATAAGATTAGCATATGATCTTTTTCATTTATTTTTATTTATTTTGATTGAAACAAGTAAATAAGGAAAGAAAAAATTCAAACTAAGCTTTATTATATATCTCGCACACGATTACATAGATAGATAGATCACTAAGAAAACACTTGAAGAAATATCGAACTTATACTTTTATTCAACTAATTCAAAAGATGACTAAGGACCAAACTAAGATAAATAAAGACAAAGATGGTGATCTGATACGATATCGGGGTACTTCCCCCAAGCTTCTCAAGCCAAGGGGAGTGCCCATACCCGATACTCAAGTCTCCTTGGGTGGCGATTGAGGAGAAGGTGGCGATGATGAGGTAGTAGCAACATCATACTTCAGTCTCAAAAGGCACTCCAATCTACGGATAACGCTTCGGAGAGCGATGATGTGCTCTTGCAACAGAAGATTTTCATGAGTGAGAATTTTGTTTTGAACACGAACCGTTTCAATGATCCTAAAAGCTTCAATTCCAGTAGAGGTAAGATATCCGTAGTAAGGTTGATGGATATCCTCCTCTTCTTCTCCTCCTCCTGTAGGTAAGGCTTGCCCTATTTCAGGAATTTTACCTCCCGCAGCTCCCTTTCTCTTGCCACCCTTACTGGCTTCCTTTGGCTCCCCCCTCTTCAATTCTATCTTCATCAGCCAGGCATCATCTTCTACGTTGTTAGAGGAAGCGAAAGACATGATGCTCGACTTGACAGATCCGACAGAAAATAACAAGAAAGAAGAAAAGAGGATTTCTCCACGATATGATGGTCAATACGTTTGGAGGGTATATAAAGATTTTTTATCTTGGGAAACAAGCAAAACATGGGGAATACGGAGTCAGGAAGGCGCCCGAGGTGGGCACAACCCACTTGGGTGTGCTAGGAAAGGCAGGCACACCTTGGTGTCTTGTGCCCTCCTTGATTGCCTTCCTGGTTATTTCTTCTTTTCCAATTTTTTGTAATATTCCAAAACTGACAAAAAATATATTCGTGGAATTTTCGGACTTCGTTTACTTACCGTATCACGTACCTCCTTTTTTAATGATTCTGGAGTGTTCCGGAAGGTTTCTTTTATATGTTGCTCCGGTGTCATGGTTTGGATAATATTGCTTTCAACATTAATAGGCGTACCTGAGATGTAGTGTTTAATTCTTTGACCATTGACCACCTTCGGGTTAGTACCTTCGGCATTATTAATTTTGATAGCTCCGGAACGATAAACCTCTTCGATAATATATAGTCCTTCCCATTTGGAGAAAAAAATTCCTGCAAAGAATCTAAAACGGGAGTTGTGCAAAAGAACATATTCACCCACTTTGAACTCCCGCTTTTGGATTCTTTTATCATCCCATATTTTCACTTTTTCTTTGAATAATTTGGCATTTTCATAAGCCTGGGTTCTCCATTCATCTAGTGAGATAATATCAAATAACCTCTTTTCACCGGCAAGTTTGAAATTGTAATTGAGTTCTTTGATTGCCCAATATGTTTTATGTTCTAACTCAAGAGGCAGATGACATGCCTTTCCATAAACCATTTTGTAGGGAGACATACCCATAGGATTTTTATATGTTGTTCTGTAGGCCCACAATGCACCATCCAATTTCTTAGACCAATTCTTTCGAGACCTATTAATATTCTTTTGTAATATTAATTTTATTTCTCTATTGCTAAGTTCAACTTGACCACTAGATTGACGATAATAAGGTGATGCAATTATATGGTTAACATCATACTTAGCAAGCATCTTATGGAAAGCACCATGAATAAAGTGTGAACCATCGTCGGTCATTAAATATCTAGGGACTCCAAACCTAGGGAAAATAACTTCTTTAAGCATTTTAATGGAAGTGTTAAGATAAGCATTACTAGTTGGAATAGCTTCTACCCACTTAGTAACGTAATCAACAGCAACCAGAATATGAGTATACCCATTAGAGGACGGAAAAGGTCCCATATAATCAAAACCCCAAACATAAAATGGTTCAACAGCAAGTTAATAATTCATAGGCATTTCTTGACGCTTACCTATATTACCAATTCTTTTACATTCATCACACGATAAAACAAACTTACAGGCATCCTTGAAGAGAGTAGGCCAATAAAAACCAGATTGCAATACCTTGTGAGCAGTTCTATCTCCCGCATGATGTCCTCCATAAGCTTCGGAGTGGCATTTCCGTAGGATTAGTTCATGTTCATGCTCAGGTACACAATGTCTAATAATAGCATCTAATCCTTCTTTATAAAGATGTGGGTCATCCCAAAAGTAATGTCTTAAGTCATAGAAGATTTTTTCTTTTCTTTTGTTGGTATGTGAAACTAGGTGGTATGTATTTGGCAACAATATAATTAGCATAATCAGCATACCAGGGTGTGTCGTGAAGACATTTATTGACACCAATTGTTCATCAAGAAAACTATCATCAATAGGTAGTGGGTCATCCAGAACATTTTCTAATCTAGACAAGTTATCAGCTACGGGGTTCTCAGCTCCTTTCCTATCAATGATATGTAAGTCAAATTCTTGTAGCAAGAGAACCCACCTAATGAGTCTAGGTTTAGCATCTTTCTTTTCCATAATATATTTTATAGCAGCATGATCAGTGTGAACAATTACTTTGGAATCAACAATATAGGATCTGAATTTATCACAAGCAAACACAACTGCTAAAAATTCGTTTCCAGTAGTAGCATAATTTCTTTGGGCACTATCTAGAGCTTTGCTAGCATAATGGATAAAACATTTAATTTTTTATCAACTCTTTGTCCTATAACAACACCAACAACATAATCACTAGCATCACACATAATTTCAAAAGGCAAGTTCCAATCAGGTGGTTGAACAATAGGTGCAGAAGTTAACGCTTTCTTGAGTGTTTCAAAGGCTTCTACACAATCATCATGAAAAACAAATGGACCATACTTTTGTAAAAGATTTGTAAGAGGCCTAGAAATTTTAGAGAAATCTTTGATAAACCTCCTATAGAAACCAGTGTGACCAAGGAAACTAGGAATAGCTTTAATATATTTAGGACATGGCATTTCCTCAATTGCATCAACTTTAGCTTTATCCACCTCTATACCTCTTTCGGAGATTTTATATCCCAAAACAATACCTTTGTTAACCATAAAGTGGCATTTCTCCCAATTCAAGACAAGATTAGTTTGCTCACATCTCTGCAAAACTCGATAAAGGTTGCTTAAGCAGTCATCAAAAGACTTCCTGTAGAAGGAAAAATCATCCATGAAAACCTCAACAATCTTTTCACAAAAATGAGAGAATATATCTGTAATACATTTTTAAAAGGTAGCAGGTGCATTACATAAACCAAAAGGCATACGTCTATAAGCATAAGTTCCAAAAGGACAAGTAAAGGTGGTCTTCTCTTGATCAGGTTGTGAAACAGTTATTTGAGAGAAACCAGAGTATCCATCAAGAAAACAAAAGTGTGTGTGCTTAGATAGTCTTTCTAACATTTTATCGATAAAAGGTAGAGGTTAATCATCTTTTCTAGTTGCTTTATTTAATTTTCTGAAAACAATTACCATATGATAGGTGACAATTCTTTGTGGAATAAGTTCATTTTTATCATTAGGAACAACAGTAATACCTCCCTTCTTAGGGACACAATAAGTGGGACTTACCCATCTACTATCAGCTATGGGATAGATTATACCTGGTTCCAGAAGCTTTAATATTTCATTTCTTACCACTTCTTACATCTTTGGATTCAAACGACGTTGGTGATCAACAACATGTTTAGTATTAGGCTCCATATTAATCTTGTGCTGACATAGAGTGGGACTAATGCCCTTAAGATCATCAAGAGTATATCCAATAGCAGGCTGGTGCTTCTTCAGAATTTTCAATAATCTTTCTTCTTTGTGTTTTGAAAGGTTAGCACTAATAATAACATAATATACCTTTTTCTCATCAAGATAAGCATATTTCAAAGTGTCGGGTAATTGTTTTAGTTCAAACACAGGATCGCCTTTAGGTGGAGGATGACCTATTAGAGTTTTAATAGGAAAATTATGCTTAAGCAGAGGTTGTTGTTGAAAGAAAATTCTATCTATTTCATTTCTTTCATGCATGTGCATATCATTTTAATGGTCTAGCAAATATTATTCTAGTGGATTAGTAGGCGACACGGCAATAGAAGCAAGACCAATTATTTCATCTTTAATTACTAGGTAATTATTTCTTATGAGGTTTTCTATTAAACTTGGAAAAATTAAATTCATGAGACTCATCACCAAAGCTAACACTCATAGTTTTTTTATGATAATCTATAGTAACATTGAAAGTGTTCAAGAAAGGTCTGCCAAAGATAATGAGACAAAAGTCATCTAATGGGGAACCAAGAACTAGAAAGTCTGTAGGATATTTTGTTTTCCCACACAAGACTTCCACATCTCTAACAATCCCATGTGGTGTGATGGTATCTCTGTTAGCAAGTTTAATAGTAACATCTATGTCTTCTATTTCAGGGGGTGCTATGTCATCCATAATTTCTTGATATAAAGTAAAAGGAATAGCACTTACGCTAGCACCTATATCACATAAACCATGATAACAATGATCTCCTATTTTGACTGAAGACAACGGGCATGCCAACAACCGGTCTATGTTTATCCTTTTCATCAGGTTTGGCTATTCTAGCGGCTTAATCACAAAAGTACATAACATGCCCATCAATATTTTCTACCAGGAGATCTTTAACCATAGCAACACTAGGTTCTACTTTAATCTTCTCGGGAGGTTTAGGTGCTTTAATATTACTTTTGTGGACCACAGTTGAAACCTTAGCATGTTCCTTTATCCTAACAAGGAAATGTGGTTTTTAGCATATAAGCAGTAGGTACAATTGGATCAACATTGTAAATGATAGTTTCCTCTTTAGCTATTACCGGTTATCTAACTTCTTCTTTAATAGGGGGGATGATATTTAAACCACTTCTCCTTAGGGAGATCAACATGAGTAGCAAATGTTTCACAAAAAGAGGCTACTATCTCAGAGTCAAGTCCATATTTAGTGCTAAACTTTTGAAAAACATTGGTATTCATAAGAGATTTACCACAATCAAACTCAAGCTTAATACCCGACCCTTTACCTTTGTCGACTTCCCAATCTTCAGAGTTGCATTTAATTCTTTCTAAGAGATCCCACCTAAATTCAACAGTCTTCTTCATAAAAGAACCAGTAGAAGAAGTATCGAGCATGGATTGATCATTACGAGAAAGCCGAGCATAAAAGTTCTGAATAATAATTTCTCATGAGAGCTCATGATTGGGGCATGAATATAACATTGACTTAAGACTCCCTCCAGCTAGAGCGATACTTTCTCCTTCATGGGGCCATAAATTATATATGTAATTCCGATCATGATGAACTAGGTGCATAGGATAATGTTTTGGTGAAATAGCAATTTCAATCGATTCGAGTTCCAAGATCCAATATCATTGCATAGCCTATACCATGTCAATGTCTTTCCCTTAAAGGATAAATGGAAAACCTTCTTCTTAGCTTCATCTCTGGGTAAACCTGCAAGCTTAAATAATCCACAAATTTCATCCACATATATCAAGTGCATATCAGGATGTTCGGTTCCATCTCCTGCATAAGTATTATCTAGCAGTTGCTCTATCATACCCGAAGAAATTTCATAACCAATATTTTCAGTAGGTGTTGTAGGTTGAGGGGCAACTAATTGTGCTTCCGGTCGAGGTGAAGATACCCTGAACAAACCCCTCAAAGGATTGTTCTCCATTGTAACAAGTGATAATAAATTTCAGCACATAGTAATAATTTTTCTTTACCAAGAGCGCTTCACTCCCCGAAAACGGTGCCAGAAAAGAGTCTTGATGACCCACAAGTATAGGGGGTCAATCATAGTCCTATCTATAAGTAAGAGTCTCGAACCCAACGAGGAGCAGAAGGAAATGGCAAGTGGTTTTCAGCAAGGTAATGTCTGCAAGCACTGAAATTGTTGGTAACATATAGTTTGATAGCAGGATAATTTGTAACGAGCAAGTAACGGTAATGGTAAATAGTATGTAGCAAGGTAGCCCAATCCTTTTTTGGCAATAGATAGGCCAAAACGGTTTCTTATAATAAGCAAAGTGTTCTTGAGAAGACACGGGAATTTCATCCAGTCACTTTCACCATGTTGGTTTGATTTGTGTTCGCTACTTTGATAATTTGATATGCGGGTGGATCGGTGCTTAAGTGTTGTTCTTACTTGAACAAACCTCCTACTTATGATTAACCCCTACGCAAGCATCCGCAACTATGGGAAAAGTATTAAGATAAAATCTAACCATAGCATTAAACATTTGGATCCAAATCGGTCCCTTACGAAGTAGCGCATAAACTAGGGTTTAAGCTTCCATCACTCTAGCAACCCATCATCTAATAACTACTCCACAATGCATTCCCTTAGGCCCAAATATGGTGAAGTGTCATGTATTCGATGTTCACATGACACCTGATACGTCCAAAACGTATCTATAATTTCTACTTGCTCCATGCCTCTTTTGTGTGATATTGCTATGATATTTATGCACTTCCATACACTTTTGATCATATTTGGACTAACCTATTAACTCAGTGCACCCCAGTGTCAGTTTCTGTTTTCTGCTGTTTTTGTATTTCAGGTTTTCCCATTACTTAAATTGCCAGAAAAATTCCGGGAAAAATATATAAAAAATCAGCGCTCCAGAAGCTTCCATGCGGCAGAAGTAGGGCCAGAGGGGGGCCAGAGGGGCTCCAGGCGCCCTGAGGGGGCGGCCCCACCCCTGGCCGCGCCGGGGGGGTGCCTGGGCCCCCCTCTCCGCCTCTGGTGCCCCCCTTTGGCATATATTTAACACGCGTCCCGAAACCCTCGAGGACGGAACCCTTTTTTGCGATCTCATCTCTGTTCCGCCGCCGCCGCGCTTCCAAGATCGGGAGCACTAGGAGAACTCTTCCCGGCACCCTGCCGGAGGGGAGAACCACCACCGGGAGCTTCTCCACCACCATGGACTCCTCCCGGATGAGCCGTGAGTAGTCTCCCTTGGACCATGGGTCCATGACCAGTAGCTATGTGATGTTCTCCTCCCCTTCTTGTTCTTCATGGATTAGACCTCGTGAGCTGCACTACATGATCGAGGCACATATGTAATCTTTATGTTGTTGCTATGCTGAGTTTGCTGGGATCCGATGGATTATGAGATTATGTTTAGATTGTGTGTGAGTAATATATTTGATTCACCTCTTTTATATTTATGTTCTTGAGTAATTCTTGCATGTTCTCCGTTGCTGTTTATTGCTTTGGCCGAGTAGTAGGTAGTAACTCCACGAGGGAACGTTATGCTTGATTGTGGGTTCATGCCCCTCGATGACTAGCTTGAGTGACAGAAACATGAGTCTAGGGGATGTGTTGTTGCCACAAGGGGGAAAACAACGGTGCTTGTACTTGCGGGTGCAAGGATTGTTTACTTTACGCAAAGTTCTTTTAATGCAGCTGTCTGTTACTTTGAGTTTACACTTTGGGTGGGACTCGCAACTTAATACCAGCGAGATGTTCTGGATAGATATCTCAAGGTGGATGATTAGTAGTAGATGCAGATGGATTTCGGTCTACTTGCCTTGGCGTACCGCCCATGCTTTTGAGCCTCTACCTTTCTGTACAGCATAGTTAGCATTGGTTTGCGCACATAATCTTGTCAATTGCCCAACTGTAATTTGTTTACCTCGCTTAGCTGTTTTATCGTCTTTTGGGAGAGAGACATCACTAGTGAACATCATGGGACCCCGGTCCATATTACCATCACTGATCACACCCGCTATTTACTTCATGTTCTTCTTTCCTAGTTGCAGTCATATCTATCACTATTATCTCTTGCGTTTGATCCTTTGTAAACGACAAGGCCGGAGGGATTGACAACCTCTCTGTACTCGTTGGGAGCAAAGTTATTTGTATCTGTGTGCAGGTCCTGTCAAGCAAAAGTTTCTGGCGCCCTTGACACCTTCTTGTCGACCCTCGGAGTCTCACGGGATTCGATCCTTGGTATCTTTGCCAAGGGAAAGTTGCCGTTACGCTACATCTCAAACCTTCCACTTGGGGTAACCAACGAGGGGCGAAAAGCCATCAAGCAAAGTTTCTGGCGCCGTTGCCGGGGACTCCACTCTTCAAGATAGGGGAGTTGCACGCTATCTTTTATCTTTGCTTTTTAGTCTTGTTAGTTTATCTTTCAGTTTTTGCTTTAGTTTCCTTTACCAAAAATCACAAAAATAGTTATCTTGCTTGCTTGCTACTATGGGTTCCACCGAGAACACCAAGTTGTGTGACTTCACTAGTCATAACAACGATGACTTTATTTGCACGCCTATTACTACACCTGCCACTTCAGCACCTTCTTATGAAATTAAACCTGCTTTACTGAACCTAGTTATGAAAGATCAATTCTCCGGTGCTGGAGATGATGCTGCTTTGCACTTAAATAATTTTGTTGAGCTCTGTGATATGCAAAAGTACCAAGAAATAGATGGTGATATTGTTAAGCTTAAGCTTTTTCCTTTCTCCTTGAGAGGAGGAGCTAAAATTTGGTTTCAATCCTTGCCTAGAAATAGCATAGATTCTTGGGACAAGTGCAAGGGTGCCTTTATTGGGAAATACTATCCCCCTGCTAAAATTATCCAACTAAGGAGTAACATAATGAATTTTAAACAATTGGATAATGAACACGTTGCCCAAGCTTGGGAACACATGAAATCTCTTGTCAAGAACTGCCCTACTCATGGTTTGACTACTTGGATGGTTATCCAAACTTTTTATGCAGGCTTGAACTTTACCTCGCGGAACTTGTTAGATTCGGCCGCGGGAGGAACCTTTATGTCAACTACACTTGGTGCTGCCACGAAGCTTCTCGATGAGATGATGACCAATTATTCCCAATGGCACACCGAACGCGCTCCAACAGGTAGGAAGGTAAACTCTGTCGAGGAGATCTCCTCCCTAAATGAAAAAGTTGACTTGATCATGTCTCTACTTTCCAAGCAATCTCCTATTGATCCTCGTGATGTTCCCTTAAATTCTTTGATTGCTCAAGATCAAGTAGATGTGAACTTTATCTCTAGAAACAATTTCAATAACAATGCTTATAGGAGTAATTTTGGTAGCAACCCTAGACCGTTCCCCTCTAATTCCTATGGGAACAACAATGCTTATCCTAGCACCAAGAACTCCACCTCTGAACTAGAGATTATGCTTAAAGACTTCATCACTACCCAAAAAGCCTTCAATAAGAATGTAGAAGAAAAACTAAACAAACTAGATAATCTCTCTTTGAAGGTAGAAAATTTAGCCCATGAGGTAGAATTCCTTAAAATTAGAACTTCCCCTCTTGAGGAGAGGAAGACCACTCCTATGAATGCTATTCAAGTGCAAATTAATGAGAACATTAGGATGTTGGCTAAACTTAAAGAGAGATGGGCTACAGAAAAGGAGGAAGAAGATAGAATTAAGAGCCTTCCTACCCATCACACTGTTGCTACTATCCAAGTTGTTGAGGATATCCAAACTCTTAGCACCCAATGCACTCCTGGTCCCATTGGACCTATTAATGGTGATGCTATGACCTCAACCGTAGAAACTCCTATGACCATAGAAGCTACCAAACAAGTGAGCCTAAAGGACACCACTACCACTTTACTTGATAGTAGTGACCTTGATTTTGATAATTGCACCCTTTCTGAAGTTATTAATTTTCTTCACAAGATGTCTAGAGATCCCCGCACTAGCACGCTTAATCTTGCCTTCACAGAGCATATCACTAATGCTCTTACCAAAGCTAGGGAGGAGAAGCTTAGGGTAGAAGCCTCCATACCTAGAAAGCTAGAAGATGGTTGGGATCCTATGATTAAAATTAAGTTGAATAACTTCTCTTGCTATGCTTTATGTGATGTTGGAGCTAGTACCTCCGTTATGCCCAAAAGAATATATGATATGCTTAAATTGAAACCTTTTGATTCTTGTTCTTTTGGTGTTCGTCTTGTTGATTCTTCCATAAAGAAACCATTGGGGAGGATCGACGATGTTCTTATCATTGTCAATGAAAATTATGTTCCCATTGATTTTACTATTATGGATATTGAATGTGAACCTTCTTGTCCAATTATTTTGGGACGTCCTTTTCTTCGCACCGTTGGTGCTATCATTGACATGAAAGAGGGGAATCTAAAATTCCAATTTCCTCTCAAGAAAGGGATGGAACACTTCCCTAGAAAGAAGATCAAGTTACCTTTTGAGTCCGTTATACGGGCTAGCTATTCTTTTACTCTGGATAAAACTTGATCCTCTCTTTTTGCACTATGCCTAGCTTAAAGGCATAAAAGAAAGCGCTTTTGGGAGGCAGCCCACAATGAATAAAGTTTTATTTTGCTTTTGTTGTGTCTTGATGTTTGTTACTACAGTAGCATCATCATTGTATCTTTACTTTTCAGCTTTGTGCCAAGTTTAGCCTCCGATTGCAAGAAAGTTCAAAAGTTATGATGTGCAGTCCAGAAAACAGATTCTGTCCTTGGACAGAAAAATTCGTATAAAATCACCAGATCATCTCTTTGATCTTAATTTTTTTGACAACGTGCTCTATACAATTGTCTTTCATGCGTCTGTTCTGAGTTTTTTTATTTGAGTTGCATAAGTGCCCCGAAAAAATTATTTACTACCTGCTGGTCTGTTTTTCACAGATTCTGTCCTGTTTTGCCTTTTCTTCGTTTTGCAAACCTTGAGCTTGCTTTTTCTTTGCAAAAACCTTTTGGCAATCTTGAGAAACAGTAGCTATTCAAGATTATCTTTATTTCCAGCAAGGAAAAATTATTTTATTATGGGCACTAACCTCGCTAATCAGATTATGATGAGTTATGTATGAAGGGAGTTTTCAAGTGTGCGAGGGAAGATGATAAAAAGATTCAGGAGGGTCAAACGCTCAAGCTTGGGGATGCCCCCGTGCACCCCCAAGAAATACTCAAGAAGACTCAAGCGTCTAAACTTGGGGATGCCCCCGTGCATCCCCTTCTCCATCAACAATTATCAGTTCGTCTTTCGTTCCACTATATTTTAATCACTTCATGCGTTATGTGCTATTCTTGGAGCGTCTTGCTTTTAGTTTCCTTTTTAGTTTTCTTTAGCTTTGCTTGCTGTTCATAACGAGTTAGTGAAAGTGCAACTAATCCCCGGGTGGTTTTGGTAATTAATAACAACATATATATCATTGAACTAATAGTTACTTGAGAATCATTTCAGAGAAGTTCAGTGATATGGGTATGGAAATGACTGAAGAAGTGGACCCCTCAAAATGCTAAGGCAAGCATTGGCAAAAGCTCAAGACTCCATTTTTGGTTTAGTGATCAAAGATCACATTGAGTCCATAGGAAAAGCCAATACTATTAAAAGGGGATGAGGTTGTGTTGATGATCTGGTTGCTCAAGTGCTTAGTGATTTAGCTCCTTCAACTATCAGCAACTTTCACTACTATACACACTCATAAGTAATCTCGGACAAACCGATTCTTCCAACTCAGTCCCACCGAGATGAACCACCTCAGCCATAAGCCAAACCCTAGAAAAATCGGTCAATCCGATTTTGAGTTCGGTCTCACCGAAACTGGACTGCCAATCTTCTGTAACCGTTTGACATCATTTCGGAATATCCGAGTTGATAATTTCGGTCCCACCGAAACTGGCAAGTTCCTATCTTAAACTCATATCGGACAAACCGAGATGGTATTTTCGGTCCCACCGAAAACCCCAACGTTCACTATATTTGAACTTTCGGTCTGACCGAGTTTTCACTTCGGTCTCACCGAGATTGCTCAATTATGTGTGTAACGGTTGGATTTTGTGTGGAGGCTATATATACCCCTCCACCCCCTCTTCACTCGTGGAGAGAGCCATCAGAAAGTACTACCACTCCTACCTTACACTTTCTGAGAAGAGAACTACCTACCCTTGTGTTGAGATCAAGTTGCTCCATTCCTACCATATGAAACTTGATTTCTAACCTTCCCAAGTTGCTTTCCACTCAATCCCTGCTTCCACCAAAGCCAAATCAGTGAGGAGAGTTGAGTGTTGGGGAGATTATCATTTGAAGCACAAGAGCAAGGAGTTCATCATCATCTACAACATCTATTACCTTTTGGAGGGTGGTGCCTCCTAGATTGGTTAGGTGTCGCTTGGGAGCCTCCGTCATTGAGATGTGGAGTTGAACCAAGAAGTTTGTAAGGGCAAGGAGATCGCCTACTTCGTGAAGATCTACCCCGAGTAAGGCTAGTCCTCCGTGGGCGTAGGCCATGATGGAATAGACAAGGTTGCTTCTTCGTGGACCCTTCGTGGGTGGAGCCCTCCGTGGACTCGCGCAGCCGTTACCCTCCGTGGGTTGAAGTCTCCATCAACGTGGATGTACGATAGCACCACCTATCGGAACCACGAGAAAAATCTCCGTGTCTCCAAATTGTGTTTGATCTTCTCCACCTCTCTTTACTACATGTGCAATTTACTTTCCGCTGCTTATACTCTAGAATTGCATGTGTAGGGTGATACTTGAATTGATCATAATTGTGAAACTGCCAAAAACTGTTCATGATCAAAAGGCAGAATTTTTATATTGTCAAGTAGTCTAATCACCCCCCCTCTAGACATACTTTCGATCCTACAAGTGGTATCAGAGCTTTGGTCTCCACTGTTTTGGTTTCCATTGCATTGGACTCCATAAGCTTGGTTTCACAACCTAGGAGAGTATGGCGTCTAGTGAGGGTAATTATCGTAGAGGTCCTTACTTTGATGGTACAAATTTTGCTAGTTGGAAGCATAAAATGAAAATGCATATTCTTGGTCATAACCCAGCCGCATGGGGCATTATTTGTGTTGGTATGCAAGGTGATTTCTTCGAAGAAGGAAAAGTTCCGGATCGCGAAGCTACACCAGAAGAGTTACGGATGTTGCAAAACAATGCTCAAGCTTGTGACATTCTCTTCAATGCTTTGTGTCCCGAGGAGTTCAACAAAATCAGCCGTCTTGAGAATGCTAAAGAGATTTGGGATACTTTGGTTGAAATGCACGAAGGTACTGAATCTGTGAAGGAATCAAAGCTAGATATTCTTCAAGGTCAACTTGACAAGTTCAAGATGAAGGATGGTGAAGGAGTCGCTGAAATGTACTCTAGGCTTGCTCTCATCACAAATGAGATTGCCGGCTTAGGAAGCGAAGAAATGACCGACCGATTCATCATCAAGAAGATTCTAAGAGCTTTGGATGGAAAATATGACACCGTGTGCACTTTGATCCAAATGATGCCAAACTACAAGACTCTCAAGCCAACTGAAGTCATTGGAAGAATTGTTGCTCATGAGATGACACTTAAGGATAAGGAAGAGATTCACAACAAGTCAAGTGGTGCTTACAAAGCTACAAGTGATGCTCCCACTACCTCAAGTGACAAGTTAATTTCCAATGAAGAGATAAGCCTAATGGTTAGGAACTTCAACAAGTTCTACAAGAATAGAGGCAAAGAAAGAAGCTCAAAGTCTAGATCATATGATGAAAAGAGATCTTCTAGTCGTGATCGAAACTGCTACAATTGTGGAAGACCCGGACACTTCTCAAATGAGTGTACGGCTCCCCACAAGAGAAGAGAAGAATCTCCAAGAAGAAGAGCAAGAGATGAGTCACCTCGGAGAGAGAGAAGGAGTAGAGATGATCGTTATGAACGAAGACCCTCTCGGAGAAGCAAGGATTCGGAGAGGAAAGACAAGTCATCAAGGAGCTACACAAGAAGAAGACATCAAGCTCATGTAGGTGAATGGGTCTCCGGCTCCGACTCTGACAATCAATCCGATGGAAGCTATCACTCCGACTCCGACTACAGTCAAGATGAAGGTGTTGCCGGACTTGCACTCGTATCCTCCAACTCCAACTCCTACGACTTATTTGATTCACCAAATGAGGGAATTGGAAGATGCTTCATGGCTAAAGGCCCCAAGGTAACACACCTTGAGTTCATTGACTTTGATAGTGATGAGGATGACTTGCTTGGTGAGGATGAGCTCTTGCATGATAAATCTAGTGAGCTTAGTAACGATGAAAATGCTAGTAGTCTCTATAGTCGAGAAGAGTCGAATGACAATGCTATGAAGGAGATTGAGCGTCTAACTAAAGAACTAAACACTCTTAAGTTAGCTCATGAAACAACTCAAGAAGATCATAGAGAGCTCCTAAGATCTCATGAGAAGCTACGCTTCGAGAAGCTCACTCTAGAGAAAGAACATGAGTTTCTAAAAGCGATCAATGACGATCTTCGAAAGAAGAGTTCTTCATATCTTGCCAAACGACTTCTCTTGTCTAATTTCTTGCCACCTATTAAGACTAAGCATGACAAGCATAAGAAAAGTTCTTCCTCTAGTAGTAACAATAACCATGTTAAATCTAATATTGTTGCTTCTAGTAGTTCTCTTGATTCCACTAACAATGTTTCAAGCCAAGTTACACTTGAGCAAGAAAATAGCTTATTGAAGGAAATCATAGAGAAAGGTGTCTACAAGAGTCTTGCCGGAAGCAAGAACTTTGAGGAAATTGTTCGCAAACAAGGAAGGTACCGGAAGAATCAAGGGATTGGTTTTGAGCGAAAGTTCAACGCTGAAGGTGTTGAATGGGAAGAAGGTCGATACCCTACTCCACAGTTTGTTTCTCAAAAGGAGAAGTATGATCCTACTTCTTCCAATGTGGAACAAGCTCAAGATGACCTTCCACCACAAGACCACAAGCTAAAGGCCAAGGACAAGCTTCAAGAGGAGATTGATGCATTCATTGAAGCACCTCAAGCCATGGTCAAGTGGGTTCCCAAGGACACGTCAAGTTCTACTTCGTTAAGTTCAACTACAACCCCAAGGATTCCCATCAAGATGATGTGGATCCCGAAGAAGAAGAACTAGAAGGTTCTTGAGGGTGACTCCGCCAACATACTTCACTCACATTCATTTTGGCAACTTGTGCAATCAACTTCCACATCATGCACTAGTTCATGGAGTCACAAACCCTCTTGTTGGTAAGTCAAGGGACAAGGTAATCATTGCTTTCATGGACATCATCTATTGTGAACTTCAATCTATGTCTATGGATATCCTTGTTTGTTCCTTGTGGGACTAACCCATGTAGGTATTGAAAGTGCCCTAATCCAAAGGATTGCTCCCAACTCTTGATGATCTACATCAACATTGAGCATCCACATCTTCAACATCTACATGAAGTCTTCTACGACAACCCAAGGTTAGTTTGACCCTTTAAAAGGGGTTCTCACATCTAGGGGGAGCTTTGCTCTAAAAATTGAGCTAAAGCATCTCCAAATGATGTGAACACATCAATGCTTTATGTAAAAGTGGTAACCCCACTTGTGCTTAAACGATGAGTATGACCTATGATCAAATGTTCTCATTTGGCTCCTAAGTCAATATACTCATATATAGATGACCTAGTCATCGACAAATTGTGTGCTAGTAGCTAGAGTTTTGGTTGTGCATGTTTGACACATATTTCATTTGCTATCTTATTGTGTGAGCATGTTGAATGCATGATTTTATCCATTCGAGGACATCCATTTGTTGTTTTGATTGTTTTGATTTTTCTGGCCAAATGGATGGACAAGAATGCCTAAGCACCTTCCCTAGCTATCTATGCTTTCTTGTCTCAAAATCCATTCATGCTCATATCACAACTTTGAACAAGTCATTTTCGGACCCTCCGAGTGAGGAGCACTCGGAGCCACCGATCCGTCTAAGGCTGACTTCCAAAACCTTCTAAGTCAATTTCGGTCTGACCAACTTTTCCCACTCGGTCCAACCGAAATGCTTAGACTGATCTAGGTTTCATCTCGGTGAAACCGAGTTCAAAATCTCGGCGTGACCGATATGCGTAACTGCACAGCAGTTATCCATTTCGGTGTCACCGAGTTTTTCAACTCGGTCCCACCGACAGCATGGGGATATAAATACTGAGGGCAGCGCGCGATTAATTCTTCAAACCGTTTCGCCCCCAAGTCCCCTGCTGCCATCGCCCTGGTCTCCGGATCGTCGCCGTCGTCGCCTGTGCGCCCTCGCCGCAGGTCTCCGCCGCCGTCAACGGTTTTTCTTCTCCGCGCCGTTGCCGCCGTAGAGGGACTCTACCAAGTTAGGGTGAGTCTCTATCCCTCTCGTGCTCCCCATCTGATTCTTGCACGATTGGTTTGCCATGCATCTAGCCACGTTTGAAATCTTCCTTAACATCAGATCGGATCTAGTTTCGAGCGAAATTCTTAGGTTTAGGTTTCCACGGAATACATCTCGGTGAAACCAATTTTGAAAACTCGGAATGACCGATTTGGCCTCTGGCCATTGCACTGCACCTTTCGGTCTAACCGAGTCGTGCGAATCGGTGTGACCGATGTAGAGTCTTAGTGAAACCCTAGTGGTTCGGCAGGACCGAAACCCACTTCGGTCTGACCGAAAGTGGTGTGTAAGTTTCTGTTATACACTTCGGATTCACCGAAACTGAATATCGGTTTGACCGAAATGCACTCTGTGAAAACTCAAAACTAAGATTTGAACTCATTTTTTTGCAAAAACCTCTGCAGTTATGATAACTCTTCTACTCTGCCTATAACTTATCTATTCACAGGTTGTCAGCCATGTCAGATGCCAGTGACAGCCAGAACAGGTCTGAATCACCTTTTGCAGAGATTCCAGAGGCAGATACTAGTCCTGAGGCTAGTAGTCCTAGTGATGATGGTGAGAGGAGTACCCCCAGTGGTTTGCCTCCTGCAGCCACCAGAACCAGAAAGCAGAGAAATTCTGATGATGAGGACTCTGACTTCGTTGCTGAGGAAGTAACCTCCAAGCCCAAGAGAAAAGTTGTTGCCAAAGAGCACCAAGGGCTTCAGTCGAAGAAAGGCACCAGCAAGGTCAAGCAGTCAGCTGTTGCCAAGAAGCTGAACTTGGAAGAGCCAGCTCCAAGTAAAGTGAAGAAAACTTCCAAGAGGAAGAGGGTAGTGTATGCTGAACCTCATGTTGATGCAGCAGTTGAAGAAGAAGAAGAAGATGCACCCCAGCCTCCTCCTCAGAAGGCTAAGTTCATGGGTGATGCAATTAGGGCTCAAGCCACTTCTAAGCCCAAGAAACCTGCTCAAGCCAAGGCAGCTCCAGCAAAGCCCAAGAGGACTACCAGGAACATCCCAGCCTCTGAGAAGAACAAAGGTGATGTGCCACCGTCTGAGTCTGAAGAAGAACATGTGTTGCTGAAGCTCCGTCCTAAATTGCCACTCCACAACGATGCTCATCCTCAAGCCGAGGATATGAAGGCAAGGAAGGATAGAGGTCTCAGGCTATGGAGACAGTCTGATCCATATGCCGTGAGGAGAAGGACTGCTGTGGACCCCAGATTCCACACCAGAGAGCAGCAGGACTTCTATGAGACCGTGCTGATGGATAAGAAGCCTATTGTTGCAGATACCAGGTACGTTGACTGGGAGTACATTGACAGTGAAGAGCACCGAGACTTCTTTCCCCATGTGCATGAGAGCTTCACTGCATGTGGAGTTGATGACTTTGTGGGTCAGAAACTGACAGATTGGAACGATGAGATGATCATGCAGTTCTACGCCACAGCCCACTTTTATCCTGATGGGAAGATCACCTGGATGACTGAAGGTCAAAGGTTTTCTTCATCTGTTGAAGAATGGGCAGAACTTCTGAATGCTCCAGTGCAGAGAGAGGACGACATTGATGTCTATGGGATTCCTAAGAAGAACCATGATTCCATGAAGAACATGTACAAGGAGATCCCCGCAGCTGATTTGGAAGGGTGGAAGCTTGGCTCAGTGTACTATCTCCAGGCAGGTCTAACTACCACAAACACTATTCTGAGGCATACCTTGATGCCCAAGTCTGGAGACCACCGCATGATCCGAGGCTATTCTATCAACATGCTGCACATTCTTGATGAGAAGGCACCTTTCAAGGTGATGGACTTAATGGTAGAAACCATTAAGAGGACTGCAGCTGACCAGAAGAGGTCGTGTGGATTTGCCCCGCAGATTCAGATGCTCATCAATGCCAAGTTTGGCACGGGCAAATTCATGTTGGATAGGAAGCACTTGCCACTGCAGCCAGAGCATGAAGATAACATTGTTGTGATGGATGAGGAGGATCCAACTTCAGTTGAAGGTCAAGCCAAGATTGAAGCTGTGAAGAAAGCTAAAGCTGATAAAGAGGCAGCAGCAGCAGCAGCTAAACCAAAGAGCTTCGGAGAACAGATTCTTGAAGCTACCCAGAGGATTGAGCAACGCCTGGCCAGCATTGAACAATCTCAGGAGAGCCTAGAGAGGATTGTTGACGACAAGATCCACGCTCTGGACGTGAAGCTGACTGAGATTCAGGTGACCGTCAACAAGCTTGAGGCAGACATGGAGGAAGCTAGGCAGGACAGAGCAGAGCTCATGCAGGATGACCTAGTCCAGGACTCTCATCGCCAGACTGCTCAGGTTCCCAGAGGATCCCGATCAGGAGCTATCCCAGTGACTGTCTCCAGGGCTACCACTTCATCACCTCCTACAGCTCCAGCCACAGCTCCGGCATCCACTCCTCCAGCGCAGACATCAGCTGAAGTCTTCGCCGATGCCGTCATTTCTACTCCGACATCTACCCAGACGGGAGCCGCCAGCAGAGCCCGCAGTGACGCTTAGCTCTATCCTTTTTCGAACTTTTTGGTAACTTGTTGCCAAAGGGGGAGAAATTGTATAGATCATAGGGCTTCGAGAGAGAGAGTGCTCTTTCGTTCTTTTGCCGGTTTTCTTTGAGATACATTTGGTTCTTTTGGTTCTTGAAACTTTCAGTGTGCTTGCTACTACGTTTGATGCTACCTTAATGAGTGCTTAGTCATACTATGCTTTAATGTGTGCTTAATGCTTATCATATGCTATTCCTATCTTGTATGGCTATTTACTCATGTCTTGGTGATTGGGTGCATGTTATTCATTCTTATCATTTTGTGCGCTCCACCAAGATGTATGTGACATGGAAGAGTGACCCATAATCCTAATCGATTGTGCATTTGCATTCAAACGCAAATTTTAAATAATGCACAAATTTAGGGGGAGCTCTTGTTTATCACATACTTCTCAAAGCGACGATATTATTCATTGATTATATCTTTTGTCGAAGCTTTGATCTATATGTTGTCATCAATTACCAAAAAGGGGGAGACTGAAAGTGCAACTAATCCCCGGGTGGTTTTGGTAATTAATAACAACATATATATCATTGAACTAATGGTTACTTGAGAATCATTTCAGAGAAGTTCAGTGATATGGGTATGGAAATGACTGAAGAAGTGGACCCCTCAAAATGCTAAGGCAAGCATTGGCAAAAGCTCAAGACTCCATTTTTGGTTTAGTGATCAAAGATCACATTGAGTCCATAGGAAAAGCCAATACTATTAAAAGGGGATGAGGTTGTGTTGATGATCTGGTTGCTCAAGTGCTTAGTGATTTAGCTCCTTCAACTATCAGCAACTTTCACTACTATACACACTCATAAGTAATCTCGGACAAACCGATTCTTCCAACTCAGTCCCACCGAGATGAACCACCTCAGCCATAAGCCAAACCCTAGAAAAATCGGTCAATCCGATTTTGAGTTCGGTCTCACCGAAACTGGACTGCCAACCTTCTGTAACCGTTTGACATCATTTCGGAATATCCGAGTTGATAATTTCGGTCCCACCGAAACTGGCAAGTTCCTATCTTTGACTCATATCGGACAAACCGAGATGGTATTTTCGGTCCCACCGAAAACCCCAACGTTCACTATATTTGAACTTTCGGTCTGACCGAGTTTTCACTTCGGTCTCACCGAGATTGCTCAATTATGTGTGTAACGGTTGGATTTTGTGTGGAGGCTATATATACCCCTCCACCCCCTCTTCACTCGTGGAGAGAGCCATCAGAAAGTACTACCACTCCTACCTTACACTTTCTGAGAAGAGAACTACCTACCCTTGTGTTGAGATCAAGTTGCTCCATTCCTACCATATGAAACTTGATTTCTAACCTTCCCAAGTTGCTTTCCACTCAAACCCTTCTTCCACCAAAGCCAAATCAGTGAGGAGAGTTGAGTGTTGGGGAGATTATCATTTGAAGCACAAGAGCAAGGAGTTCATCATCATCTACAACATCTATTACCTTTTGGAGGGTGGTGCCTCCTAGATTGGTTAGGTGTCGCTTGGGAGCCTCCGTCATTGAGATGTGGAGTTGAACCAAGAAGTTTGTAAGGGCAAGGAGATCGCCTACTTCGTGAAGATCTACCCCGAGTAAGGCTAGTCCTCCGTGGGCGTAGGCCATGATGGAATAGACAAGGTTGCTTCTTCGTGGACCCTTCATGGGTGGAGCCCTCCGTGGACTCGCGCAGCCGTTACCCTCCGTGGGTTGAAGTCTCCATCAACGTGGATGTACGATAGCACCACCTATCGGAACCACGAGAAAAATCTCCGCGTCTCCAAATTGCGTTTGATCTTCTCCACCTCTCTTTACTACATGTGCAATTTACTTTCCGCTGCTTATACTCTAGAATTGCATGTGTAGGGTGATACTTGACTCGATCATAATTGTGAAACTGCCAAAAACTGTTCATGATCAAAAGGCAGAATTTTTATATTAAAAAGTAGTCTAATCACCCCCCCTCTAGACATACTTTCGATCCTATAGTTAGAACCCATCTTTCTTTGTCTGGGAGAGAAACACGCTCCACTTCAACCTAGAACACAACATAGGCTTTTCATGCTTATCTTTGCTGTGTATGTTCTTTGTCTTTCAATAGCTACTGTCATATTTAGCTCTTAGTTTTCATGATTTTCCTTTTAAAGAGCTTTTGTTTAGTTGGTTGCTGAACTCTGTTGAGTTTTCATGTTTATCTTGTTAAGAGAGTTTGTCTGTTGCACTGAGTTGTGTGTCTTAACTTAAAGTAGGTAATTGAGGTTGCTATTTAATTTTGGGATAATTAATTTGGTGCCCTTAGTTGCATCCCACTCGGCAGTTTTGCCCTTAATTTCGGAAAACCCTTGGTCTTGCCCAAGTACGTTTGGTGCTCTTATGCTTTTGCCCCTCCGTTCCAATTCCGTCCGGTCAAACGCGTTTGACCGTCAGTCAGCATTTTTTGGGACCATTTTGCCCCTCCTTAGTATTGGCAATGACCGGTCAAATAGGGCACCTGGATCAATAGGTCCACCTGTCATAGACTGAAATGCTTTTTTTCTAGTTGCCTCACTGCCATGTGCCCATATGCCATGAGAATAATATAAAAAAGACCTCTTTCCTAGCCCCAATCCCCCGCTCCCTCAAGAGTCGGCGTCGCCGCCAGGAGAGGCGCGCGCCGCGCCGGCCGATCTGGCGCCTGCCCAGGCCACCGCACTATTGGATCACCGCCGAAGAAAAGTAGTAGGATCCCGCCGCCCTTCTCCTACCTTTCCCCCTCTGTTTCTTCCCATCTGAGCGTGTTGCCATTCTGCCGCAGCTTGAGGCCACCATGGCCATGGCGCACTGAGCTCTAGGATGAACAAAACTGCCATCTACCTCGCCGTCGGTCGCCAACGCCAGCCCGACCTCCATCCTGGTCGTACCCGGTTCACCCCGAGCCTCCCGCGACGGGATCCGGCCATCTCTCCACCGCGCCCGCAAGCCCCATGCCGATTCGGGCCTCCCTTGCAGTTGACCTCACCTGACGGCTCCTCATGCCCTCCGGCCCACCTCGCCAACTCGCCGGCTTGCCTCGACTTTCTGGCGGCAATTGCTCGTCGTCGCTGCTGTTATTTGCCCGGCGGCAGAGAGATTGGGAGATTGAGAGAGGAACGAGGGGAGAGGAGAGAGAGACTATTTTTTTATTTAGCATATTTTTATTGTCTGTGGTTGGGACCCACTTGTAAGTGTCATGTTTTTTCTCTTCATATTTTTACTACAGTTATAAGGAGGGGCAAAATGGTCCAGAGAAACATCTGTCTAACGGTCAAGCACCTTTGACTTGACGGAATTGAGACGGAAGGGCAAAAGCATAAGAGAACCAAATGCACTTGGGCAAGACCAAGGGTTTTTGAAAACTAAGGGCAAAACTGCCGAGTGTGATCCAACTAGGGGTATAAAATCAATTATCCCTTTAATTTTAGTAGTAACTTTCAATAGTTTTGAGGTATTGCCATGAGTAATGTTTGAACTTTTGGTGTCAAGAGCTTTAGCCTATTAGTGATAGATGTCGTATTTTGGGCAATCCGTGTTTATTTTCGAAAACCTACAAAATAGTTGAGAACTTTAGCTACTAAATGGATCACTAATCTTTGGAGGGATCGAATATTAGAGTACACTCACGTACCATGGGTCGAGGATGCGCAAGGGTAACCAAACCCCCATACACACCTCCTCGGGGTACTTGTCTCTTTGTGAACCTCCTAATTAGATTGAGAGTTACCGATAATAAGTGCATGAGTTCTTCGGACTAATGTGAGTATTCGAAGGTTGACACTTCCACCTATCCATATTTTTCTAGCCTCTTCGATACCGTGCATTGCCCTTTCTCACCTCGAGAGTTGGTGCATACTTCGCCGGTGCATCCAAAACCTTGGCACGATACGCTCTGTCATCATAAGCCTCATTATATCCTTCCTCAAAACAGCCACCATACCTACCTATTAAGGCATTTCCATAGCCTTTCCGAGATACATTGCCATGCAACATCCATCCTCTCATGACTTGATCTTCATGTCATACATGCTTTTTGCTTGATCGATGAGCCGCATGCTAGTTGGGCCTTGCCCTAATCATTGCTACATGACGCGCTAGTATCATTGCATATCCTGCTACACTGGCAGAGGCATACATTTGCATACATCATGATAGTTTCATTTTCTTTATGTTGAGTACTTTTGTAAAGTGTGAAAGATCTTCTATACTTCTTGTAATACATAGAGTGTTGCCCCTAAAGTGAGGAAAAGATCCCAAAGAGGACAAATCAAAATATCCCAAAGAGGACAAAATCAAAAGATCCCAAAGAGGACAAATTAGAGATAAATAGAAAGAGCCATTGAGGCCACAAAAAATTAAAAATAAAAAGAGAAAAAGAGAAAAAGAAATAAAAAGAGAGAAGGGGGCACACTACTATTTCTTTTGAGAGATCCACACTCGTACTCCATCTTATACTTTGTACTCCATAGAGATTATCATTTATGCATATAGCTATGTGGGGACCTTTACACTATAGAACTTGGCTTGTATATTCCAATGATGAGCCTCCTCAAAAGAGCTCTAGGTCTTCTTGAGCAAGCGAGTTGGATGCACCCCACTAGTTCCATTGGAGAGCTTACCTTAGCTCATATATGCATCCGTTGCATGGCGATCCCTACTCCTCACATCATATCTATCATTTGGCTTTCTCTCGCCGATGATTGTCCTCATTGATGTGAGCCTTTCACACCTTTTTTGTCTTCCCCCTCTATCATTTTTCTCTTTGCCATCCTAAGTGTCGACTTTCTTGCCTACGCTCATCCATTGCATGAGTGCTCAAAATATCGAAAGGGAGTGGATCATTTTGACTTGTACCTGGCTAACGGTCTGGGGATGAGTCAAGATAAAATTCCAAAGAAGACCAAGTGTGAAACTTTAGTAGATTAAGTTCTCAACAATATAAAAACTATGTTTTACTCTCATATATCCCTATCCCCTTTCTTGCACGCAAACACCATTTGGAGACATTCGAGTCACGGACAGCGAGATCTCTTGCACCTTTATGTTCTTATGTTACTTGTTACAATGCTAATGTAGACTCTTGCTTGTTATGACTTGAATTGGATTACATGCCTTGATTACTTTACTTAAAAGTTCTTATATGGTTAATAGCATGTCACCACGGAAATTATGCTTGTTATCATTTACCTACTCGAGGACGAGCAGGAATTAAGCTTGGGGATGTTGATACGTCCAAAACGTATCTATAATTTCTGCTTGCTCCATGCCTCTTTTGTGTGATATTGCTATGATATTTATGCACTTCCATACACTTTTGATCATATTTGGACTAACCTATTAACTCAGTGCACCCCAGTGCCAGTTTTTGTTTTCTGCTGTTTTTGTATTTCAGGTTTTCCCATTACTTAAATTGCCAGAAAAATTCCGGGAAAAATATATAAAAAATCAGCGCTCCAGAAGCTTCCATGCGGCAGAAGTAGGGCCTGAGGGGGGCCAGAGGGGCTCCAGGCGCCCTGAGGGGGCGGCCCCACCCCTGGCCGCGCCGGGGGGGCGCCTGGGCCCCCCTTTCCGCCTCTGGTGCCCCCCTTTGGCATATATTTAACACGCATCCCGAAACCCTCGAGGACGAAACCCTTTTTCGCGATCTCATCTCTGTTCCGCCGCCGCCGCGCTTCCAAGATCGGGAGCACCAGGAGAACTCTTCCCGGCACCCTGCCGGAGGGGAGAACCACCACCGGGAGCTTCTCCACCACCATGGACGCCTCCCGGATGAGCCGTGAGTAGTCTCCCTTGGACCATGGGTCCATGACCAGTAGCTATGTGATGTTCTCCTCCCCTTCTTGTTCTTCATGGATTAGACCTCGTGAGCTGCCCTACATGATCGAGTCACATATATAATCTTTATGCTGTTGCTATGCTGAGTTTGCTGGGATCCGATGGATTATGAGATTATGTTCAGATTGTGTGTGAGTAATATATTTGATTCACCTCTTTTATATTTATGTTCTTGAGTAATTCTTGCATGTTCTCCGTTGCTGTTTATTGCTTTGGCCGAGTAGTAGGTAGTAACTCCAAGAGGGAACGTTATGCTTGATTGTGGGTCCATGCCCCTCGATGACTAGCTTGAGTGACAGAAACATGAGTCTAGGGGATGTGCTGTTGCCACAAGGGGGAAAACAACGGTGCTTGTACTTGCGGGTGCAAGGATTGTTTACTTTACGCAAAGTTCTTTTAATGCAGTTGTCTGTTGCTTTGAGTTTACACTTTGGGTGGGACTCGCAACTTAATACCAGCGAGATGTTCTGGATAGATATCTCAAGGTGGATGATTAGTAGTAGATGCAGATGGATTTCGGTCTACTTGCCTTGGCGTACCGCCCATGCTTTTGAGCCTCTACCTTTCTGTACAGCATAGTTAGCATTGGTTTGCGCACATAATCCTGTCAATTGCCCAGCTGTAATTTGTTTACCTCGCTTAGCTGTTTTATCGTCTTTTGGGAGAGAGACATCACTAGTAAACATCATGGGACCCCGGTCCATATTACCATCACTGATCACACCCGCTATTTACTTCCTGTTCTTATTTCCTAGTTGCAGTCATATCTATCACTATTATCTCTTGCGTTTGATCCTTTGTAAACGACAAGGCCGGAGGGATTGACAACCTCTCTGTACTCGTTGGGAGCAAAGTTATTTGTATCTGTGTGCAGGTCCTGTCAAGCGAAAGTTTCTGGCGCCCTTGACACCTTCTTGTCGACCCTCGGAGTCTCACGGGATTCGATCCTTGGTATCTTTGTCAAGGGAAAGTTGCCGTTATGCTACATCTCAAACCTTCCACTTGGGGTAACCAACGAGGGGCGAGAAGCCATCAACACCACTAAGGGAATCACAACATACATATCATCAAAATATCGAACACATATCAAGTTCACATGAGTACTTGCAACAAGATTTCTCCCGTGACCTCAAGAACAAAAATAACTAATCACAAATGATAAAAATGCTCAAGATCAGAGGGGTATTAAATAGTATAATAGATCTTAACATATAATCTTCCACCAAATAAATCATATAGTAATCAACTACAAGATGTAATCAACACTACTAGTCACCCACGGGTACCAATCCGAGGTTCCAGTAAAAAGATTGAACACAAGAGATGAACTAGGGTTTGAGAGGATATGGTGATGTTGATGATGTTGATGAAGATTGGCCTCCCAAAGATGAGAGGGTTGTTGGTGATGACGATGGCTTCGATTTCCCCCTCCGGGAGGGAAGTTCCCCCCTGCAAAATCGCTCCACCGGAGGGCAAAAGTGCTCCCGCCCAAGTTCCGCCACGAGACAGCGGTGCTCCATCCCGAAAGTCCTTTCCTTATTTTTTTTTCTTGGTCAAAATGACTTATATACCAGAAGATGGGTACCGGAGGTGGGTCGAGGAGGGCACAACCCACCAGGGTTCGCCTGGGGGCCCTGGCATGCTCAGGTGGGTTGTTCCCACCTGGTGGGCCCCTCAAGTACTTATTTGCTTCCTTATTCATCATATATTCCAAAACAACTCTCCATAAATTTTCAGCTCATTTCGAGTTGTGCAGAATAGGTGGCCTAACGTAGCTTTTTCATGTCCAGAATTCCAGCTGCCGGTTTTCTACCTCTTTGTGTAAACCTTGCATATTCCGAGATAAAAGGCATTAGAATTACTCCATAAAGCATTATTATGCATAGAAACATCATAAATAATAGCAAGAAAACATGATGCAAAATGGACGTATCAGTTGCCGAGGCGTCATGGGGAAGTGGGGGCGTCACATGCCCCGTCGTGCGCCACTCGTTGAGCTTGGACCGCAGGAGGTTAGGGCCCGCGTCGCTTCACCCTTCCCTCTTTTATTTCGCCTCGAAGCCAGGCTGAGCGCTCCGTGGGCCCGGGGGCTACTGTCAGGGCTCTAGGACTGGGGGCACCCAAGTTCGTCTGCCTGCGGCCTAACACGTGGCTCCATCGATGGCCCAGCGCGACCCAACGCCAAGACTTCACGATAAAGACCCTCGCGAGGCGAACTACGCCAAGTCCTCTTGTGAAGCAGTCTCCCGAAGCCAACTCCTGAGGGGCGGACATCTCTAGGCTTGGCACCTAGCCTCACGAGGCGCAGGTGACGTGGGCCATGACGAACATGGTCAGAAGGGTGCCAACGGGCGTAGGCGATGCACTTTCCTCTTTGGTGCTAAGGAGGCAAGGACGTACACGGGTTCCCAAGGAATCTCCCAAAGCTTTCCATTCCAGTGTAACAAGACCAAAACCACGAGCTCGGCATGATGGGTCTCATCACCGAGCCAACCTGCGTGTCACGACCAGAAGCTTTGCAGACAAAGACCACCTTTAGTGAGGACAAGATGTACTACTGTCCCCCTTCAAAATTGGCCATTGTGGTATCCCTTCCCGCCTAAGGCATGAGGGAAGAGGACCAGGCCAGTATAAGTATAGGCCAGTCACCACCATAGAGATGGGGATCGAAGGATCGGATCCATAGAGAGAGAGAGAGAGAGAGAGACATAGAGAGAGAGAGAGCCCTGAGCCCTCACGAGGATGCTCATCCTTGTACTAGTTCATACCCATCCTCTTCATGAGGAAATCCACCACAAAGCAAGTGTAGGGTTTTACACCGCAAGGTGACCCGAACCTGGGTAAATCAGCGTGTTCCTTTCTTCTTCCATGCGCTCGCTCGAACATGACGAAACATCGTGGTGGTGCGATGAGCATCTGACTATTGCCAAGCGGAGTCCTTCGCGCATGCCCCAGTGTTAGAACCTTTCTTGGCACCGCGGATCCCCGATTTCGACAACATTGTTGTTCTAGTTTCCCTTTGTCTCTACCCCTCTGCTCCACAAACCTTGGTTCTTCTCCAATATGCTGCATCGAAGACCACCGCCCACGGTCCGCTAGCTCAGCCATGGACACTTTTTTCTATTAACCCAAATCCATTCATCCCACCAGAACACCAAGTCATCGAGGTCGAGGGGCGACCAGCCGGAGTCAGAGTGGTTGTTAGGGCTATCCAATCACTTCATAAGGAATGGGTTATCGCAACTATAGTTCCTATGCTGAATCTACCCATGGTTTCAACAACATTCGTAAGGTATTGTCTAATTTTCTCACTAGAGTCAAGCACCTTGGTTTTTCGGAGATCATTCTTGTCCTTTCGGTCAACCCCACATCAAGCTAGACAACATATTTGACAGAGATGTGCTTCTCCAACAAAAACCCCATCCTTTTACTGATGTTCATATCATCTTCCAAAAGCACAATGAAGGCATCAAGTGGAAAAAGTGCTTAATATGGAAGTATGACTTCTACTTTGCGGCTTCCCTTTTGATAGAAGATGTCTTCATGAGATTGCAAATGCCGCGAGAAGTTTTGGCAGACTTGTTCATTGGGACAGAGCTAAAAGTACTAAGGCTATACCAGATTGTGAAAGTTAGAGCGGACGAACTCAGACACGTACCAACTACTACTGTCATTGGGAAGGAGAAGATTTTCAAATTGAATATCACTCTGTTCATGTGATTATTCTGCAACAAAGAATGTTAGGGGTAGAAGCACCTGATGAGGACCCTATTCCACATGATGAGAATCCCCACCCAAGGCTACTACAAGAACATTTTCATACCAACCAGCACAACCACTCCCTTGGGCCATTACAGCATCATGAACATCATGTGCATAACAATCATGTACTAGACCTGAACCAAATGGGTGTGCAGCCAAATCTTCAGCTTGCCCTCCATCAGCCAGGACAAGAAGAACCTTTAGACAATGAAGAAGAGGAGGAGGATCTCCCTAGATGGGGCCACTGGGCTCAACCTCAGCAATATTGACATATTTATCAAGAGGTCCGCCTTGGGGAATTTCTGGAAAGGAATGACCTTTTTGCCCCTCTAGATGAAGATGATGCAAATTATATCCATAACCATGTTCAGGCAGTTAAGAATATGAGTAGTCTGACCTTGTCTCTGGCCCCCAACAAACATCATCATTCTATCTGCTAAATCACCTAGTTTAAATGCACATGTTGGGCTTGAACCTACGGAACCAGTCCAAGTGATGGGCCAACCTTTTGGCCCAAGATATGATGGGCCTTCCTGGCCTGAATTTGGAGGCATTTCTTATTAAACAAGCATTCTTTCAAGAGAACTTTGTAGATCCTATGCATCAGGAAGTGTTTATATCTTCAGTGCCGGATACGTCTCCGTCGTATCTATAATTTTTGATTGTTTCATGCCAATATTCTACAAACTTCATATACTTTTGGCACCGTTTTATATTATTTTTGGGACTAACATATTGATCCAATGCCTAGTGCCAGCTCCCGTTTGTTGCATTTTTGTCTCACAGAATATCCATATCAAACGAAGTCCAAATGCGATAAAAATTACTGTGATTTATTTTGGAATATATGTGATTTTTGGGAAGAAGAATCAACGCAAGACGGTGTCAAAAGGTGGCCACGAGACACATGGGCGTGCCTATGTGGCTCGTGGGCCCATCGTAAGGCGGTTGTAGACCTTCTTTCGCCGTAAGAAAGATAATTCATGGATAAAAATCCCCTACAAATTCAGCCCAATCGGAGTTACAGATCTCCGGGAATTTTAGAAACGATTTTTGGCCATAAAAAAGAAACGCAAAACAGAAGAGAACACAACGAGAGATCCAATCTCAAAGGGTCTCCTGCCCTCTGGGAGCCATGGAAACCATGGACTAGAGGGGAAACTCTCCTCCCATCTAGGGGGGAGACCAAGGAAAGCTGCACTAACAACTTCGCCGACGTCAACACCAACTCGCTCCCCCTCTATGCAGTGGTGTAACACCTCTTCTCCCCACTGTAATCTCTACTTAAACATGGTGCTTAATGCTATATGTTATTACCCAATGATGTATGGCTACTCTATGATGTTTGAGTAGATTCGTTTTGTCCTATGGGTTGATTGATGATCATGACTGGTCTGAGTTGTATGTTTTATTTTGGTGATTTCCTATGGTGCTCTCCGTGTTGCGCAAGCGTGTGGGATTACCGATGTAGGGTGTTGCAATCTATCTATTGTTTCAGATCTATATTATCAAAAATCCAAAAATACCCCGCTGTGTTTTATTTGCTTTTATGTTATTTGCATCTATCTATTTATCGTATTACAATACCCAAGAGGGGTTTACAATCCCTCTATGTGTCAGGTTGCGAGGGTTTCTTGTTTCTGTGCAGTTGTTGTCTACATAGCTTGCTTGGTTCTCCTACTGGATTAATAACCTGGATTTCATAATTGAGGAAAATACTTATGGACGATGTGCTACATCATCCCCTCCTCTTCGAAGAATTTCCTAACGCGGTTCACAAGTGGCATCATGCAAGGATTGACCCTTCACGAAGGCACTCGGGTGCACTCCGATCAATCGTGGCAGCTCGTCCGCAAGTCGGCACAAAAGAACTTTGTCGAATAGCTTTATTGCTCCATGCACCAAGCTAACTGGCCAATAGTCTCGAAGCTCCTCCACGCCTTCCTTTTTAGGCAATAGCGTATATAATGCTTTATTTAGCGCGGCCAGACCCCTCATATTCCATGGTGGAACAGTGCAAAGGCCTCCATAAGGTCACTCTTTATGATGTGCCAACGTGTCATGAAGAAGTGACACGTAAAGCTGTTCGGGCCCGATGCTTTTTCAAGCAGGCATCGAGTGATGTGATGCTGGGGGCGGCCCGCATGGCGAGCTACAACCGGTGAACCCTAGTGAGGGCGCGAGTGGCGACAAACGGTGAAATCGATGCTGCAAACGCCGACGGGCAGTGTTTCAATGGTAATGGCGAGAATGAAGTAGCACACACACTTGCCGGTAAGGCGGGTGACAGGGGCTACATCAGCGCGACTAAGTGTGCTACGATGGCCTCCTGCGGAAGCTTCAAAGAACGATAGCGGCAGCTGAGGGCTCCAACTGACAGTGGTAGGCCAGGGGCGCCACGACGTTTGCGCTGCCGAGGATGCTGACACCGAGGAACGAGGTCGACCCAACGTGATGGAGAAGACAAATCAGGGGAAATACAAAGGTCGGGAGGTAAGGGGCCAATTGACCGGCCACACGGCGATCAGATGAAATTTAGTCCGGTCGGCCGGCGCCTCGCGTTGCCCTTTTCTTTAGGGTGTCCCAACTCCGTAATTAATGAAGGAAACCTTTGAACCGCCCCCACTGAAATTGGTGCGTTAATCTTATTCAGTTTAGCTAAATGATAGTCGACTAGATTTCAAATTTGCGTCAATCGATTTTGAGTAGTTCGCCAGAGTGATCCGGAGGGAAGGAAGGATAAAGAAGGGGCTGTCGGAGGGCAACTACATTATCTATCTTAGGGTTTAGGGTGAGGTGGTGGTGGACGGCAGTGGTGGGGCTTCGTCGGGGGAAAAACTAGACGCGGGTGGGGCTAGAGGGATGGTCGGGGGCGGCGGCAAGACCAGCGGTGGGAGGCGATTCAGGGAAGGGCGGGGCGGCGAAATGGTCGCGGGCAGCGGGGGGCGGTTCAAGGAGGGCAGGACCAAATTTAAAAACCAGTCGATCGACGTGTAGCCGCATCGTATCTTAATTTGTGTGTGTTTTGGAACGAAAGAAATGCAAGAATTTTTGGACATGTTGGCTGCTAGCGGAACCTTGGCTACTTGAGGGCTTGTGTGCAGTTCTCTAGCTCCTTTTTTGTCTGTTGGGACTCCCAACTCCTTAACAATGGACGAAACAAAAGCTAAACCAAGTTGATCCTTCCACATCAGCACTAGCAAAAATCCAATTGATCCTCCTACTATACGGTGCTCGCAACGCAAAGAGCACGCGAAGACCAGGAGGGAGCTGCCGCCAGTTGCCACCGGCCGTAGCGGCAGTGGAAGTTAGAAAGCGAAACAAGACACCACCTTCTTCGTCCTCCTCACTCCTCCCCCCGCCCCCTCCACGCGGGAAGCACACCAAAAGCTCGACGGCAGCATCCCCCACCCCCACCCCCACCACCTCGCTGCATCTACATTCTGCACCACACACGGTCTCGGCCCATCCCCGCACGCCTCTCCCTTGTCCCATCGCCTCCCTATATATACCTCCCTCCCTCCCATCCCCCTCACTCCACCACCAACAAGAACCACCACTCCAAGCTCCCGCTAGCCGCTCGCTAATCAATCAATCCCACCGGCAAGGCACGCGCCAGTTGCCATCGTTGTTTCCCTGATGGAGAAGAGGCAGGCGAGCTACGGGAAGGGCGCGGCCAGGATGGCGCCCATGGAGGTGTCCGTGGAGGCCGGGAACGGCAGGGAGTCTGATATGCTTGATGACGACGGGCGCCCGCGTCGGACGGGCACGGTGTGGACGGCGAGCGCCCACATCATCACCGCCGTCATCGGCTCGGGCGTCCTCTCCCTGGCGTGGGCCATCGCCCAGCTCGGCTGGGCGGCGGGCCCCGCCATCATGCTCCTGTTCGCGCTCGTCATCTACTACACCTCCACGCTCCTCGCCGAGTGCTACCGCTCCGGCGACCCGGAGACCGGCAAGCGCAACTACACCTACATGGACGCCGTCCGCTCCTACCTCCCAGGCACCAAGGTGAAGCTCTGCGGCATCATCCAGTACGCCAACCTCGTCGGCGTCGCCATCGGCTACACCATCGCCGCCTCCATCAGCATGCGGGCGATCGGGAGGGCGGACTGCTTCCATTACCACGACCGAAACGGGCGCAGCGGGAAGGACTCGTGCAAGAGCTCCAGCAACCCGTACATGATCGTGTTCGGGGTCGTGCAGATCCTCTTCTCGCAGATACCGGACTTCGACCAGATATGGTGGCTCTCCATCGTCGCCGCCGTCATGTCCTTCACCTACTCCACCATCGGCCTCGGCCTCGGCATCGCGCAGACCGTCGCCAACGGGGGCATCCAGGGCAGCCTCACCGGCCTCAGCGTCGGCCCAGGCGTGACCTCCATGCAGAAGGTGTGGCGCAGCCTTCAGGCCTTCGGCAACATCGCCTTCGCATACTCCTACTCCATCATCCTCATCGAAATCCAGGCAAGCATTTTAATCTCTGTTCTGCTCTGTTTCTTGGATTCCCCTGTTTTGACGTGGTACTGAGTACTGACGACGACGCGTGCCCTTTTCAATTCTTTTACAGGACACGGTGAAGGCGCCGCCGCCGTCGGAGGCGAAGGTGATGAGGAAGGCGACGGGGATAAGCGTGGCGACGACGACGGTGTTCTACATGCTGTGCGGGTGCATGGGGTACGCGGCGTTCGGCGACGCGGCGCCCGACAACCTCCTCACGGGGTTCGGCTTCTACGAGCCCTTCTGGCTGCTGGACGTCGCCAACGCCGCCATCGTGCTGCACCTCGTCGGCGCGTACCAAGTCTTCTGCCAGCCCTTATTCGCCTTCGTCGAGAAGTGGGCGGCGGCGAGGTGGCCCGACAGCGCCTTCATCGCCCGGGAGCTCCGCGTGGGGCCCTTCGCCATCAGCGTCTTCCGGCTCACCTGGCGCACGGCCTTCGTGTGCCTCACCACCGTCGTCTCCATGCTGCTCCCCTTCTTCGGCGACGTCGTGGGGCTCCTCGGCGCCGTCGCCTTCTGGCCGCTCACCGTCTACTTCCCCGTCGAGATGTACATCGTGCAGCGCGGCGTGCGACGGGGAAGCACGCGGTGGGTTTGCCTCAAGATGCTCAGCGCCGCCTGCCTCGTCGTGTCCGTGGCCGCCGCGGCCGGGTCCATAGCCGACGTCATCGGCGAGCTCAAGGAGTACCGGCCGTTCAGCGGCTGAGGATATTTGTGTAGGATGGTGGGTAGCACAGCGGCACATGGGAGCACATGTGTACGTACGGATTGTGTGCTGCATGGAGACGGAGACAAATTACCATTACCAACCTTGTGAACTTTTATCAAGTAGCACCTCGTAGATACTTGTATTTTCCTGGTAAAAGGACTACTTCCCTGCATTTTATTTTTTGTTTAGAATGGATAAAATGAATGTATCTCGAACTAAAATATGTCTAGATACATTCATTTGTCCGATAAGTATTTTCGGACCGAGAGAGTATTTAACATCCAGAAGACTGTCAAATAAAATGCATGCCAAACAAAAATATCATCATAAGCCATCTTCCTTGATACATTATTTCAAAACAGGGATGGTCTATTCACAAGGCGACTTATGCATAGTCATTTGCATGTTCGAATCATTGAACCAAAACTAAGGCATTGTACCTGAACAAAATCCTAGCTACGGTGTTTGAAGACAACCGGACGGTTGATAAAATAGAGATATGAACCATATATATAAATCAAGGAAATTGCACAAATACATACATTTAGAGCATCTCCAGCCGTTGCGCCCCCAAGACGCGTCGAAAACCGTCGCCTGCGGGCGATCCGGCGCTAGTTTCAGCTTGGGTGCCAGTGCGTTCCAGACTTCCAGTCGCCGCCCCCAGGCGCCGATATCGGCAGAGTTTCGGCGCTTTCAGCCCATTTTCGGCCCAGTTTCGACGCTTTCAGCCCATTTCCGACGCAAAACGGCCCAGGCTCGACGTGTTTCGGCGGCAATTGAAATAGAATCGCATAGTCGCAAATAAAATCACAGTTTCACATACGAAGATAGATAGATAGTTCACATAATCTTCTCATACGAACTACTACGACTCGTCATTCTCCGACTCGGACTCTGCCTCGGTGATGTCCTCCTCCGACGTCTCAGCGTAGGCGTCAAGGAACCGCTCGTCGGTGGAGTCCCAGGAGGATCCATCTCCTAGCTCGATGTTGAATTTAGCGATCGCCTTCCGCGCTCGCTTGTCCTCGCGATAGGCCGCTCGCTCCTCCCTACTCTTCTTCCTCTCCGCCCTCTTCTCGGCCCAGAACTGGTGCTCGTTGACGATGTCTTGCGGGACGTTTTGGCTCCACATCGTCATGGCTTCCTCGTCCATCTTGGCAGGCTGAGATGGTGCGCCCGCCTACGGTTCTTCCGACGATCGTCGTCGGTGATAAGCCGCGGGGGAGGCGCCAACTCCTGTGCCTGCTCCCGCGTCGGCACGTCCGTGAAGTTCATGGCCCAACGGGAACGCCGGAGGCGCCACGCCGCAGCGTCGTACGCGCGGGCGCCCTCCTGAGCGGTGTCGAAGGTTCCGAGTCCGAGGCGCACGTCGCCGGACCGAATATCAGCGGAGTAGGTGCCGGACGGACGAACGCGGATGCCGCGGTAGCCTGCAGCTCCCCGGCGGCGAGGCGGCATGGGGGCGCAGTGCGTGGCGGCGACGTAGCAGCGAGCGGCGGAGGAAGCGGTGAATCGCGCATGGCAGTGTGGGAGAGTGCGGGGGGGGGGGCGATGATGCTGCGGTGTGGCGTTCACCGGCGAGGTGGGCGGCTTTTATAGCCGGACCTCGGGCGGCGAGGGGCGCATGCCAGGCGACGCGTGGCGGGCGCCCATGGCGCCGGGCGACATGTGGCGGGCGCCCGTGGCGCCGGGCGACACGACGGTTCGCTGCGCGGCATCAATGGGCAGGCTGACCGGCGCTGCATCTCGGCAGCGCAGGGCATCAATGAAGGCGACGGCGCGGCAGTGCGGCAGATTTGGCATTGATTCCCACGGGAACCGAGGTGATGCGGACGACGAAGCAGCGCGTCGCTGACAGGGCGGGTCTATCATAGTTCGCGCCAAAAACGACCCGTCCGGCGCCCCTAGGCGACCCCAGCGCGGCAGTGCGGCAGCTTTGGCATTGATTCCCACGGGAACCGAGGTGATGCGGACGACGAAGCAGCGCGTCGCTAACAGGGCGGGTCCATCATAGTTCGCCCCAAAAACGACCCGTCCGGCGCCCCTAGGCGACCCCAGCGCCCCGGGTTCGGGTTGGGTTCGCCGGCGCCAGTTTCGGCCCAATCCGGCGAAAAACGGGTTTCTGAGGCGCGACTCGGTCATTTTTTCGACGCCGGCACCGAAAAAGTGTCCTGGGGGAGTCTGTTGGGGATGCGGTTGAAGATGCTCTTAGGGTGGAGGTGACAAAAACACAACTTTTAGTACTCCTTGTGCATGCTATCTCGGAGGACGTTGCGCACATGGGCTAGGGCTGATGCATCCGGGAGTGATAGGATGTTGCCGGAGACATAGGCTAGGTTGTGTGGGCTAAGCATGACATGTTTCTTCTGCTCCGGTCACCGTAATCGTGCCTTCTTGCATGCTCATTGTACGATATACCCAATCTTGCAACTCTCTAACTCCTATAAATGAAAAGATACCCAAGCCTTTTTGTATTCGTAAAAAAAGACCTTGATACCGTCATGCCATTCTAATGGCGTGAGTCGGAATAGTCTCCTGGACGCAAGAATCATGCCTATGATATTGTCATACCATCCTCGTGTTGCGAGTGGCAACACTCTCACCTGACGCAGGAACCATACCCTTGTAATTATTGTTGCCATCGTTATTCTGCCGGTCGCAACATATTCTCACCAGACATAAGAATCGTGTCGTATATACCAACCGCATGGTGTGAATTACAGCAATCTCACAGTACACGTAACCATGGCCTTACGGTTTCTAGAATTAAATTTTAGGTTGATCTGCTAAAATAAGTTGGGTAGAAGGCATCTTATTTTGACAGCCACCCATAAACCACCAAAAAAAACTAGGCCTTATTACCGTCGTAACATCCTCATTGTCCGAGTAGCAACATGCTCGCGGACACAGGGACCATGATCTTAATAATGCCATATACCATCCTAATGGTGAGACGTGAGAGTGTGAATAGTCTCGTGGACACAGGAATGATGCCCTTGACTCGACACAGGAACCATGCCCTCGATATTGTTATTGCCATCGTCATGGTACTGGACACCCAGACATGGGAACCAGCTGAACTCCATTGACATGCATGCTTTCGCGGGACAAAATAAGCCTGTGCCTGATCCTGTGACATACTATCTCAGATTCTCAGGACCCTACGCAGTTCTAGACAGCTCTAGGCAGATCCAAAGCTCCACAAATTATTGCTCCCTCCATGCATGGACCCTCCCGGCCGTAGTTTGATGAGAGCAAGAATATCTCCAGCTCCGTCCTGGGATGGGAGTAGTAGTGGTGGTGAATCCACTGTTGGTGGCCTATGGCCAGTGACAGGCACCATTCAATCGCTCGCTCGCTCACCTTTTGAATTTTCGGGCCACTGTTGCGCAAAGCTGGGGAGGAAAGGATGAGATCGCATGTGCATGCTTCGCGGCCAAGGACGGGAGGACCCGGCCGGACTCCCATGGCGATCTCCGGGCCACTGATGTTGCTTTCTCTCCGCGACTGATCTGGCGAGGTGATCTGACGGCCGGCACGGTTTGGCCGGGGATCTGATTTGCGGGAACAAAAAGAATGGCTCACAGGAGATGGGAATCTTGGCACCTGGTGCTGGTAACTGGTTGCATGTTTATCAGATGTCATTTTGCTATCATGCTCTCGCCGATCAGTCGCATGCATGATTGGGAGCTCATGCCGATCAGTCGCATGCATGATTGGGAGCTCATGTTTGCGCGGTAGATTTTGTTTTGATGCATGCATGCATGGGGCTGGAGTCGAAATGAAGCCGTGCTAATTAGGGTTTTGTGTTATTTTTTGTTTGTTGTTGAGGGATTTAGGGTTTTGTGTTGGATAGGTGTTGTGGTTTAGCACGGAGGGTATCAGCGCCTTTTTGCTTGCACGAATGGATGGGCTTGGGTACAAGAGAAGTCAAAGAAAGCCACTCTACAAGAGAAGTCAAAGAAAGCCAGCGTGGGTACCTGAAGAAATAAAACATGTACAGTACGTTACGTACGAAGGTCCACCGGCCATGCAGTAAATAAACAAGATAGGAAAAGGATCGTTCCACATACATCTCTGTCTATATAGAAGTATTTTTCGTCGTCACCAGTTCAAGACTTTGAGACTGTCCTCGGTTATGTTATGTCAGTGAAAATGATAGTATATACTACTACTACCTCCGTTTCTGAACGGAAGTCTAGACGTGAGTCTCTTCACATCTTCGGTAGCGGAGCACTGCTACGCCTACGATGCTGTGCTTCCGGTTTGTGTACGACAGTGCCGATCACATCGTAGTGTCTCCTGCACTTCGCTGCTTTGCATGGATGGTGTGATTGGAACTGAGAGCATCTACAGCTGGCACCCCAAACGGACGGCCCGGTAAGTAATCGTTCAATAAAACAGACCCGCAAGAGCGCCCTAAACTGGCCTCAAACGCCTTGACCGCATCTCTTATATCTGGATCAAATATGAGACGAGTATAGAAATGCTCAGACGCGTCCACCACGTCGGTCCTCGGTCCACACTGGCCCACTGGGCCCATATATGATCGTCCACATCCGCTCCTCGAATCAAACTCTAGGCACTTCACTCCCCACCCTTCCATTATACTGCGCACTCGAACTCCTGTCCTACGATCTCTGACTTTCTCTGGCATGACGGGCAGCGGATCCGAATCCTACACCCCAAATCTGTCGACCCGAGCTCATCCCACACAGCTCCGAGGAGGAGAAGACCGTCCGGATTGCGCTCCACTGCTCGCGCGACGAAGCCGCCAGACGGCAGCGCTGACTACTTTCATCGGGAATCCATTGCGTCCGCCCAAATAGCGCATAGATCCATCGCTAGGTGTGACATCGCTGCCTCCCCAGATGCGGTGTAGTCCGTGTGGTGTCCGAACGCGATGGTGGACGCGCAAGCCCTTCGCTGACGCGCCGAGGAGGAGGACGCACTAGGGGCGTCGTCCGACGCAAACATGAAGCGGCGTGCCCATCGTGCGAGGCGGCGGTGGCCCTCGCGACGGTGGACATTGGCGAGGCGGAGTCGTATTCCCGGGCACCCCGTATGGTACAGCAGTCCGGGCGCCGCAACTGCGTCGTGGTGGACGTCGCGGTCTCATCCCAAAACGGCTCCGCCATCGGTCTGACGTCCACCGACACCATCAGGGTTCCGTGCTCTGACGAGGGAGACGGCGGCACCTTGTGTCTCGTGAGCTGACTCGTGTCACATGTCCTACTCTACCTCGCCGGCGACCGGACCAACACTCTGGAGAGCACAGCGGCCGCCGGACATGGATACGTCGGAGCCAGACGAGCTCCACTAAAAAATCAGTTTACGTTGCATGTAATAGTATGGATTTGAGATTTCTAATTTAAGATATCCAGTTATAGAATTGATTGTTTGAGGCGTGGCCAGTAACTGTCCGCGGACACGTCCGAACACATTCATGGGCATTTGAGAGGTCGATTTGCCAAGTCCAGCGGTAAACGCTCTAAGAGCATCTTCAGCCACGTACCTCTAAGTCGACCCCTCAAACGCACGCGGACGTGCCCGGTCAGTGACCGGGCATGTCCATTTTGAGCCCCTATTTTTCCATTCGAGTCACGATCCTTATTTTCTTCCTCATATGTTCACTCACTTGCACGTGATTGATGAAGATGAAGAGAGAGAGAATAAAGAATGAGTAAATAAAGAGAAAATGTGGTCCGAGGAGCGCGTCCTATGTGGCGGATTGACCGGGCGCGTCCGCGAGCCCTCATATCCTCCTCATATTTGAGATGGATATAAGGATTTGCGGACAGCCGAGGCGTATGGAGATGATATGAAGGATCTGGTTGGATCAATTTTTTGCTTCTTTTTTCTGTCCGGTAAGTAGTCTCGGTGTCCGCCCGGTCAATTTGAGAAGTCCTGCTCTAAGATTCCTATCCATACGATAGTTGTACCATGGCCAATCCACAGGTGTTGTGCACTTTGGTGCTTTGCATGAACGATGATGATCGGCACTGTCGTATACAGATCGGCAGTACAGCGTCGTAATCGTACCAGTGGTCGTTATAATAAGTTATAAGAATAGAAATGGAATTACTTTATTTGTACGTACGTGGCTTCCAGGTCTAGTGTACGGATGCCATTTGAAATTGCAGAATGCTCCTAAACAAAGGAAGTAATTGTTGAAATCTGAGATGGGCCTAGAGCCCATATGATAATTTCAGTTTTGATCTCTAAGGGCCCATGTAGGTGGCATGACAAAGTGGTGGGAAGTTTAGTCCCACCATGCTAGTGGAAGGAGAGTTGGAGTGGTTTATAAGGGATTCTCTCCCTCATGCTATTGGAGCTTGAGAAGAGATGAGGCCCTCGCGCACTCCTCCTCCTCCGCTCGCCTCGTCACGACGCGCCGCGCCGCGCCGCGCCGCGGGTTGCAGGATTGAGCCGAGCCGAGCTCACTCCTATGCGCTTCTTTTTGCCGGTCAGGAACGGAGAGTCTTTGACAGGTAGGGCCACGATCTGAGACGTCGGATCGTGGGGAGAGCAGGTCTCCGAAGCCTCGCCTCTCTGGATCCTGTACGGGAGAGGGGCGAATAGGTTTTTGGGAAGCGACTACGCGACTGCTCGCCGTTCGTCTACTTCCTCTACGTCCGCGTCGCCCTCGTCATCACCATGGCCACCGCCGCCGAACGTGCCGCCGCCGAGAAGATCGAAGCCGACAAGAAGGCAGCCGAGGACGCTGCTGCCGCCACCGCTGCCGCGGCCTCTGCATGGCCTACTGGAGGGTATAACTCGTTTATCCCGCTCCTTCTGTTTTCTATTTTAGGCATGCTAGCGTTATACGTAGATCTGTCTACAATTAGCGTAGTATGTGCTCACATGATTGAATATCAGTATGCTATTATTTGTGTCAATGCCATGCTAGTAATTAATTCATGGATTAAATTAATCGGAAAATTGCCTATTTACTCAGCAATCCAAAAACCTATTATGTGTAGGAATTTTTCGACAAGTGGCTTTGCCGCTGCACTGAAACCGGATAAGTTTACCGGTACATATTTTAAGCGTTGGCAGACTAAGACCACTTTATGGCTCACGGCTATGAACGTGTTCTGGGTCGCCGGTGTGCCCACGGGAACGATTGCTCCTGAACAGGAGAAGGCGTTCAGGGAGGCCACCGTCGTATTTCTCGGAGCACTTCTTAGCGTGATCGGAGATAAACTGGTCGACGCATATTTACATGTGCATGTCGCCAAGGACTTGTGGGAGGCGCTCGAATCTAAATTCGGGGCCACCGATGCTGGGAGTGAGATGTATATTATAGAGCAGTTCCACGATTACAAGATGGTTGAAAACCGTCCTGTGCTGGAACAGGCTCATGAGATAATATGCATTGTTAAGGAGCTTGAGCTTCTGAAGTGCGAGTTACCGGGCAAGTTTGTCGCGGGCTGCATAATCGCTAAGCTCCCTAATTCCTGGAGGAACTTTGCCACTACTCTGAAACATCAGAGGCGTGAATTCTCAGTGGAGGATGTCATTGGCCATCTGAGTGTTGAGCAGAACTCAAGGGCAAAGGACTCGAACGGGAAAGCGGTTGAGGGGACTTCTGTCGCCAACATGGTGAACCAGAGGAACTTCAACTCCCACAAGCCCAAGGGAAAGAACGGTGTCCAACACAATGCTGACTTTAAGAAGAAGGGTAAGAAGACCTTCAAGAAAAACAAGAAGGATGAGGGCTGCTTTACTTGTGGTTCGGCTGAACATTGGGCCAACAAGTGCCCAAACAAGTACAAGAAGCCAGGACAGGACTCCAAGTCTGTCAACATGATTGTGGGCAACAATGACAATGGTGCATCTGGGTACGGTAATTTATTTACTGTTTTTTCAGTGTTTCAGCCCAACGATTGGTGGGTGGACACGGGTGCAGGAGTTCATGTGTGTGCTGACATTTCATTGTTCACTTCTTACCAGGTCACAGGCCACGGGTCCGTATTGATGGGGAATGGCGCGAGTGCTTCTGTTCATGGTGTTGGCACGGTCGATCTGAAGTTTACTTCGGGAAGGATCGTGCAGCTGAAGAACGTGCAGCATGTCCCCGCCATCAAGAAGAACCTCGTTAGTGGCTTCCTTCTATGTAGAGAAGGGTTTAAGTTGGTTTTCGAGTCTAATAAATTAGTTGTTACGAAATATGGACTCTTTGTTGGAAAAGGTTATGAGAGCGGAGGAATGTTCCGCCTTTCCCTCGCAGATTTTTGTAATAAAGTCGTGAACCATATTCATTCGAATATTAATGAATCAGAAGTTTGGCATTCACGTCTTTGTCACATTAGTTTCGGTGTTATGACGCGGCTAGCTAAGTTGGATTTAATCCCGAGTTTCACTTTAGCCAAAGATTCTAAGTGCCTTTCATGTGTGCAAGCTAAGCAACCTCGCAAGCCTCACAAGGCCGCGGAGGAGAGACACTTGGCACCATTAGAACTCATACATTCTGATCTTTGTGAGATGAATGGTGTGTTGACTAAAGGTGGAAAGAAATACTTCATGACATTGATAGATGATTCCACTAGATATTGCTATGTTTATCTGTTAAATACTAAAGATGAGGCTCTACACTACTTTAAAATCTATAAGGCAGAAGTTGAGAAACAACTTGAAAAACAAATTAAACGAGTCCGGTCAGATCGTGGTGGAGAGTACTTCTCGAGTGAGTTTGACTCCTTTTGTGCGGAACACGGCATTATTCATGAGAGGACGCCTCCCTATTCACCCCAGTCAAACGGGGTTGCCGAGCGGAAAAACCGTACTCTAACTGATTTGGTTAACACCATGTTAGATACGTCGGGTTTATCCAAGGCATGGTGGGGGGAGGCTATATTGACGGCATGTCATGTCCTGAATAAAGTTCCGACAAAGGACAATGAGATCACTCCCTATGAGAAATGGGCGAAGAGAAGGACAACACTCTCGTACTTGCGTACTTGGGGCTGTTTGGCGAAAGTCAATGTGCCGATCCCCAAAAAGCGCAAGCTTGGATCGAAGACCGTGGACTGCGTTAATTTGGGCTACGCTAAGAATAGCGTTGGCTATAGATTTCTAGTAGTGAAATCTGAGGTACCTGACCAAAAGGTTGGTACAATTATGGAGTCTAAGGATGCTACATTCTTCGAGGATATATTTCCTATGAGAGATAGGCAAAGCACTTCTAGACAGGAATCTGAGGAGACTCCTGAGCCTGCCATTCCTATGGAATACTATGAACGAACACATGATGAAAATCCTGAGGAGGATGACGAGGAAACCCTTGGTAGGGGAAAGAGACAAAGGACTGCAAAGACCTTTGGTGATGATTTCTTCGTGTACCTCGTGGATGATGCTCCCACTTCTATTTCAGAAGCATATGCCTCTCCAGAATCTGACTACTGGAAGGAAGCGGTCCGTAGCGAGATGGATTCCATCATGGCTAACGGGACATGGGAGATTACTGAGCGTCCCTATGGTTGCAAACCATTGGGATGTAAGTGGGTGTTCAAAAAGAAGCTTAGGCCCGATGGTACGATTGAAAAGTACAAGGCTAGGCTTGTGGCCAAGGGCTATGACCAAAAGGAAGAGGAAGATTTCTTTGACACTTATTCACCTGTGGCCAGACTGACCACCATTCGAGTATTACTCTCGTTGGCGGCCTCGCATGGTCTTCTCGTCCACCAGATGGATGTTAAGACAGCTTTCCTGAATGGAGAGCTAAACGAGGAAATCTACATGCAACAGCCAGATGGCTTTGTGATAGACGGTCAGGAAGGAAAAGTGTGTAGGTTGATAAAATCTTTATATGGCCTGAAACAAGCACCTAAGCAATGGCATGATAAGTTTAATACAACACTGACATCTGTTGGCTTCGTTGTTAATGAAGCTGACAAATGTGTATACTATCGCCATGGTGGGGGCGAAGGAGTTATACTGTGCTTGTATGTTGATGACATACTGATATTCGGAACCAACCTCAAAGTAATTGAGGAGGTCAAGTCGTTTCTATCTCAGAACTTTGAGATGAAAGACCTTGGTGTGGCTGATGTTATCTTGAACATCAAGCTACTGAGAGATAATGAGGGTGGGATTACACTTTTGCAATCCCATTATATTGAGAAGGTGTTGAGTCGTTTTGGATACTCGGACTGCACACCATCTCAAACACCATATGATCCTAGCGTGTTGATTCGAAAATCCAAAGGCACGGCTATAGATCAATTGAGATACTCTCAAATCATTGGTTCACTGATGTACCTAGCTAGCGCTACGAGGCCTGACATCGCTTTTGCTGTGAGCAAACTGAGTCGGTTTGTATCAAAACCGGGTGATGTACATTGGCATGCTGTTGAAAGAGTTATGCGTTATCTGAAGGGTACTATGAACTATGGACTTCACTATACTGGATACCCGTCGGTACTTGAAGGGTATAGTGATGCGAATTGGATCTCTGATGCTGATGAGATGAAGGCCACAACTGGGTATATGTTTACTCTTGGAGGTGGCGCTGTTTCCTGGAAGTCTTGCAAGCAAACGATCTTAACGAGATCGACAATGGAAGCAGAATTAACAGCATTAGACACATCTGGTGTCGAAGCGGGATGGCTTCGAGATCTCTTGATGGACTTGCCATTGGTTGATAAACCGGTTCCGGCTATCCTTATGAACTGTGACAATCAGACCGTCATCACCAAGGTGAAGAGTTCTAAGGACAACATGAAGTCCAACAAACACATAAGAATGAGATTAAAAGCTGTCAGAAAATTGAGAAACTCCGGAGTGATAGCGTTGGAATATGTCCATACGGCTAAGAATCTGGCAGATCCCTTTACAAAAGGGCTATCACGTGTTGTGATAGATAATGCATCGAGGGAGATGGGCATGAGACCCACATGAGTTGCCATGGTGGTAACCCAACCTATGTGATCGGAGATCCCGTGAAGTAGGACCTGGGAAAACAAGCCAGTGGTGAACTGAGGAGAGTAACTATACTAACCCACTCCGCTGGAGATGCAATACTCTCAACACTGTATGGGAGGATGACTACTGTCTTAATGTGTTCCAAGGCTTATATGTATAAGCAAGATGCTATCCTACAGAGCGATCTTTGGAGGAACACACCTATATGAGCCCGACTGCTGGTCACAGTCTATGAGATTGGGGTGATCTCTAGTAAGCTCATGAACAGGCCAGGAGTGTGACTTATATGCTCCACCCGAGGGGTCAGCCTTCGGCAGCCTAGTATCAGTAAAACATGTGGTGAAACTTCTTTACGCCAAACTAACAATTCAAGGGTTAGTCCATTGTTCAGTTGTGAAGAAGTGTAGCTACTTGCTCTAGGTGAAGCTCAACCTTAACAGGTCTTCGCTGAAACACTGGTATATCGAAACAGTAATTGGGACAAGAGCACACAATGGGCCCTCGAGATCTGGTGGAGGATTGTTGAAATCTGAGATGGGCCTAGAGCCCATATGACAATTTCAGTTTTGATCTCTAAGGGCCCATGTAGGTGGCATGACAAAGTGGTGGAAAGTTTAGTCCCACCATGCTAGTGGAAGAAGAGTTGGAGTGGTTTATAAGGGATTCTCTCCCTTATGCTATTGGAGCTTGAGAAGAGATGAGGCCCTCGCGCACTCCTCCTCCTCCGCTCGCCTCGCCACGCCACGCCACGCCTCGTCACGACGCGCCGAGGGTTGCGGGATTGAGCCGAGCCGAGCTCACTCCTATGCGCTTCTTTTTGCCGGTCAGGAACGGAGAGTCTTTGACAGGTAGGGCCACGATCTGAGACGTCGGATCGTGGGCTACCGACTTGGACGTGGGTTCGGCCCACGTTTCTCCACGCGCGGTCGCACATATATATGTGGGGCGCTGCCAACCCTAGCCGCCGCAACACACAGAACGCATCTGCCTCCACGCCCGCCGTCGTCCCTTTGCTGCTGCTGCCGCCGGTGACTCCATCCCGTCCGCCGCGTACACGGTCGACGGGAGAGCAGGTCTCCGAAGCCTCGCCTCTCTGGATCCTGTACGGGAGAGGGGCGAATAGGTTTTTGGGAAGCGACTACGCGACTGCTCGCCGTTCGTCTACTTCCTCTACATCCGCGTCGCCCTCGTCATCACCATGGCCACCGACGCCGAACGTGCCGCCGCCGAGAAGATCGAAGCCGACAAGAAGGCAGCCGAGGACGCTGCTGCCGCCACCGCTGCCGCGGCCTCTGCATGGCCTACTGGAGGGTATAACTCGTTTATCCCGCTCCTTCTGTTTTCTATTTTAGGCATGCTAGCGTTATACGTAGATCTGTCTACAATTAGCGTAGTATGTGCTCACATGATTGAATATCAGTATGCTATTATTTGTGTCAATGCCATGCTAGTAATTAATTCATGGATTAAATTAATCGGAAAATTGTCTATTTACTCAGCAGTAATGCACTCGTGCTTTGTAGACCGATCTAGTAATAAGCTGTAATCCTAACCAAATTCCGTACCTTAACCGGCAAACAAACGTGCACTGTAACCCGATCTAGTGATAAGCCCTACACGTGCTTGAACCGACCATCCTACTGGTTTCTCTCGTCTACACCGCGTAGTATACATGCGTGATACGTCTGTTCTTTGCTGGGCACAGTACTGTACCACCATGCGCTGTGAGACGCGTTTTTTTAGGTGCCCACGGTGAGAAGCTGACACGTGCGCCATGCATCGAGCCAACAGGATAGAGCGCGTTTCCCGAGGCGTCCACATCAGGCTTCCGGCATTGCGCGGTCGGTCTACGGCCGTGTGGCCGTGGCGGCGAGTGCCGCCGGCGTGTGGACGTGTAAAGGTTGGATGTCGATCGAGTGATTGATGCAGATCATCTGCTGGATCTTGGTGACTGTTGTTGCTGATACATCCAACGTTTGGCTTTACTTATGTGTTGGCGTTTTCCCTGATTAAGATATGCCACCTTTCGTTTATTTCTGGCGTCGGTTAAAACAAGATGATCGGGAGCTGTCTGTAAAGGTCACGTACGTGTATCACCTGATATATGATATGACGAGGACAGTAAGGGATAGCAATGCGTCGGGTTTTGCACGGACGGAGTCGGGAAGATATACATGAATTTCTGGGTTATGCTCATGCTCATACCTAATGGGATCCATGTCCATCAGATACCCATCTGGTTCTCGCTTTATGTACGAATAACAGTATAATACCCTGTGAAATAGCAAATGAACATGGATATTTTTTTTATACTCACTCGCAACCTATTATAGTTATCTAGAGAGTTGGCATTCAAAATTATTATGTATTTCCTCCGTGTTTTTGCAGTTTAATTTAAACTGCAAAACGTCATATATTAAGGGACATATGAAGTACGTGATACATCTTCTATGGTTGTGGTTCAAGTTAGGTATTGCCACGGCATTGCTCTACTCTTGTATGCGTCATTGTGTTCCCACGAC